>VDFB02000017.1:488122209-488256710 GCA_007258455.2 Sequoia sempervirens
GATTCTATTGCATATACTAAAATCTATAACCCTGTTTGGGCAATTCTCATCTTACATAGGTTATAAATTGTCATCCATACATCTCCTGGGCTTGGCATAGATAACCAAAATCAAAACCTACCTTTATAGTGAGGCAAGATTTGAGTATACAGTGACTTGCTGACTCTGCAGACAAGGAGCTCATGGTAAATCGTATAAGCTCTAACACTGTTGAGATACACTTTCTAAACTACAGGTATGAAACACACCTTGAAGAAGGCTATCACTACCTACATCTACTAATTTTCTCACATACTCAATAACGGTCTAACAGAAACTTACAGCTCTAGCAAAAGATAGATACACGGTAACTATGGAAACAATGCTCGCTCGCCATTGCAGCTGAATATCAAAATGCTTTTAAAAAGAAGATTCAAACAGTCAATCTCACTGCACGGCTTGTATATAATAAAGCTATTGACAGAAAAATTCTCTGTGGTAGTGAATTTTATATTTTGCATATCAAGGCATGCCAATCACTCTTAACATTAATCAGAAGACAACATGTATCTGTTCCTCCTAACGACGTCCTCCCTAGTATTTAACAACACTGTTCCTGCAGTACGAATCCAAACCCCAAATGCAATCACAAATAACATCTTATAAAAGTTAAATATTTCAAAGGAGTCTCAGACCGAGGGGGTTTAAACAACAAAGGTATCACGTAGTGATCGACTTAGAAGCTCGCACTACTAACCCTTCTTGAGCTTCTTCTCGACATACCATATCCGACACGTTTCGAAAGCCAGTAAACATTAAAAATCCAGTTTAACGGTACTAACGGCCAACACATGACAAGACATAACCAAATAACCCGTGATCAACTTCAAATGTATCGTATAGATACGCGTGTACGCGTCTCTGTGTGTACGTTCGCATATGTACTCACCTCCGCGAGATTTTTCAATACGCTGTAAAAAACAAAATCATAAATTGGCAGGGAATCAACATTTACCCAATTGGAAAAGACAAGAAGAGAAAGAACTAGGGAGGTTTAATTAAAATTAATGGTGGTACGATCAACCCTTAGAAAAAATCCAGAAATGAAACTCGAAATTAAGCTTGACCTCTCCTATTTATTTCTTCAAAAGCATCTCACTCGCTCAGGATGCTTGGTGTTCTGATGCTCCCATACACTATTTTCATCTAAAAGCCCTAATAAAACTTCAACATCTCTCTACATCTCTTCTAGGAAAAAAAAACAATTAAGAGAGGATGAATGTAATAGCTGGGAAGAGCTGAGAGTGTACCGTGAAACGCATTTCGCTGGAAGCTTTTGGGCGAACAATTGCTTCAACAGTTGGCGAGACTCGAGCCAGGGTTTTAATGCACTTTTCCCTATATAAGCACTTTCCCCTAAAAGTCCATATAAATACGGCAACGCCAATTGATATTCTAAATTCGGAAAGAAGAGGATCGAAATCTGCACTTCGTAGTGGAATATTCATCGGAACATATTCTACGTCACATCATGCCAGCTTGACCTAAAGTAGGGAACTCTCCGGAATGAATCTATACGTCATAGGTACCTTTCGATTATTTAAGTTAATGAGAATAAACTAGCAATCGCACCTTGGTGTGCAATGGGTACGCAAAGAGCATACCCCAAAACAGCATGGGGGCATCGGATGCCATGCCTCTGCATGCATACTCTGACAGCCGTGCGTAACTAATATGCTGCTGTTCCTCAGGTTTTCCTTTGTTTGCACATTATATTTCTCATACTGAATTTTTATATTTATTTTTAAGTTTGTATAATTTTTATTTTTATTTTAGATTTGGTTTTTTTTTTAAGTATAATATAATGTAATAAATATATATAATATTTTTTTATACAAATATAATTATATTAATATATATTATAAAATTATATATTTAAAATATATTTTATATATTGTAATAAATGTGATATATAATATATTTATAAATTTAAGTTTTTTTTTTTCTCTAATATATTTATATACTAGCATATCTATATTTAAAAATATATGTAATGTAGGCCCACAGATATATATATAATATAAATAAAATCAAATAATCATTAAATAGTTCTAAAAGTAAAAGCCATGATTTGTAGTTGCAACTTGGTAAGGTAGTTGGAGTTCAAACCAGCTTCAGCACTTAACCCTGCCTGGGCAGGGGCCCTTGGGGACACCACAGTGTAATCAAAAAAAAAAAAAAAAAAGTTCAAGTAAAGTAAAATAACTTAAGAGTGACAAAATAACCTAATTATAATATTAATTGAATTTTATTTATTTTTTAAAGAGAATGCCTGTTAATCTACTAAAAATATATGTAATCACCATGTTTTAAAATAGGAAAAATTAACATTAATTATTTTTGAATAATAAGTTTGTAACTATCTTGACCTAATTATATGTTTTGTGTTTATATGGATCATTAAATATACTAAAATATATCTATTCAAAAATATGTTTAATAAATTTATAAATTTTATTTCATTGATCTAATTAATCAAAGTGTTAAAAGTTCATAATGTTTTATTTTTAACATTGAACTCAAATGTAAAAGTGCTTCTGATTTAACTATGTGTGTTTTTACAACAAGTTTTAATCACTAATATAATGATTAGTATATCAAATTATATATAGAAACATATTAGTTTAATTAAAATATATCATTAAATTATAAAGGGTTGTGCACCATTTTTTTTCAATTTAGTTTAAACCTACACTTTCCTTTTTCATTTCTCTATATATTATTAGTCTATTTTTTCAATCTAATTTCTTTCATGATTAAATATTATTTACTGCTCCTTTTAACTCCTATGCTCTCCTACCCTTGATTTTTTTACACGGTGCAATGTGTAAGACTTTAAATTGTTTAGGGTTACAATTAGGGCTGGGGTTAGGGTTAGGATTAAGATTAAAGTTAGGGTTAGAAATAGAATTAGGATTACAATTGGGGTTATCATTACAATTAGGGTTAGTGTTAGGGTTGGAATTAGAATCAAGATTAACATTATGGTTAGGGTTAGACGTAGAATTAAAATTAGGGTTGGATTTAATGTTAGTATTAGGATTACTGCTAATATAAGGATGAGGATTAGTGTTAGGGTTACAATTAGGTTATAACTAGGGTTATGTTAGATCTAGGGTTCATTTAAGGTTAAGGTTATAGCTAGGGTTATGATAGATCTAGGGTTCATTTAGAGTTAATATTATGATTAAAATCTAACCCTAACTTCATTAAAAATTTATCTTAATCCTAACCATGTAATTGAATCTAAAAGAAAAATATATATGTTAGATTGTTAAAATAAAATAAAAAATTATATTTAAACATCTAAAATAAAAATTATAAATTGATATAATAATATTATAAATTATATAATTATATAATATATTATATTATATATTTTAATATAATTTTTATATATTATATATTATTAGAATATTATGTTTATTCTAATAAATATATTATGGAATTTGTAATATTATATATTAAAAATATAATGTTATAAATATATATAATATTTTTTTATATAAATATAATTATATTAATATATAATATTTATTTTAGATGTTTAAATATATTTATTACAAATCTAACATATAATTTTTATTTTAAGTGTAATATATATTTTTCTTTAAGTATAATAATATTATAAATTATATAATTATATAATTATATTAATATATAATTTTTATTTTAGATGTTTAAATATATTTATTACAAATCTAACATATTATTTTTATTTTAAGTATAACATATTTTTTCTTTAAATATATATTTTAATATATTATATTATTATATTATATTATAATATCATAATATTATATATAATATATTATAATAAATCTGATATATAAATATATTAGAGAAAGAAAAAATAATTTAAATTTATAAATATATTTTAAATATATAATTTTATAATATATATTAATATAATAATATTTATATAAAAAAATATTATATATGTTTCTTAAAAAACCAAATCTAAAATAAAATAAAAAATTATACAAACTTAAAAATAAACATAAAATCATTAAAAAGGAGTAGCTAGGGCACGTAAAACAAAAAAATTCTGAGAAATACCTGCAGCGCACGGTAAGTTAAGCACGGCTGTCAGGGTATGCAGAGGCATGGCATCCGATGCCCCCATGCTGTTTTGGGGGCTGGATAGCCTTTGCCCCTCTGCAATAGTGACAGTGCAAGTGTTTACATTCATTGTGAGGAATCAATACCAGTCAATTCAGCATGACTTTGGTTGTGGTAAGAGTCTTGTCAGTCCTGTCAATTAATTTATTTGACAGTGGAATGAGTGGGTGTGGTCCGCAGTGGGAAACTATGTGGAAGAATCGCAGAAGTTTAGTTGTGGTCTTATATTCAGAAGTTTCGAGATATGGGAGAATCTAGCGGATAAAAGATTTTCCCCATTTCCATTTAAAAGTGATAAGTGCAAGTGTTTGCATTCATTGTGAAAAATAATAGCAGTCGATTCAGCACGACTTTTGTTGGTGAAATAGTCCTGTCAGTCGAGTCAATTTATGGGACAGTTGGAGTGAGTGGGTGTGGTTCGTAGTGGGAAACTGCGTGGGAGAAACGCACAAGCAAGACCTGTCGTGATGGGCAAGTGTTTGCATTCATTGAGAAAAATAATAGCAGTCGATTCAGCACGACTTTTGTTGGTGAAATAGTCTTGTCAGTCCTGTCAATTTATTTGACAGTTGGAGTGAGTGGGTGTGGTTCGTGGTGGGAAACTGCGTGGAAGAAACGCACAAGCAAGACCTGTCGTGATGGGCAATGTCTATGGAGGTGATAATCTGCACCTTTGATCTTATTTATTAATTAATTAAAAATAAACGTATCTTCATTCTTTATTTTCAATTAATTAATAAATACGGTCAAAGCTGCAATCTGTTGGAACCGGCTAACTCTTAGACAAGGTACATACAAAAATGCATAACAACACATAGAAACATGCATTACATGATGGCACGATGTAGTGTGGGGCCCAACGCAGAAGTGACCGGAGGTAAGCGGAAGTAAATAGACATTATTTCCGCTTATGAGGGTGGATGTTTGGGAAGTTGAAAAAAAGCGGGAGTTTTTAAACTTCGTAAGGAGAATAGCCATGTCTGTTGCGTTAGCTGTCAGAGATGGCATCAACAGGAACGTGCAAGCCAGTACACAATTACAAGCACAGTGCCCGCCATAGTTACACCTCGCCTATCCTCTTCTTTGTTCCTTAGCGCGATCATAGATCTGTTAATACAACAAAGAGGAATGATGGACATTTTCCTCCCTGCATATCCGGGTTGTAAATCCCTACAATATCATCGAAGGTCGCAGTAAATTTTGTTGTAGGTTGTCAAACAATTTACATATTTCCTCTATACACCTCTAAGAACGATCTGCAACTCTTCCAAAACGCCTGCAACAATAACATTCAACAAAGTATTTTGTTCCTTGTACCGCGCGGGTCGTAGATGTGGCCTTTCAAATGCTAGTTGCATCTTTCTTGGAACATTTTCAAACTTTCAAATGAAAGCCTTTCAATGCGTGAAGAGGAGGTCTATTTTATGTTTTGGCCTGCAATCATTGTATTTCATGAAACTCCATCTATTTGAAGTACTCTGTCAAACAATGTATACGCCTTGTCCATGCACTTCCACAAATTACCTATAGCCTTGTCATTATTAGTTATACAAATTTATCATCATATTATTACAACTTTGTTCAATTTTCTTGATAAATTCATTCCTATGGACTAAAAAATGTAATGTTTTCCAATGGCGGAACTTATATAGTAAGAACACAACTAAAGATTGAGGTTGAAATGTGTGACCGATTGCCCATATATATCTTAGTTTAAGCAATGGTAGATCAGCAGTACTTGTATGATTTGGAAGATCTTTCATGATTATGTTCTGTAATGGGGACTACTTGTTTCTACTGTTTATCACCACTAAATTTTGTTGCTTTTCAACGCTAATCTAAGCATTGGAGTTTGCTTACATATAGAGCTAAAACATCCGCAATGCAATGCAAGTAAGATTAACACAGTCAATTAAGAATTATATTTTAAGATTTCAAGCTTTGTTTCACATTATTGAATGCTGAGCTTTAAGTATATATACTAACAGTTTAATTTCACCCTTTAAAGGACGTGTTTTGTAAAACTTATCATTTATTTTAGATTTATTTGTTTGTTTATGTAAAAAAAATTGTTTTATTTGAAAACCTCCTGATGCAGAGCTAGGAGGATTCAAAACACATCTCTAATTCACCTTTCACTTGTAGGCATTTTGACACACTTATTCAACTATATTTCCATCAAACATCAACAAAGATCAACTTCTTTCATTAACTTTTGTCTTCAAAGGCATAAACAAATGTAGGCTCCTCAATACATCATAAACAAATTCAAATAATAGAGATCAAACCATTTTCCAACTCAACTTCACAACAATAGAACTTTATTTCAAACTGATTGTTCCAAAGCAACAATTAAGCCTATTTAGGCCATACCAATCACCAACCTTCAAGATACCCTACACACAGACCCTCAACTCCATCCAAATACATTCAACTAGTGATAATAAACCAATATCAGCAAATCATAACAATAATGGTAACCATTTTAAGAACAAGATTCCAAAACTGAGATTTTAACCAACCATTCACAAGGGTTCATTGAAAGTGTGCAACCAATCCTTCAATCTCCTTTCTGGACAATGCTTCTAGCATGTTCCAATGCACCTACACACACTAAGGAAAACATATTCCATACATACTTCATGCTATCTTATCAAAACCCTGACTAGAGCTTCCATTCTTGACCCAACTGTTTTAACTCTGTGGTAACAGGGCTGCATACTAAGGTTCACCCAAACATATAATTCATCAAATACTGCTCTGAGAAGGAAACACAACTCATTTTGATAACCCCTTTCAATCAAAAAAGTGCAAATGGAATGCCCATTTCCAACCATAGAATACTAAAACTTCATTAAAATCTATTTTTACCAGTTTGTGAGGAAAATACAGTCAAGGCTATTTACAAGGTACTTGCTCCAAACTTGTTTTCATTAATTAAACTCAACTGAAAAGGGCCTACACACCCTCAACTCTGTTCCCAATCACCTTCCCATATGATGGACATTAAATTCAATAATAAAACATCAAAAGAACTCATTATTTTAATGTCTTTTCCAGATTTTCTTCATATTACAAACCTAGGGCATCCATAAAACAATATCAAATCAAAACTTCACAATCTGCAAAGTTGGTACGTGAGAGAATAGACAATAATGATCTCTTCCACCAATTTTTAGCATGTTCCATTGGCTAGACTTAAAGATACACAATTTTGAATAGTCACTGGTTACCCTAGGAAGGTTTCTTACCTATTTTTGGAAAACAAGCAATATCTTTCTTAAAACTGCATGGATTTGAGTGAGACCAAAAGAAAAATAATGTAGACACACCAGACTACCTTTTCCAATGTCTTCCCCTTCAATATCATGTCGTACATGGCCGTATAGGAGCCAAGAATTTTGTTTTACCAATAAAAAACACATAAATTCTAAGTTGTATTCATGTTTTCTTTAGTACAATGCCAAAACTTCCCCTTGCCTCGACTTGGTGAGGCTTATTTATAGATCAAAGACCAAAAATAACTCATAACAATTGACCACAACTAATATACCTGACTCAAATCACCTTGACTTGTCAAATTTTCCCAATCTTGCATTTTTGACAATTTTTCAATTTTGAACATTATTTGATAATGACTTAAAGTATGACTTCCTAGGACTCCAAATGATCTCAACATATCAAAAATGGCTCATTAAGCCTTATTACAACATTAAGACATCAAAATGGAACAAATGACTCAATATGGCTTCATGGAGGCATGTGAACAAATAGGTGCTCCTGCACCAAACTCCCAGGGGTAAAAGAATTCAAGCCCCTTTGAATTGTCTTCTTTCTGGTCTTCCAGTTAATTTGTACCTTGTCCTTTTTCTTTTCAATCATCTTTGGTCCTTTCTTCCTTTTCTTCTTCTTATGCCTTCTTCTATCAATCATTCTTGCAACTTGGAGGTCCCAACACTCTATCAGATCATAATACACTTTTCCTTGTCCCTCATAACCTGCACATACATAATCCAAAGAAAAATTAGAAACAAAATATAGAGACCTTGAGGTCTCCTCCTTTTCTTCTTGTACTTCAAATTCATCTTCACCCATGACCAACTTATCCAATCTTGACACCAATTCACTTGCAACCTCAATGTCCTTGTCTTCCTCTACCTTGATGAGTTCTTCTTCCTCTTGTTTGACTTGTCCATTACCAACCTTACTATCCCATTCTTCTTCAATTGCTGCAAACTTTTCCCACAAATCATCTTCTTTATCCACCTTTGCTTGTTCATTACCTTCTCCCATCAATGGTTCTTTTGTCTTCACATCAGGTGCAATTGCTCTCATTTTCATTAGCCTTTGAATAGGCCATACTACCTTCTTAACTTTCAAGTGCCAACTTGTTGCTTGTCTGATCCAATGTTCCATCTTCATCATGGAATCTACATAAAAAAACATTGAAGTCTGCTTCTGTTCTCATCATCTCTTGCTTTAACTCAACTATCTCTTTGTCAATCATCTCTTGTCTCTTCCTTTCCTCCTATGCCTGCAAATACCTTCTTAACAAATCCATCTTCACAAGCAAGTCTCTCCTTGCTTCCACTTCACTTTGCCTCACCTAGGCAATTGGGTTCTTTCCTCAACCTGCACAACACAACCACAACCACAAACAAAAACTCTTCCTCTAACCAGACCTTACTAGGCTCTGATACCAAACTGATGTAGAGCTAGGAGGATTCAAAACACATCTCTAATTCACCTTTCACTTGTAGGCATTTTGACACACTTATTCAACTATCTTTCCATCAAACATCAACAAAGATCAGCTTCTTTCATTAGCTTTTGTCTTCAGAGGCATAACCAAATGTAGGCTCCTCAATACATCATAAACAAATTCAAATAATAGAGATCAAACCATTTTCCAACTCAACTTCACAACAATAGAACTTTATTTCAAACTGACTGTTCCAAAGCAACAATTAAGCCTATTTAGGCCATACCAATCACCAACCTTCAAGATACCTTTTACACATACCCTCAACTCCATCCAAATACATTCAACTGGTGATAATAAACTAATATCAACAAATCATAAAAATAATGGTAGCCATTTTAAGAACAAGATTCCAAAACTGAGATTTTAACCAACCATTCACAAGGGTTCATTGAAAGTGTGCAACCAATATTTCAATCTCCTTTCCAATTCTTCTAGCATGTTCCAATGCACTTGCACACACTAAGGAAAACATATTCCATACATACTTCATGCTATCTTATCAAAACCCCGACTAGAGCTTCCATTCTTGACCCAATTGTTTTAACTCTATGGTAACAGGGTTGCATACAAATGTTCATCCAAACATATAATTCATCAAATTTTGCTCTGAGAAGGAAACAAAACTCATTTTGATAACCCCTTTCAATAAAAAAAGTGCAAATGGAATGCCCATTTCCAACCATAGAATACTAAAACTTCATTAAAATATGCTTTTACCACTTTGTCAGGAAAAATACAGTCAAGACTATTTACAAGGTACTTCCTCCAAACTTCTTGTCATTAATTAAACTCAACTGAAAAGGGACCTACACACCCTTGACTCTATTCCCAATCACCTTCCCATATGATGGACATTAAATTCAATAATAAAGCATCAAAAGAACTCATTATTTTACTCTTTTCTATATTTTCTTCATATTACAGACCTAGGGCATCCATAAAACAATATCAAATCAAATCAAATCTTCACAATCTGCAAAATTGGTATGTGAGAGAATAGAAAATAACGAACTCTTCCACCAAATTTTAACATGTTCCATAGGCTAGACTTAAAGATACACAATTTTGAATATCACTGGTTACCCTAGGAGGGTTTCTTACCTGTTTTTGGAAAACAAGCAATATCTTTCTTATAACTACATGGATTTGAGTGAGACCAAAATAAAATGATGTAGACACACTAGACTACCTTTTCCAATGTCTTCCCGTTCAATATCATGTCATACATGGCTGTATAGGAGCCAAGAATTTTGTTTTACCAGTAAAAAAACACAAAAAATTTGAGTTTTATTCATGTTTTCTTCAGTACAATGCCAAAAATCCCCCTTGCCTTGACTTGGTGAGGCTTATTTATACATCAAAGACCAAAAATAACTCATAACAATCAACCACAACTGATATAACTGACTCAAATCACCTTGACTTGTCAAATTTTCCCAATCTTGCATTTTTAACAATTTTTCAGTTTTGAACATTATTTGATAATGACTTAAAGTATGACTTCCTAGGACTCCAAATGAACTCAACATATCAAAAATGGCTCATTAAACCTTATTACAACATTAAGAAATCAAAATGGAACAAATGACTCAATATGGCCTCATTGAGGCATGCGAACAAATAGGTGCTCCTGCACCACCTCCTTATATCATGTGAATAGAACATTGCATCACCTTACTAATTGGTACATTTTGAATTAATTTCTTGCACTCTCTATATAAATGGCATTAGTCCTAACTAGAAAGTGGTTATTTCTTTTAGTTCCAAAAGTTTTTTTTGTTAATATTGGTGAAATTTAGTAGTACATTGTGAAGAGCATTGTATCACATATCAACTCAAGAGATTATAATTTATATATTGGTTGTGTTTGTGATTAAAGTGATGATTAAGAAATTTAAAGAAGAATAAATACTCTAGAGAATGCACTATTTATTGAACAAGTTGTGGATGAACAAGAAGAGGAAGATATGATTTGTTAAAATATATTGAAATCTATTTTAAAAATTATAAGGGACTTAAAATTTATATTGCTACTTATTTTGGTATTTTGAATTTGAAATAATTAAATGATTAGAGAAATTATCTTAAAGAATATTTTGTGTATGAGGAAATTGTAGATCCTACAAGGGTTAGGTTCATTATGACTAAATTGAAATGATATATTGTAATATGGAGGAAATAAGTAAAAATGGAAAGGAATTGAGAGATGGGGATTATATATAGAGAGAGACATGATAGAATAATTTTAAAGTTGAAGAGTAAACTTATAAAAGTTGATTACCACTTAAAATAGTTGAAAAGTTTACAAAATTTGTGATAAAAGAATTAGAGTTTAAGGAAATATACTAAAGGTCCTATAAGATTATAATTGGGATTAGACATAGTGAAGTAGATGAAGAAAAGGTGTCTAAATAGATAAGTGGATTAAGAGAATCTATTGAAGAATAATTGGGTAAGGTAAGACAAATGACAATTAAAGAAGCATATCAATTTGCATTAAAGGAAGAAGAGAAGTTGACAAAAATATTTGAGAATGTGGAATAGATACAAAATAATATTCCAAAGAGAGATATCAAGATGGTGTTGGAAGACCTTATAATGAAGAAATTGAAGAAAGAGGAAGTAGTAGTTCACAATGAAATAAAATAATAGACAAGAATTAGATAGATGGAGGAAGATATGGTAGATGTAATGAAAGATCCTTCATATGATCTTATTTTAGATGTGAAATAGAAGGACAAAGAGTATTTGAATGTTTCCAAAGAAAATGCAATATTGATAGAGTACCTAAAGGTTGCACACAAGTTATAATGCTTATGAAGAGTCAAGTAGATGATAAATCCCAATAAATAAATTAGAAAGAGGTTAGTCATTGATCACGAAAATAGTTTTCTTAAAGAACGATGGTATGGATAAAGAATTAGTACAAAGGAGAAGTCTATTTAGAACTATATGCAAGATTAAAGATAAGTCCTATAAATGCATCATAAAATGATTTGACATAGTTCTTTTAATGTAATTTTAGCATAGACATCAAAAGAACAATTTGTGTCTATGGGCCTAATGATCAATTTACTTCTAGTTTATGTTGTCATTTTAGCATCTTTCCTAAGTTTTAAGTTTGTTGTTTTACCTTGCAAATTTTCTTTGATGACAGTTCTAGAAATATAGCACCAGGGAAACATGTATTAATTGGTCTTTGTCATATGCACACATTTTAGTTTTAAATTTGAACTATGTCAAATCAATCAATTCAAAGATAGAATCAATAAATTACAATAAAAGAACTTATCTTTAATCTTGCATATAGTTCTAAATAGACCTCTCCTTTGTACTAGTTCTTTATCATTAAAAGAACTAAAGTAAATCTTTCCCTTGGATAAATTCATCATAAAATTATTTGAATATAAATTCATCATTAAAAGAACTAAAGTGACTCCTCTTTGCAAATGTTGAACCCAAAAGAACAGTATGTCTATGGGCCTGATGATCACCTTACTTCTAATTTATGTTGTCATTTTAACATCTTTCCTAAGTTTATTAAGTTTTTTGTTTTACCTTGCATATTTTCTTTGATGGCAGTCCTAGAAATATAGCAATAGGAAGACATGTTGGCTTGCATATTTTTTTGGTAAGATTCTTTGACATGAACTTGATAAATTATTAAAAAAACAATATTTTTCCTTTTATTCAGCTATATAGATTTGATGTGGTTATTGGATGTCTTAATAGGTTGGCACTCCAATTTGGATAGAGAGAGAGAAAACTTCACAGTTGAAAGCATTCACAATATAAAGAAATCCTTGCTTGAGATTTGAGAGGAAAATGATAACTCTAAAAATGTTGAGGGCTTAGGAAGAGTAGTTGCTATTGAAACTATTGCAAATGCATAAAATATCTCATTGTAGAGAATGGATCACTGTCATTTAGGATTTTTGTATTGGGTGAAAATTGTATTTAGTTTTGAACATCATTTTTGTCTAACCTAGATGGTTTATTTTGAATATTAATTATAATAGTTCATTTTTAAAATTGTTTACAGTTTAGGGTTTAGGGTTTAAGGTTTAACATCATCATCACATTAGTGAGTCAACTTTCTATAGTTTTGTGTTTATTATGTGATGTGGTGCTATTACTTTTACTTTGTAAATTGAATTCCTTAAATATTTTGTGGTATCAAAACTAACCAAATTGAGCCGAGGAGTGATTGTAACCAATTGGTTTGTTACATTTAGAGGTTTTTACAATAGCATGTGGGTCAAGTAGGTCTTATAACACCTAGTGTTTTCCAACCTCCAATTATACATAGACGACATGACTGTAATAAAAACTTTTTGTTATCTAGAGAGTACAAATGCAATGAAAGACACCTTCATAATTTACATCTATTTCTTAGAGTAATAGTTTTGTTTCAATTTCCTCATATGATGGAAAAAACACACAAAACAATCACAAATTGGAAAACATAGTGGGTTGTGAGTGATTGCATTTTACTTGTTCTAAGCTCAAGGGTGGAGAGATTCAAGAGGATTTGTAGGTGGGGGATACATGAAACTAATCAAATTGACCCGAGGGGTGACTAACCAATTGAATTGTTATGTGTAGAGGGTTTTACAATAGTATGTGGGTTGTAGGTTTCCTAACACCTAGTGTTTTCCAACATGCATTTATAGCGATGAAAACCTTTTCTTAATTAGAGAGTACAAATGTAATGAAAGGAACCTTAAAAGTTAACCTCTTTTTATTTTGATGATAAAATCTTCTTCTTATCTTTTACTTCCTTTTCTAAGTGGTTAATTTTAGTCTTCAATTGTTTTGGTATAGTTTCAACACTTCCAACTATTGCAAATATAATCATAGATTGGAAAACACAATGGGTTGTGAGTGATATGATTGTACTTGTTCTAAGCTCAAGGGTGGAGAGATTGGGGAGGATTTGAAGGTGGGGGATACATAAAAATAATCAAATTAACATGAGGGGTGAGTAACCAATTGAGTTGTTACATGTAGAGGGTTTTGCAATAGGATGTGGGTTGTAGGTTTTATAACACTCTGTGTTTTCCAACCTATAATTATTGTAATGAAAACCTTTTCTTATTTAAATAGTACAAATGTAATGAAAGACACCTTCAAAATTTACCACAATTGTTACTTAGAGTAAAAATTGCATTGATATTTCCTGATATGATGGAAAAATAATTGCACAAAATAATCTCATGTTGGAAAAAATTGTGGGTTGTGAGTGATATGATTGTGCTTGTTCTGAGCTCAAGGGTGGATATCTCGGGGAGGAGTTACAGTTGGGGGATACATAAAACTAATCAAATTGACCTAAGGGGTGACTAACCAATTGGGTTGTTACCTGTAGAGAGTTTTACAACACTATGTGGCTTGTAGGTTTCATAACACCTAGTGTTTTCCAACCTACAATTATTCTAATGAGAACCTTTTCTTATTTAGAGTATGAATGTAATGAAAGACACTTTAAAAATTTACCACAACTGTTACTTAGAGTAAAAATTGTGTTTCAATTTCCTCATGTATGATGGAAAAAAAAATGCACAAAATAATCACAAGTTGGAAAACACAATGGGTTGTTAGTGATTGCATTTTGCTTGTTTGAAGCTCAAGGGTGGTTAGCTTGGGGAGGATTCACAAGTGGGGGATACATAGAACTAATAAAATTGACCTAGAGTGACTAAACAATTGCATTGTTATGTGTAGAGGGTTTTACAACAATATGTGGGTTGTAGGTTTTATAACACCTAGTGTTTTCCAACCTACGATTGGTGTAATGAAAACCTTTTCTTATTTAAATAGTACGAATGTAATGAAAGACACATTCAAAATTTACCACAACTATTACTTAGGGTAAAATTTGTGTTTCAATTTCCTCATATGATGAAAAAATAAATGCACAAAATAATCGCAGGTTGGAAAACACAGTGGGCTATGAGTGATTGCATTCTGAGCTTGTTCTAAGCTCAAGGGTGGAGACCTTGGGGAGGATTTCCAAGTTGTGGATACTTAAAGAAAATAAAATTTACTTTAGGGGTGACTAACCAATTGGTTTGATACGTGTAGAGGGTTTTACAATAGTATGTGGGTTGTAGGAACTTCATAACACCTAGTGTTTTCCAACCTACAATTGTTGTAATGGAAACTTTTTTGTATTTAGAGAGTATGAATGTAATAAAATACACTTTCAAAATTTACCATAATTGTTACCTATACTTAAAATTTGTGTTTCAATTTCCTCATATGATGGAAAAAGAAATGAATAAAATAATTGAGTAGGTTGGAAAACACAGTGGGTTGTGAGTGATTGCATTCTACTTGTTCTAAGCTCAAGGGTGGAGACCTTGGGGAGGATTTCCAGTTGGGGGATACATAAAACTAATCAAATTCACCTAAGATAAAGGTAAAATAAAAAGATTAGTGAAATAACTAAATAGTATAACCAAGAAAAAAATAACTAAATAAAAGAGGAAGATAGGCTAAGAGGAATTAGAATCCCCAAGACACAAAAAGGTAAATAAAAAACACCATCAACTCCTATAAAATGGATACAAATAGGACTAAATTCTTGTGTTTGGTAGAAACACCAAAGTTTCAAGTGAGCATATATTCATCTTGGAATCTCACTAGAGTGGGGATAAAATTGATGATGACTATAATTAGGTACCAAAATATTTTAGTCTTTTGTTGTTTTGTTATAGTTTCAACACTTCCAACTATTGCTTTTGCATAGAGTTGATCATTGACACATTTTTCTTCATCCCCACTGTTCTTACCTATTAACACCCCCCACTATTAATGCCCTTTCATGATTGACACATTTTTTAATGTCTTGGATACTTTTATGTAGTTTTGCAACCAATTTTTTCTCAGGTTTGGCCATGCATGAGGCAATTTTCCTCTTTCCAATTAGTCCTAATTTTAAATCTCCGACCTCCCTTGGAGTAGTAAGACATTTAAATATTTCCTCTTTTAGAAATCTTATAAAGATCTCCCCTTTCTTTGTCTAATCCATATCATTACCCACCCTTTCAATAAACCTCTTCTTGACACTTGGTTATTTCCTCTTTCTTGATATCTCTATATTGTCATTTGTTGATCTTTGAATTACATCATTCCTCACAACAAGAGCCTACAAATAGAATCTTTCACCCTTCATTATCATCAACACATCGTTCTCTCTTTCTCTCCCTTCCCTATCCCTTCCACCCTACCACTCCCTATCTCCCTCCTTCCCTATTTATCTCCCTCTATCCCTCCCACCCTACAACTCCCTATCTCCCTCCCTCTATCCATCCCATTGTACCACTTCCTATCTCCCTCGTCCCCTCTTTCTCCCCCTCCTCTCCCTCTAGTGAGAGTTATGGAGAGAGGGAGTGGTAGTTGGATAAAGGTTGTGTTTGAGGGAGAGAGAGGGGGAAGGAGAGAGATAGGTAGTGGCAAGGTGGGAGGGATAGAGGTACATATAGAGAGAGGGTTGGAGAGGTATGTATAGAGAGAGCGAGAGAGATGGAAGGAGGGACAAAGGGAGTGATGTATGGATGGATAATGTGAGGGGTAGGTGGAGAGAGGTTGTGTGTGTGTGAGGGAGATAGAGAGGGAAGAAGGGAGTGAGCGATAAAGGGATGGGTAGGTGGAAAGAGAGAGAGGGGAAAGAGGGACAAAGGGAGGGAGAGGAAGGTTAGAAGGGATGGTGAGAGAGGAAAGATAGAGAGAAGTATAAAGGGATGGTGGGAGGGAGAGGTCTAGCGAGGTAGAATGGGAGGGATAAAGGGGAAGAGAGGGAATGAGGGAGACATGGAGAGGTAGGTAGAGAGAGGTAATGTTGAAGGAATAGAGGGAGAGATAGGTAGAGGGAGTGAGGGGAGATAGGGAAAGTAGAGAGGGAAGGGGAGAGATAAGCACAGATAGAGGGTTTTGTATTGTGTATGAATTTGTGCAAGAAAAGAAAGTGAGAGATGATTGTATAAGTGAAGTTGAACAATTGAAGTCAAATATTTTTGAACTTAAGAATTCCATGGAACAAATACAGTTGGAAATAAATGATAAAGAAAAGGAAAAATTAGATCTAAGTGCAAAAAAAGAGAATCATATCACATTCATAAAAATATCACCATGATAAATACTTGTGTCTTTTCTTCACTCATGTTTGGGTCCATTTTTGCTTACCAACATCCATAATTTATGACTACGATCCATGATTTTTTACTTTTGGTATACATTGGAGACCATGATAAATACATAAAGGAATTAGTCTATAGGCTTTCATTTGTAGATAAGAAAATACATGGAGGAGGTCAAATACATTCTTGTAAATCTATTTCGTGTATACTATGTTGTGCAACCACACATTTAGGATGATAGCATCCCCTACTTACAATATTACTTCATTTTAGTTATTCATAGTTCTACATTGCATAGTTCTTTTTAAACATGTCTTGGATTCCCATCTAAGAAATTTATTGACACATCCTACCATGCATGACCACCCACAATGGAGTTAGATGCTCGTGAACAAAAAATTGACAAGGCACATGAAATTTTTTAGAGCATAAAGTGTATGTACCAATAAGTTAAATAAATTCTTACATTCTAATATAAATATAGTCTAGTGACACAAAATTCACCACAAACCTCACATATTTTATGTTGGTGACAAATTTGGTTTTATATTCAAAAGAACCTTGATATAAGGGACCACATAAAAATATTAAGCCTTCGTGATATGATCCTTATGTAAACCATCTCCACAAGCTAGTAAAAATTCCTTTGTTCTTGACCTCCTTCAATACTTGAATTTATACTTGATATTCAACATGGAACTCCTTAAGCCATATTTGCCCCATTTTATCATATTTATACTTGATATGAAGTGGTAGGGCGGTAGGGATAGAGGGATAGAGAGAAAGAGGGAAGGAAAGAGATAGGAAGTGGTAGGGTGGGAGGGATAGGACTCAAAATGAACTTAGTAGGAGGGGGAGATGTGATAGTGGATTGTGGGAAAGAGGCACCCAAAATGGATTTATAGAATGGAGAAGGGATAAGGATAATGTTTTTGGGTTGGTATGATAGAGGGGGATGATGATAAATGGTTTAGAAGAATGATGATAGATAATTTATTAACTTAAAATATTATTCTTGCTCTTGAGAAGTTGAGGAAGGAGCATCATGTGCAATATGTAAAATGGGAAAATAGAAATGTAGAACTAGAGGCATTAGGTACTAGAGTGTATAAAAAAGATTAAATTATGCTAAAAATAGAGAATACACCATGTGATACTTATGTTCCTGATGAATATTAAGCCATGTGGAAATGATCTACAATGATAAGTGGTGATCTTGGAGTGGGGAATAAATGTATGGAAAAAGTGTTAAGAAGGATGAACAAAGATAAGCAGATAAAAAACACATGGAGATATGTGTAACAAAGTACAAAGAAGATGGACAAGAATTATGCCATGAACTAAAGATGAGAATATGGCACTTATCAATATATTGTTGCACTAAGACATTCTCAACAAATTGGGTATAAATGGGAAATAGTATGGAAATAGAAAAAAATAATATCTTAATGAAAAGTGAGTCACTAATTAATTGAATAATGTGCATGGTAACTTGTTTATATGTCACAACCAAATCAACTTAAGATCTAAGTTTGATACTAACGATTCCTATCAATTAAAAATTTTGTTAGTAGTTGCAAATTTTCATTGCCTATCATTTTACCTTTAAACAAACATATTAAATTGGTAAAACCCTTTAAGAAGTCATTTTAATTCCACAAACTATTTGAGGAATTGAATTTATGAATTAAAAGTAGTACCATAATATCACATGATAAACACAAAACTATATAAAGTTGACTCACTAATGTAGTGGTCATTTACTCATTCATACAAATGCTTGTGTAGAACTAGATTTATTTTAGTACACCAATTGTGATGCAAGCAATAGAGGGGGAACTAAATTTATTCTTGTACACCCACTTGCAAGAAATGGGTAGGTAGAGAGAGTTAAAGTTGAAGGAATAGAAGGATAGGTAGGCAAAGAGAGTGAGGGGAGATCAGGAAAGTAGAGAGGGAAGGGGAGAGAGAAGTAGATAGAGGGAGGGATTTGGGAAGGAGGGAGATGTAGGTAGAAAGAGAGGTGGGATGGGATGGATTAAGGGAAAGGTAGTTAGAGAGGGAGAGGGTGAGTGGAGATAGAGATAGGGAGGGAGGGAGAGAGAGGGAAAGAGGGAGGTCTAGGTAGAGAGGTAAGGGTGTGTGTGAGGGAGAGAGGGAAGGAGGGAGATGAGAGGTGGTAGGGTGGGATGGATAGAAGGACCCAAAATAGACTTAGTAGGAGGGGGAGATGTGATGGTGGATTATGGTACATAGGCAAGTAAATTGGATTTATAACGTCAAGGATGGATAGGGATAATGTTTTTGGATAGGGACTTTATCCACTTCTGCATTGTCATTTTCCCATTTCACATAATACAAACACTCCTTCCTCAACTTCTCAAGAGAAGCAAGAATCTCTTTAGTCAATACATTATCTATCTCATTCACTTTGGTTTACTCCTTATCAAATGTTTTAAGAGAAGATTCCTTTTTTATTTCATACATTCTAGTACATGTTGCTCTAGTTATGCATTTCCATTTTCCCATTGCATATGTTGCACTTCCTATCTCCCCCCTTCCCTCTCTCTCTCTCTCTCTCCCTAGAGTATGTTTATTTTTGTCCTTCATCATAATGTAGGTATTCTCTTTATACAAATGTATGAATTTATTGATTTGGATATTCTAAAGATACTTATATTTATTCTTGTATATATTTCTAAAGATGCTTCTCCTTTGTACTAGTTCTTTATCAATACCATCACTATTTAAGAACTCTTTTCATGATCAATGACACACACACCATCTCTCTCTACCTCTCCCACCCTACATAGATCTCTCTTTCTACCTATCTCTCTATTATATTCACCTTATCTCTCTCTACCTACCTCTCCCTCCTTCCCAAACTACCTCTCTCCACCTACCCCTCCCTCCCTCCCTCCCTCCCTAATCCCCCCTCTCTCTCTCCCCACTTATAGCATCATATATTTTAAATTGTATTTGTTCCATGGAATTATTAAGTTCACAAATCTTTGACTTCATTTTTCCAACCCAAAATATTATCTTTATCCCTCCTCCATCCTAAAAATCCATTTTGGGTGCCTATTTACCACAATCCACCATCACATCTCCCCCTCCTACTAAGTCCATTTTGGGTCCCTCTATCCCTCTCACCCTACCACTTCCTATCTCCCTCCTTTCTTATTTCTCTCCCTCCCTCTATCCCTCCCACCCTACCACTTCCTATCTCCCTCCTTCCCCCTCTCTCTCCCTCACACACACACACAACCTCTCTCTACCTATGCCTCCTTCCCTCCCTTCCTAACTCTCTATATACCTATCCCTCCCACTCTACTGGACTCCCTATCTCCCTCCTTCCCTCTATCCCTCCCACTCTCTATACCCATTCCTATCTCTCTCCTTCACTCTTTCTCTCTCTCCTTCTATCCCTCCCACCCCACCACTTCTTATCTCCCTCCTTCTCTCTCTCTCTCTCTCTCTCTCTCTCTCTCTCTCTCTCTCTCCCTCCTTCCCTCTCTCTTTCTCCCTCTCAAATCTCTCTCTCTCTCACTCTCCATCTCCCTCCCAGGTCTCTCTCTCTCTCCCTCACAAATCTCTATGTCTCTCCCTCTCCATCTTACTCCTAGGTCTCTTTCACTCTCCATCTCCCTCTCAACTCTCTCTCTCTCTCTCTCTCTCTCTCTCTCCCTCTCTCTTAGTAACAATTGTGGTAAATTTTGAAATTTCCTTTCATTACATTCATACTCTCTAAATAAGAGAATGTTTTCATTACAACAATTGTAGGTTGGAAAACACTGGGTGCTATGAAACCTGCAACCCACATGATGTTGTAAAACCCTCTATAGGTAGCAACCCAATTGGTTAGTCATGGTCCCTTAGGTCAATTTGGCTAGTTTTATGTATCCCCCACATGCAAATCATCCTCCTGCTCTCGACTGCTTATATTTGAATGTACAAAATGAAATAACTCAAAACCCATTTTTTTTCCAACTTGCAATTATTTTGAGCATTTTCTATCAATCATATATGAAGAAATTTAAATGCATTTTTTAATATAACTAAGATTTGTTGTAAATTTTCAAGGTGCCTTACATTATGTTACCTTGATTGTTGTGGGAGGGGTAAATAAGTGCCAGATCAATTGCCACTTTACACAACCTTCGAATGTACACGAACCTTTTTCATTTTGTGTGGCTTAATGTCAACAACCTACATTTTCTCATTATGCATTGAGGGAACATCACTACATTTTTGAACATCAATGGATATACTTGTATTGTAAGAAATATTTATAGGATGAGAGACAAGACTAGGTAATTTTGATGGGAGATGATAACCCAAAGGATACATTTAGGATCCAATTTAATTTAGTTCAGGTTCATGTTCCATTCCATCCCTATGAAAGGTTATTATTGATTTAATTTTCACCCACTTTTCAGGAGACAAGAATACAACCATGCTTAGATAGTGAAGATAGTGATCAATGAGTAGAGTGAGATAGTTAGTATTTACTTAGGGGCTTGTTACTGTAGCACTAGTTTATTAAGACCCTAATTATGTTACACATTAATTTATTGAGAACTTTGATCCCTCCCACCCTACCACTCCTTATCTCCCCCTTCCCTCTCTCTCTCTCTCTCTTTCCCCCTAGAGTATGTTTCTTTTTGTCCATCATAGTGTAAGTATTCTCTTTATACAAATGTATGAATTTATTGATTTGGATATTCTAAAGATAATTATATTTAGTCTTGTATATATTTCTAAAGATACTTCTCCTTTGTACTATTTCTTTATCAATACCATCACTATTTAACAAAACTCTTTTCATGGTCAATGAATCACCTCTCTCTAATTTATTCATTGGGATTTGTCAAATGCTTGAATCTTCATAAGAATTGTCTCTACCTCCCTCTTTACCTTTATCTTTCCCTCCCTCCATTCCTCCCACCCAACATCTCCCTCACTCTACCTACCCTCTCTCTCTACCTCTCCCTCCCTCATCTCTCTCTCTCTCTCTCACACACATAACCTCTCTCTAACTCTCCCACCCTACATAGATCTCTCTCTACCTACCTCTATATTATGTTCATCTTACTTCTCTCTAAGTTTATTACCTCTTCTATCTTCTTTTATACATCCAACCAATCCACACATTCCTCATCATCTCAAACACTTATTCTATCCTTTTAGCAATATTAACTACATGTTGGACTCTATTCACTCTTCATGGAGGCATCTTATCTATATATTACAATGCAAAATACCTCAAGTTCAACAATCTATTTATAAACTCCCTTGTAAATTACCTCAGATTTGATGGTATATTTAAAGTATTTATTTTCAAACTATCTTAGGTTCAACAATCTATTTATAAGCATAATTATCCTAGCACCTACCTAATTAAAAATACTAGAATATATAACTTAAAATATAATTCCAATGGATGTCCTTTGGGATTTAAAACCACTACTTCAATAACATGTGATAAAATTGTGAATAGAGGATCTAGTTAAGGATTATCCAACAATACAACCAATTACACAAACAATCATAGTAGAATTCAATGACATAATAAATTAACAAAAATATGAATTATTAATTCATATAATTGCATTTACTATCTTGTATCAAGGGATTACAACATGAGACCTCAACCTTTAATGAATCACATAAACAACCACTATATAGATATAATATTTTGAGTTGATATGTGATATAATAATCTTCACAATGTGCTACTAAACTTCACCAATATTAACAAAAAATATCTTTTGGAGCTATTAAAAAGATCACCTTTGAGTCATGACCAATGATATTTATATAGATATTACAGGAATTATTTTTGAATTATAATGTAATGTGCAACAAGCATTTGTATGTAGAAAATGAAATAAGAGAGTCTTAATATGAAACCATCAATTCAAGAACTTTAACATTGTTAAAGATAGAAAAAATACATAAAGACACCAAGATATTACATCAACTATTGGATGAAGTATCATAACAACCAATGGCTAGATTTGAGGAATAAAATTGCATTAATGTAGAGTCGAACTATGATGATCTATATGCATTTTAATTCCTTTGATATGATACTAGTGGATGCAAGGATGCCATCAACAACAAGCTAACATTCAAACTATCTTGCCCCTACCTACCATATTGACTACACAATTACATCATAGGGAGAGGATCATTACACCAAATAGATGTTTCATTACTATGAGATATGGTTAGTTTTGGTATTAGTTAATAAACACACACTCATTTGTGATTTGGGACACCAAGCCACTCTCACACATAATATTGCACAACAATCCTATTGGCTCTCAAAATCACATGCCCTCTCCTCTAGCACCATTACCCAAAGTGAGATAAAGGTAGTAATACATAACAAATAGATTTACTCACACATCAACAAGAATAGGAATACTTTTTTCCATTGCATAGGATTAGGGTAAATCCATTTCTTATTTACTCTAAATAACTTATGAGGGTAATCCTTGTGACCTTAATACATGACAAAAAATAGAATAACAATTTCACTATCATACCTTAATGGTAATCAATAATAATAATAATTTCTAAAGAGGTTGTACGAGGCTAGATATTGAAACCATTTGTTCCCTCTTAATTAGAATAATATGCATTTCATCAATAGTGATTTAAGGAAAGTATGTGTATATTTTCTAAAGAGCATACCAATTAGTTTGATTTGTATATTGTCCAATCTTGATTTCCTAAACAAGTTTATAGGAATTATGGTCAATATTAGTGGTCATGGTGTCAATTATGTCCCTTGATTTTATTTTTGAATGTTTTAGGTTCAATTTTTTTAGGATGTTGGATAGTTGTGAAATATGATAAAGGGGGGAAATATGGCTTAAGGAGTTCCATGTTGAACATCAAGTATAAATTCAAGTATTAAGGGAGGTCAAGAATAAAGGAATTTTTACTAGCTTGTGGAGATGGTTTGCATAAGGATCATATCACAAAGGCTTAATATTTTGATGCGGTCCCTTATATCAAGGTTCTTTTGATATTGCAGTGTTGGAAAACAAATTGTCCCTTGTCAGATATTTCCTTATGAAAAGATTTTGATTCATACACACCAAAAATGTAATGAAGTCCACCTTAAAATTTTAGAGCTATTTGGTACAATAAAAATGACATTTCACTTTCTTCATTTGATTGGAACACAAAAATGCTCACATTATTTGTAGTGTTGGAAAACACACTATCCCTTGTCATTTATTTCATTATGAAAATGCTCACATTATTTCCAGAGTTGGAAAACACATTGTCCCCTGTCAATTATTTCCTTATGAAAGATGCTCACATTATTGTAGTGTTGGAAAACACACCGTCCCTTGTTAGATATTTCCTTATGAAATTTTTTTGATTCATACACACCAACAATGTAATGAAGTCCACCTTAAAATTTTAGAACTATTTGGTATAGTAAAATTGACATTTCACTTTCTTCATTTGATTGGAACAAAAAAATGCTCACATTATTTGTAGTGTTGGAAAACACACTATCCCTTGTCAATTATTTCCTTATGAAAAATGCTCACAATATTGCAGTATTGGAAAACACATTGTCCCTTGTTAGATATTTCCTTAGGAAAAGTTTTTTATTCGTACACACCAACAATGTAGTGAATTTCACCTTAAAATTTTAGAACAACTACTTAGTACAGTGAAAATGACATTTCACTTTCTTTATTTGATTGGAACAAAAAATGCTCACATTATTTGCATTGTTGGAAAACACGCTGACCCTTGTCAATTATTTCCTTATGAAAAATGTTCACATTATTCCTAGTGTTGGAAAACACACTATCCCCTATTAATTATTTCGTTTTGAAAAATGCTTACATTATTGCAGTGTTAGAAAACACACTGTCCCTTGTCAGATATTTCCTTATGATTTTTTTTTGATTCGTACACACCAACAATGTAATCAAGTCCACCTTAAAATTTTAGAACAACTATTTAGTACAATAAAAATGACATTTCACTTTCTTCATTTGATTGGAACAAAAAAATGCTCACATTATTTGCAGTGTTGGAAAACACACTGTCCCTTGTCAATTATTTCCTTATGAAAAATGTTCACATTATTTCTAGTATTGTAAAACACATTTCCCCCTGTCAATTATTTCCTTTTGAAAAATTCTCACATTATTGCAGTGTTGGAAAACACATTGTCCCTTGTTAGATATTTCCTTATGAAATTTTTTTGATTTGTACACACCAACAATGTAATGAAGTCCACCTTAAAATTTTAGAACAACTATTTGGTACAATAAAAATGGCATTTCACTTTCTTCATTTGATTGGAACAAAAAAATGCTCACATTATTTGCAGTGTTGGAAAACATACTATCCCTTGTCAATTATTTCCTTATGAAAAATGCTCACATTATTTCAAGTGTTGGAAAACACACTGTCCCTTGTCAATTATTTCTTTATGAAAAATGCTCACATTATTACAGTGTTGGAAAACATGTTTTCCCGTAGCAATTATTTCCTTATGAAAAATGCTCACATTATTGCAGTGTTGGAAAACACACTATCACTTGTCAGATATTTCCTTATGATTTTTTTTTGATTTGTACACACCAACAATGTAATGAAGTCCACCTTAAAATTTTAGAACAACTATTTGGTATAGTAAAAATGACATTTCACTTTCTTCATTTGATTGGAACAAAAAAATGCTCACATTATTTGCAGCGTTCGAAAACACACTATCCCTTGTCAATTATTTTCTTATGAAAAATGCTCACATTATTTCTAGTGTTGGAAAACACACTGTCCCATGTCAATTATTTCCTTATGAAAAATGCTCACATTATTGTAGTGTTGGAAAACACACTGTCCCTTGTCATATATTTCCTTATGAAAAGTTTTTGATTTGTACACACCAACAATGTAATGAAGTCCACCTTAAAATTTTAGAACAACTATTTGGTACAATAAAAATGACATTTTACTATCTTCATTTGATTGTAACAAAAAAATGCTCACATTATTTGCAGTGTTGGAAAACACACTATTCCCTGTCAGTTATTTCCTTATGAAAAGTTATTTATTTTTCAAACATATGAAGAAATTTAAACACAATGTTTACTCTAAGAATTGTTATAAATTTTCAAGGTGAATTTCATTACATTCCTACTTTGTAAATAACAAAAGGTTTTTCATTACATTCTTATTATTTTATAAAATTATAGGTTGGAAAACACTATGTTATGAAACATGCAACCCACATATTGTTGTAAAACCCTCTAAAAGTAACAACCTAATTGGTTAGTCACCCCTCAGGTCAATTTGATTAGTTTTATGTATCCCTCACCTACAACTCCTCCTCGAGATCGCCACCCTTGAGCTTAGAACAAGCAAAATCATATCACTCAGAACCCACTATGTTTTTTCAACCTACAATTATACTCTGCATTTATTTTTTCATCATATGAGGAAATTAAAACACAATTTTTACCTAAAGAAAAAAATTAAATTTTGAAGGTGAATTTCATTACATTTGTACTCTCTAAATAGAAAAAGTTTTTCATTACAATAATTGCAGGGTGGAAAACACTAGGTGTTATGAAACCTACAACCCACATACTGTTGTAAAACCCTCTACATGTAACAACCCAATTGGTTAGCCACCCATTAGGTCAATTTGATTAGTTTTACGTATTCCCCACTTGTAAATCCTCCCCGAGCTCTCCACACTTGAGCTTAGAACAAGCAAAATCATATCACTTACAACCCTATTGTGTTTTCCAATCATATCATATGGTTAACTAGTTTCTATTTGCTGATTTTAGGCTTTCACATTATATCTTAATGAACCCAATGTTGGATTGATAAAATTATATTTGCATACTTCTTAGAGCATTAAAATTTATAATATTTCACCTTATTTTAATAATATATAATTCAACCCTATATTCCACCATAAACAAGCCAACCCTTATTGACATAAATCCTCACTATTTCATTGCTCCACCTTCTTTACTTACTACCCCTTTGGTACCATTTCATTTTTGAAAATAATTTCTATTTCTTGCAAGCCCCTATCAAGTAACATATGAAAAATATATTTCAGTGAGGATTTCTATTTCTTGCAAGCCCCTATTAGATCTTAGTGAAAAAAAAGAGAATTAGTTAGGTGGAGACATGGAAGTCTTATCTAAAAAGGTTAAGTATTATAAAGAACTTGTTAAAAGAAACATCTGCATTATCTAATCATAAAGACACTCTCAAACTTGAGAAAAAAGTGGCTACAAACATACACAAAAGTATTCAATACATTGAAAAATATATCCAAGAAAGGGATGTTTCTATCCTAAGGGTTGATGAGGGAGTAGTTGATCTAAAGATTCAAGTAAAAGATATGAAAAAAAAGTTAGAAGATCATGACAATGAATAGTAGGGGGTGTTAAAAGGTAAGAGCAATGGAGATGAGGAAAAATGTGTGTTGTATCTTTTCCTCACCCTTTGTACCTACCTCTTCCTCTATTCCTTCAACCTTACCTCTCCTTACCTACCTCTCCATGTATCCCTTATTTCATCTCCATCCCTTTATCCCTCGTATGCTACCTCACTATACCTCTCCTTCCAACCATTCTTCTATAATTCTCTCTATCGCTCATCTCTTATCATCCCAACTAACCTTTCTCTCCCTCCCTTTGTCCATCTTTCCTCTCTCTCATCTTTGCACATACTTGCATATGCACCTTCCGCAACTTCTCAAGAGCAAGAAGAATCTCTTCAATCAATACATTATCTATCTCATTCACTTTGGTCTGCTTCTTTTCAAGTGTTTTTAGAGAATATTCCTTTTTCATTTCATACATTCTAGTACTTTTTGCCTCTAGTTCTGAATTTCCATTTTCCCATTGCACATAGTGCACATGCTCCCTCCTCAACTTCTCAAGAGCAGGAATAATCTCTTAAGTCAATACATTATCGATCTCATTCACTTTGTTCTTCTTTTCAAGTGATTTTAGAGTAGATTCCTTTTTCATTTCATACATTCTCGTGCTTGCTATGAGGGATACCCTATGAAATCCCTACTAATTATATGAAGCAATTTATTATATTAAGAAACACACACTTTGGTCTTCTTCTACATAATGAGAAAATGTTGGTTGTTGACATTGAGCAATTTCTTATATGAAGCAATATGTACAATGTGAAGTGTGTGCTATGAAGGATACACTATGAAATCCATACTAATTATTTTCTATAAAAGATTGGTCTCGTGAAATCCATTTTGGGTGCCTACCTATTTCCCATAATCCACCATCACATCTCTCCCTCCTACTAAGTCTATTTTGGGTCCTTCTATCCCTCCCACCCTACCAATTCCTCTCTCACTCCTTCCCTCTTTCTCTTCCCCCCTCTATCCCTCCCACCCTACCACTTCTTATCTCCATCCTTACCCATCTCTCTCCCTTGCACACACACACAACCTATCTCCACCTACCCCTCCTTCCCTCCCATCGTACCAGTCCCTATCTCCCTCCTTCCCTCTATCTCTCCCACCCTACCACTCTTTATACCTATCCCTATCTCTCTCCTTTCCTCTTTCTCTCCCTCCTTCTATCCCTCCCACACTACCACTTCCTATATCCATTCTCCTCCCTCTCTCTCCCTCCCTCTCTCCCTCCCAATCTCTCACTCATAACCCAATGTGTTTTCTAACTTGTGATTATAATTGCAATAGTTGGAAGTGTTGAAACTATATCAAAATAATGAAGACTAAAATTAACCACTTAGAAAAGGAAGTAAAAACTAAGAAGAAGATTTTATCATCAAAATAAAAGGAGGTTAATTTTTTAAAGTTCCATGTATTACATTCATACTCTCTAATAAAGAAAAAAATTTCATTACTATAATTGCATGTTGGAAAACATTGAGTGTTATGAAAACTGCAACCCACATACTATTGTAAAACCATCAACATGTAACAAGTCAATTGGTTAGTGTAGACACGTCAAATTAGCATTATGCATATTCATTCACTCAATAAATAAATCAAATGCATCACATCCATTCACCTAGTAAATCAGGTTCTTATCATCAAAAGCTCACATCATAGTTTAATTAAATAAATCAGGCTTTATTTAATTAAAATCTCAAACATGCATCTTCCATCATTTTCTGATTTAAATAAACGAAATATCAAAGTCCAAAATGTCAAATCATCTAATCAACATTAAATCAGCATAATCATCATCTAATCCTAATCTAATGCTAATCACATCCCACTTGCATTATCTAGATCTAGCCACTTGCACAATAAATCAATTTTATTGATTTATTAAAACACTCATTTTCCCTCAACATAACAAGTCAAACATGACATTTATTGCTCTTTTTTCTTGTCCCCCTCTCAAAATTTATTGCAAATTTGAATTCAAATTCTCCCTCTTATGGGCACTCTTCCCAAATCTTGCACAACCATTGACCACTCACCATTTGACAAGTGTCCTCAACTCATTGGCTTGTTTTTGATCCCACATTGGTCCCTCTTCAACACTTAGCATTTTGAAAATATATAAAATAGGGCCTTCATTCTCATTCATAGAGACACAATTTGATGCAAGGTTACTCTCTTCATTTGAGATTTGATCTTGTCTATTTCAATCCATCATCTCCATTTGCATTTTTATCATCTTGAGCTTTGATCAAGGGTTGGGAAAGGGTCACTAGCACATGTGACACCAATCCAACATGGAATAGGTGAACAAGGTACAAAGGTACAAGCGAAAGGAAAAAGGTACCAAAAGCGAACAAAGGCAAGTGAACAAGGTACAAGAAAAGCGAAAAGTCAACAAGGAGGAGTCTAGCAAACGAAGATGAAAGGAGGATGATTTTTTTGAAAACACAATGTGTTTTTTAACACTTTAGTGTTTGATCAACACTACTTCTCGAAATTGTTTGTCTTTTCGTTTTAGAACACTAATTTTCATTTGGGTCTAAAACAAACAATTTGATTTTCATTGCAAAGGGCTTAAAAGGAATCTTAGGACAAACTTACTAGATTTCGTTTTGGGATAAAAATTGGACAAGCAATCTTCATATTTCATTTGGTGCTTAAAACGAACTCACAATTGCTTTGAAGGTTATAAAACGAACAAGTGTTTGAATTGTGTGATTGTCTTTTGAGTACGTATCCTCTCCCCTTGCACTTCGTGCCATCTAGGGTGCAAGAGAAACACTCAAAATACATTTTATTGCTTTAAAACACTTCAATTTGGGCTTAAAAATTGAACATCTTGTGCGAGTGTGAGTAGGGGCATTTTCACGTACATTCTCTTTCTTTGTGCCATCAAAGATTGATCAAGTTACAGATTGTGTCTTTGCTTGCTTTTTTTTATCTTAGAGGGCCTGCCTTGGGGAAAAAGTACTCACCCAAGGGACGACTCAATCGGTAACACTCTAAAGCCAAGAGTATATCCAGCCGGGATATAAATGAGGGTTTTGGTTAAACGCCATAATCACGTGGTTGGCTCTGATAGGATGGATCCGAAAGGGAACTCTTGTCGTATGGGTCAATCTCCACAAACGGAAAGTATGAACTAGAACCCTTGTTTTGTAGTGGCCTATTTATCCATTGAGCGAGTTTATCAAGGTGGTGCATTGGAACTTAGATTCCAAGAAGTTACTTGCCATGTCCGATCTTGGTTGAAATATAGAGGTTAGGATTTCATCATACCTCTATATTTTTCCTTGGTTGCATGTAAAATCATCTCTTCTTTGAAGGGCATGAGGCAAGCCCACTAAAAAAAACGTACCCATTAGCATAGGATGTTACATTGCTTGTTTGAAAACACAATGTTGTATTCGAAAACATTTTGCAAACAAACATTCAACATGATTCTCAAAATTTCAAACCCTCTTGAAGACAAATATCATTGACTCAATCCATATGTTACTGCTTTCCCTGGGATTCCCGTTCCTAAGCACCCAATTTGTCTTCCCTAGAAAACCCTTGCCTTAAGTTCATTGAATTTCCACATAAAATATCTTGTGGGGTTTAAATAAATTAAGACATTGGACATTCAGTTTGAAACCTAATCAAGAGTGTGTTTGTGGTAAAAAGAATACACTAAGCAAAAGATAACAAATTGGACCCCACACATGTGCTTGATATCTTTTGGTCATATTGGTCTTTTGATTGCTCTTAGAGAAAAGTGTGTTCTTCAATACCTTGGCCTAGTAAACAAAGTCTCTCTAAGTCTCTTAGGATCAAAATCAAACACTTCATCCACCTCAAACATTTATCAACATCATCCCACAAACAACTTTAGAGCTTTGAAAATGTCATTACCTAGACTTGGGTACATTTCCAAACCAAATCAAAATCATTTGTTTAGTTAGGTGTGTTTGGATGAATCCTTCCACGCACACTTAGTTAAATTATCACCTCTTTGAACAAGTTCATCCTAAGATAACATCCAAAATTTTAGGGTTTACAAGTTCATCATCCACATCAAACAATCAAAATCAATCCCTAAGTCTAGCATTGATCCAAAGTTCTTAAACGTTCATCACTCATCATTTACACCTTCCATCCTCCATATCGTCGTTAGTCCTAAGAACTTTAGAGGTCACTTTTGCAACAAGGTCAAAACACAAGAGGAACATGGAATATACATTTGATCCATACATCTTGAGTAATCTAAATCAATTGAATCCTCAAAACCTTGCATTTCCTATCAATTATCAAAGTCCATGCATAGGATCATTGCCTTCGACAAATGTCAATGGTACAACAAGTGTGAGTATGCCCAAGTCAAAGTTTGGAACACATTTCCCAATGATAGATCTAAGTCCAAACCTACAAATCCACCAATCGAATAATCAATGCATGAGCCTTGAAACGAACAACGTCATTCCAACAAATCCCTACAAACCAAATGAGAATGTACCAAGAACGAGTTTTCGAAACATGAATCCTAACTCAGAAAACTTTGGAAAAATGATTCCCCATACCAACAATGTTCATCCTATCATGCCAAATCTGAACATCATCCCAAATCAGAACATTATCCAAAGTCAATTTTCCCATAATACCATTCAAAAACTGCAAGTAGGCATCCCAAATCCGCTTAAACAAAAGTCAAATCAACTATCTCAAGTGAGTCAAGATCAAAATCAAATTTGGCGAGATCAAATTGTAGAACTTTCCAAAATAGTTGAGGCATTGCGCCAAGGGAAATCTCCACCACCATTACCTACATCATTCCTTGGTTTAGGGCTCCCCCCTTTACCTAACACCAATCATGCCATCCAAATCAATCCACCTAACATCAATCAAACCATCACGTCAAATCCTTCGAATATAACATCAACATCACACCAATGGATGGTATCTAATCAAACAACATCATTGATCCCAAATCGAAATACGGTTTCCCAAGGACCTATCACCTCGGTCATTCCAACCATCACTATCCCTTCAATCATTCCAAACACCACTATCACACCCATTACATCTCAACCTCTCACTACCATGATCACTCTGAGTGTATCTAAAACACTTGTCACTACATCCAACATGATTCTAAATCCACCACCACCCCCACCACGACCAACTTCCACCACATCAAACCAATACAATGTGACATTACAAGCTGCTTTTCAAAAGGGATTCCAACAATATCTAGCCATGCAACAAGCAACACAAGCTCAACAAGTGAAACAATCCTCTCAAATTTCCCAAGCCTCTCAAGCTACCCAACCAACATGAGCACAAACACAAAATATGACAACTATTGAAAACAAGGATCAAATCAATCCATCATTGAGCACACATTTACTTCATCCAATGATCAAATCGACATATGTCAAGAGTCACTCTTGAATCACGATCAAAATCCACCAACAAAACTCGACAATGAGCCAATTCAAGAAATATCAACATCACTTGACTCTATGGTCAAAGACATTCACAAGCTCTCCACCGCAATTGTCGAAAACAATGATCAAAACCTCTCCATCAAGGAGCACATTGAGGATGTATCTACACAATCTGATGATCAACTCACCATACATCAAGAGCCACTTTTTAGTGATCTCTTTCAAGGAGTGCTAGGACTATTTGATCCAATTGACATAATGCATGATCCATTGACCAATGATCATATTGAAAATGTCTCTACATCGCCTTATGAGTTAGAGGACATATCTCAAGAAGTTATTCCAAAGCAAGATCAAAATCTTTCACTAAGGTCTAGCAATGGTCATTTTCAAAACATGTTGATCCCCTTTGACCTCATGGTTATAGATGCTGAAGGAACCTTGAACTTGACCATGCCTAATGTCGACATCCAAGAACCATTTATAAGCAATCCATCCTTTGAAACTGACCCATGTCAAGAACTTGATCCAAAGCATGCCGAAAGCAATTCCAAAAACATTCAAGATCAAGAATTTGTATCTTCAAGATACTACAATAGTTTAATGGACACTCTCCTATCTATGCATGATGATCATATCCATGTAGCACATACTCCTCCATCTACCCATGAGATGCTTTCTACAGATGGACACGCAGATGATCTTCATCTAGAACAAGATTTTGTTACACAAAAAGAGCAGATTCTTAACTCCTATAATCAAATGGAGTTGTCAACATCAGGATCGAATATGTCCCAAACTCAGATTAAGGACATTATGAATAAAGATATCCATCATTATCCACCCAAGGAAACAAGTCAGATAGAAAATCTAGAGTTAGCAGAGCAGCAAATTGAAACAACGTCACCTACGGTGGTCATTTATCAGAGAATGCATTCTAAACGAGGGCTCTCAAAACAGGCAGAATCAAAGCATGAAGGTACTACCACCACCATATTGGGGGAAACTTCGTCTCAAGAAAATGTCAACATAGGGAGCACGAAGAATCCTTATGATGAAACCGATGCCAATACTACAACTAGTCACGCCATGAATCTTCATCCACCCGTTACCCCATCCACGAATTGGGACCAACACCAAAGGAAAGTGTTAAATAAAAGTACAAAGAATGTTATCAAATCAAAAGAAGCTGAGAAGCATAATGGACAAATCAAATACGCATGGATACCAAAACATACAAAGAAAGATCATCCCTATCAAACTCCATCAGTCAAAGAATCTGTGGGGCAAACTAAAAGAGGGAAAGGTATCCATCAAAGATGTCCACAAAATCAAAAGCAGGCTTTTCAAGCGACGTACAAAGTATATCAAGCAGTTGGTCCTAATTCCACGTACACTTCCGTATCCACCCATCATTGCTCATCTTCCCAAGTTTGGAGAGTCAAAGGTTCCAAACTGTCAACCAATCCATCTCTTATTCCTAAATGCACTCCATCCACGCCTCCACACATGATATCCAATTCTCATATTGACCATGTATTGGCAATGACCCTTCATCATAAGGATTCAGAAGGCACTTTATCGCGATGTATGCACAGAGACAGAGTTAACCCCGGTATCGACGAAGCAGATCAAGAATCCCAAAAGTTGCATTCAAATGCACGTATCTTAGCAACGCAACTCCTTCAAGCAGGATATCGATGGCACATTATGACAGGGGCATCTACGTCAACACCACCAGGTGGTTCAGTGTGAATCTTTCAGAAAAATACAAAAATACAAAAATATCAAAAGATCTGAAAATCCAAAAAAATCAGAAAAAGGATTGAAAACAGTAAAAAGAAAAAAAATTGTCCTCTAGTGAAAACCACTTCGGTGGCACTTTGGGCAAGAACATGACGAAAAACTGGCAAACAGGTGTCATGTGTAGATTCGATCATTTGTGTGTGCCACTTCAGGAGAAAGCATCTCATCCCATCCATACTAAATCGAGCCATCCATCCATCCTATCCATAATAAATCCATCCATCCATAAACCATTGATCCAATCCATTCGCATATATCTGCATCCATCATCCAAGTTATCTTGATCTTGATGAGATTTTGGAGCACACTTTATGCTTGCTTACGGTAAACATCTTGACATGGTTCATTTTCATTGGTCCTATCCTATGCAACATTATATGAGCTATGAAGCATTATCCAAATGAGCATTCATTATTCGAGCACCTTATCTTATCGCAAGATAAATCCTTGGCATACTTTGCGTGCTTACCATATACATCCATCCATGACATTCCATACATTACTAGAAATTGGGGGCAAATATGTACATCTTGCTTCAAGTATAAATCTTGATATGTATCCTCTGACTTATGTGGTGATCCGAATATTGGCAAAACATGAAATAAAATTTGTCAAACCACTTGTGAGAAAAAATCCAAATCATTAGCCCATGGCATATTTTGACAAAAACATGTCCTTATCAAATTTCATCTTCAATCGAACATCAATCAAAATAATCACTATCAGTTGCATCTAACACACCCTTCAAACGTCACATCAAATCATTTGAACAAATTTTGTTCCAAATCAATCTTCATCAAACGTGATCAATCAAATCCAATTAAGAAATCATCAGGATATCCTTGTGTTGCTTAACACTATCCTTGCATTGTTGTGCATCCTCAACAATGTTATCATCATTAGTCTTGATCAAATCATCATCAATCCATCATCATCTTGGGGATATCTTTCCCAATCCTTGTGTTGCTTAACACTATCCTTTCATTGTTGTGCATCCTCAACAATGTTATCATCATCAATCCTTGCATTGTTGTGCATCGTCAACAATGTTATCGTCATCAATCCTGATCAATCAAATCCTTGCATTGTTGTGTATCCTCAACAATGTTATCATCATCATCAATCCAGTGATCCAATCAATCAACCTTAGCTTGGTTTTTAGAAAAATCCCAAACAAAGCACTGATATCATTACACATGTCCATATCCTAATCGTCAAAATCATGCGAAAAATCCAAAAACACGAAAGAGACAAAATCCAAAACACTTCCAAAAGCAAAAACATCAAACATTGAACCGAACTACATCGCTCGAAAGCAACGAGGCAGCTAATCTTGTCAGCCCCCGAAACAAATCCAAAACATTCAAAAACGCTGTAATCCAAAAAAAAACATCCGAAAACATCAAACTAAAACAACCTCAAAACATTTCAAATGTCAAAAACATCCAAATATTTGAAAAATCCACCCGTCCTGCTTTCACTCAAATAATCAATCATCCATAATAAACCGATCATCACATTCATCCTTTGGCAATGCAATAGAAACAATCATAGCAGTGCAAATAAAAATCGCTTCAATTGTAAAATCAAAATCGAACAATGTAACCATTGAAAATAAAATCAAAAACTTGATCATTTTCAAACATGTCAATCACCCATCAATGTCAATAACTTATCAAACCATCATCATCCTATACAATGTATGCCCTAGGATATATTGTTCCGACAATGGGCATCATTTTGGATATCACCTTAGATTCTTATCCTATCAAAACACATCCCTTTGGCTGGCGATATGAAGAACATTGCTTGTTTGCGTACTTGATCTTTTTTTTTGATTTATTTTATTGCGCTCATTCCAAGGACCTCTCGATGATATCCGAACTAAGGATTTAGAGAGATAGGAATGGGGCAACGATCATTATCTTTTGTTTGTTGTGCTTGTTGGGCGTTCTTCTTGTAAAATAACTTGGCGAATACTTGCTTTGTTAGGTACGCCCTAGCAAGGTTTCGTATGTCAAGTGTGAACAAGAATACTCCTATCTATTTGTCGAGTCAAAGTCCATCACACTAGGTACAACGCCATCCTCGGTTCTTTGATACCTTGATGCATCATACCTATGTGTGTTATCAAACATAAAGTAAGTGACCCTTTGAAAATCCCAATCCTTGATAAGCAAATCATCCATTTCTCATCATCATTTCTCATCATCATCTCTCATAATGTTGGCTTGTTGGATCCTCTTGTCATCATCTAATTTTTCCACACTAACATCATAGCATGAATAGTTAATCATCATCACAATGCATCCATCATGCATCCATCCTCGCATCCATCCTGCATCCATCGTGCATTCATATCATCATCATAATATAGATCTGTTAGTCTAAGCATCTCATAAATCATCCATTGCATAATTACAACATATCACATCATCAATCTAAACCATCTCATCCATCTCATCATCATATCATCATTTAAGTTGTTTAGGATAATATAGCTTTGTTATTCTAAGCATCTTAAAATCATCTCATTTGCATCGTCATCCATAACCATCCATTTTGAACCTCTTTATCGCGAGATCGACCCTCAAATCGAATCTTTTAGCTCGATCTCTCGAGGGGGCAATGTACCAGTGTACTTCTTTCCGCTGGGGCATCCGAAAAATCAGAAAAATTTTAAATTTTGATTGCGGCAAGTTATTCTTTGAACCAACGCAACAAGTACATTGCTTCAAAGAGGGGCAAAATGTAGACATGTCAAATTAGCATTATGCATATTCATTCGCTCAATAAATAAATCAAATGCATCACATCCATTCACCTAGTAAATCAGGTTCTTATCATCAAAAGCTCACATCATAGTTTAATTAAATAAATCAGGCTTTATTTAATTAAAATCTCAAACATGCATCTTCCATCATTTTCTGATTTAAATAAACCAAATATCAAAGTCCAAAATTTCAAATCATCTAATCATCATTAAATCAGCATAACCATCATCTAATCCTAATCTAATGCTAATCACATCCCACTTGCATTATCTAGATCTAGCCACTTGCACAATAAATCAATTTTATTGATTTATTAAAGCACTCATTTTCCCTCAACATAACAAGTCAAACATGACATTTATTGCTCTTTTTTCTTGTCCCCCTCTCAAAATTTATTGCAAATTTGAATTCAAATTCTCCCTCTCATGGGCACTCTTCCCAAATCTTGCACAACCATTGACCACTCACCATTTGACAAGTGTCATCTTCTCATTGGAGGATCTTTAGTCCCACATTCACCATCTTGGCCAATCTCTCATCAACAAAATCTATAAAAGAAGGCTTAATCCTCATTCATAGGATCCACAATTTTATGCAAGGTTACTCTCTTGGTTTGAGAAATAATCTTGTTCATCATCTCAATTTGCATTTCATCATTTTAGCTATTGATCAAGGATTGGGAAAGGGTCACTAGCACATGTGACACCAATCCACTATGGAATAAAGTTTTGATCATGTTTGTGTATGCTTTGCAATCAATTATTCTTATTCTATTTAGTTTTGCATATTCTAACATGGTTAAGTATTTCATAGGGATATTAAATTTAATGTGTTTGAAATGACCAAAGCATGATGTTATTATGTTAAGGTTTTTGACCATATGCAGATTTGATGTCCACAGTTAGTCATCCCTTAGGTCACTTTCACTTTCTTCATATGATTGGAACAACAAAATACTCACATTATTTGCAGTGTTGGAAAACACACTATCCCCTGTCAATTATTTCCTTATAAATTTCTTTTTGTTTCATATGCAACAAGAATTTGAGGTAGTTCAGAAGTTGAAGACTAATATTAGGCACCTTGAGGCTCAATTAGGAAATTTTCAATTCACCTATAATGATCCTATAAAGCATTTTGATAGATCAAAATTCAAAGGTGCTGTAGCACAACGTATAAAAGTTTAAAGTACATTAAATGTAAATTTTGAAGTTGACTTTCATTACACTCATGTTGTGTAAATAACAAAAGGTTTTAATTACATTAATACTATTTTCTAAAATTGGAGGTTGGAAAACACTAGGTGTTATGAAACCTGCAACCACAACTATTAGCTAGAGTGAAAATTGTATTTCATTTTCTTCATATTATTGAAAAATAAATGCATAGTATAATTGGAGGTTGGAAAATACAATGTCAGTTATAAATTAGTTCATTTTACTTGTTCAAATATCAAGGGAAAAGAGGTCGAGGAGGATTTGTAGGTGGAGTATACACAAAACTAAAAAAAGTTAGTTGAGGGGTAACTAACCATTAGGGTATTTACGTGTAGAGGGTTTTACAATAGTATGTGGGTTACAGGTTTCATAACACCTCGTGTTTTCCAACCTATAATTTTACAAAATAGTAAGAATGTAATGAATTTTTATTATTATTTACATAGTAGGAATGTAATGAAATTCACCTTCAAAATTTATAACAAGTCTTAGTCAAAGAGTAAAAATTATGTTTAAATTTCTTCATATGTTTGAAAAATAAATGAACAGTATAATTGCAGGTTGGAATACACGATGGGTTTTGAGTAAATTGTTTATGAAACCTACAAACAATGCATTATGTATCTCATTCACTTTGGTCTGCTTCTTTTCAAGTGTTTTTAGAGCATATTCCATTTTCATTTCATACATTCTATTACTGGCTACTCTAGTTGGCATCGGTAAGATGTCAGGAGGCTTCATGTTTGAAACTTAAGTGATGCACCCTTGCATAATGAGAAAATATGGGTTGTTGATATTGAGATGCACAAAATGAAAGGGGTTTTGTACATGCAAGGGTTGTGCAAAGTGGCCATTTATCTAGCACTTATTTCTCCCTCCCACAACAATATTGGTAACATAATGTATGAAACCTTCAAAATTTATAACTCTTTGTTAGAGGAAATATTGTATTTTAATTTCTTCATATGAATGAGAAAAAAATTGTCAAAATATTTACAGGTTGGAAAATACAATGAGTTTTGAGTTATTTCATTTTGACATTCAAAGCTAAGTAGTGGAGAGCAAGGAGAGGATTTGGAAGTGGGGGATACAAAAAACTAGCCAAATTTGAGCTGAGGGGTGACTAACCAATTGGGTTGTTGTGTGTTTAGGGTTCTAAAACTATATGTGGTGTTGGAACTGTAAAATTCTGAATAATTTCACAGGTTTTCATACCCCTTAGTTTCCAAAATAATCATCACCATATGCACAAGGCCTTTCGTCATAACATTCTAATCACATTTTGCCTATATTGTCTCATACAATCATCTAAGTCTGAATATTTCACATTATTGTTCCTATTAGCATGAGGATATCAAGGTCTCCCCGACCCATTGTGTATTTCTGCTAGTATACATCTATTGTAGTCTATTGGCAAGACTTCTTTGGTGTCACAACAATCAAAAATCATATGCATGCACCTATCAATAGGACATTTTCATTGTTTCAGCGACAGAAGGATCCCCATTGGCGTGAAAGCCACCGTCAGAATGAGGTCTTGACGAACACTTTATGTCTCGTTGACCGACACATGTGGAGATACATTGGAAAGAGTTAAAGCATCAAAGTAAGGTCTTGGTGAACTCACCTTGTCTTACCGACCGGAGCTTGATAACACACTTCGGCCAAACAAATTGTATTCGGTATGTGGTCTCACCGAATGGGTCATGTCTCACCGACCAATGCATGAGGAGGCTTATCAACCAAACTAAGTGGTATCAGAATGAGGTCTTGGTGAATGCCTCCAGTCTCGCTAACAAAGTGCAAAGGAATTATGTCAATGGTTTTTGGTGTGAAGTTATATAGTCTCACCGACTCTTATGTCACGTTGATATGTTGTCTCATGGGCGAGAAAGCCCATATGTCTTAGTGAAATGAATGTATCACGAGGTGTTTCGATAAGACTCAAAGAATTCTATGGGACCTCTCCCTGATTATGAATTGTCTCAGTGACACAGGATGGAAGGCTGACTTTCGGTAGGATGCAATGCAATCTATGAAACGTCTTCCCGACATCACAAGGTCACGGCGAAGAGAATGAGACGAAAGGATATTTCTCAACGAGACATAATATGATCTGTGGGATGTCTCCCCGATGACAAAATGCTACAACGAAACACAAAAGACCAAAGGAATGACTGACATAGATACATTAATCTTCGTTATGACCTTAGGATGTCTCAGCGAATGTTTAGCGAATAATGGCAAGGCCCGAATGCAGTTGCTTGCCGACATTGGAATGTGAAATGATGTGTCTTTTCTGATGTGAATGTATAAATGCTCATTCTCGATTGTAAATAAAGACATAATGAGATTATCAGATTAGATTAGAGATTAGACAGTAGGTAGATTAGAAATGGATACAGTAGAATAAAATTCTCAGATCAGAGACTATGATGCATGATTTCAAATGGAGATATCAATGAAAATCAGTTGATGTGGCAGTTCATTTCTAGTGTCAATTGTCTGTTGAATTTATTGAAAGTATTACTAAAATTGTCTCCAAGATTGATGCTTTTTGGATGTTTAAATTGATATAACAAGTTTATAATCAGTTTATCAGTGCACATTTGTTGTATCTGTGTAGTTGATTGATTGGTTCTTTCAAGCAAAGATTAAGTCCTTTTGGTTGATCATGCAATAATCAGAGAAATTCATCTGGATTATTAAAGAAGAAATTAGTAATCACAGTCTTGCATGTTTATACAAGTTATAAACATAACATATGCCAAAAAATTTGAGTTTTCTCTAGAAATAAGTTGCTCATTTCTTTTTCATTTGACTCCGCATACCCAATAAGGCACTAGTCTCTGCATTTTTCACCATTTAGATTCATTCATTTTTTACATCTGTTAACTGAGCATATTAGGATTTAGTTTTAAACATTGCTATACGATTTATACCAAATTTGATTTCATTTGTTCATTTCCATCTGGCATTGTGGACAAAACATTTCAAGAAAGATAAGCACATTAAGTCTGCTTCATTCATATAGGTACACTCGCCTAGGTTTAGCAGCACCTAAAGGGTAGAAGGTCTAAAACTTTTGACCTTGTCTATTACCCTAAAATGTTGTGAAAGCTTGGCAGCCTTTCATGGTTCAAACCTGCATTTTTGAGAGCTAACAAATTGGTGACTCTGTTGGGGACAAATCAATTTAGTATCAAGGCCTTAATCATAGAGTCAAAAACCTTGTACAGACTCTGCTGGGAATAAGAAATATCAAATACTTTTTCACTTTTGAAAAAGTGAGTGGTGACTCTGACAGAAACATTGCATCTATTCAAACATGAATGGAAGAAGATCTCAATATAGGGGAGGTCATACTAGCGCTCCTGCTGGCAATAGTAGGTGGACACACAGGGATGATAAGGTTGATAAGAGAAAATGGATAAGTGAGGACATGTGCATAACAAACAAAGACAAAGCATCAAGAGCCCATTGTGAAACATATGATCGCTATGATACATGGAGAGATAACTCAAGTGCAAAACTTTGTACCCCCGAAGAGCAAAGAAATCCATTTTATAATCCACAAAAACAACCAAAGTTTGATGCCAAACTTGAGGCAGAGGGACTCAGATATCAACTGGAATGCGGACAAAGAATGGAGGGTAACAAAAATGAGTTTATTGATCATGAAAGTCCTAAAGGAAACTATGAAATTTTAATTCCTGAAGAAGTCAAAGCACGGTTGGAATTACAGAAGAAGGAGATAGAAGAACTAAAAGCTGAATTGCAGAAAGCCCAAATTACTACTCAGACAACTAATTGCCCCCCAAAGTATGTGCCACCTCATAAATAGGGTTATCATAGTGCAGGGCCTTCTGATCCACCAAGGTTTCCTCACCATCAAATAGGGAATCAATATAGACAGCCAAATCATCCTCCTTATATTCCCACACAACATACAAATATGCAGATGCCTCATGGTCAGCATTATATCCCACAACATAATGCACAATACAATAACCCTATGTACCAATTTCAGTACCCACCTAATCCTCCCCCTCACCAATACACAATAATGATCAGACAATTTGACTTGGCAGGTTTTCAATTATATCCTTACCCAATGGATGGCAGTTGGAGAAGTTTGGTGCCTAAATTTATAGGGAGTAGTGCAATTTTTGCTAAAGACCATTTAAGGAGTTTTAATGCCTTCATTCAGGATTTGGATGTACCTTATGAAGATTTACATATGAGGTTATTCATGATGTCGCTTATGGAAGAAGCCAGAGATTGGTTCAACAGGCTGACAACAGCCTCTATTGATTCTCTCCAAATATTTCAGGACTAATTCTTAGAGCAATATGGGAATCAAAGTGCACCTGATGCTGCTCTTCATGAATTGATGTGAATTTAGAAAAATCAGAATGACTCAATTTATAATTTCAACTGAAGATTCAACAAATTGTAGACTAAAATACCTCCTAGATCAAGGTTTCCAGATTCTGTATCATTGAGTGTTTATTTGAATGCGTTTGATCCAAAAATAGGGTATGAATTGAGAAATAGGTTCCCAAGAGATTTGGTTGAAGCACAGAAGATATCATTAACAATTGAAAACAACAGGAGGGCTGCCAGGATAATTGATAAAAGAGACAATCATAGGGCTCCTCAACAATTCAATAATTATCAATACAAACAAGAGAATACATACAGGAATGAAAGGCCGAGGTTGCATGACATGCCTTATAATACAAATTCAAAGGATGGAAAGCCTATAACAGATAGGCCTAGAAGCAAAGAAAATCTTGATCCATTGAGGAAGAAGGGAACCTATATGGTGAATAACAATTATTTTTGTGAAGTTTGTGATAAGCCACATTCCCCAGATTATTGTGTTGTATCCCAAAGAATGCAAGAAGAGGGAATGTTGATGGGAAATAGTGGAGAAGACCACATAGTGTATTTGACTTCAAATACCTTTCACCATGTTGTGGAGAGGTACTCATCTTCAAAGGATGAAGGTTATGAGTATGATGTTTCAAATCAGAGATACAATGTCCATATGGCTAAACAGCAGGTCCTTTCTAACTCTGAAGAAGATTATACAGAACCACATTCTATTGAAATGCCTACTCATTGTAGTATGAGGAGACTCACGAAAGAGGAGATAGAGAGACTAACTGTTGCTGCAGTTGAAAAAGAAAAGAGTAAGTATTGGTTAAGAAATAGGACTGTAAATGAGAAGGTATCCCTAGGGGAATGTTTATGAAGGACCAGAAGGCGACACAAGGAATTGTGAAGAAGGCAGAAAATAGACAGCATGATAAAAGTGAACAGAAGCCTATCCAAAAGGAGGAAGTGAAAGAATTACACAAAAAAATGCAAAAGCCTGACCAACCTAGTAAAAGAGAGAAGGAAGAAAACAAAGGAGAAATATTAGAATAGAAGAAAGTGGTTAAAGTGGAGGGTTCTTCTTTTGAATTCACTCAGGCTCTATCTCAGGTAAAGATGTCTATTCCACTACTTGAGATGATGAAGATTAAGGAATACAGAGACAATGCTATTCAATTAATAACAAATGGAAATGAAAAACATATGAATTTTGAAAATAAAGTGGCTACTAAAGTAGTTAGTAGATAAGAGAAAGTAAGTATCCCAGAAATTTGCTTGAGTGATGTATTAACAAATCCCCCACAAGTTGATCCTTTTTTCACTACATTACTCATAAATAACAAATTGTTGAGGAACTTCATGATAGATTATGGTGCCACTATAAATATTATGCCAGTAGGAGTGATGAAACAACTTGGCATGTGGGTGGATACCAATGGAGGCAAGTGTTATGCAATGGATAATCAACCTGTTCCTGTGGTGGGTATAATGAAGGATGTTGAAGTCAAGCTAGCTACTTATCCTCAAGTGGCCTATAACATTGATATAATGGTAATTAACACCCCTCCACAGTTTGGTATGCTTCTATCAAGACAGTGGACAACAGCAGTTGGTGGAAATGTCCAGTTTGATATGTCATATGCAACAATTCCGGTAAATGGCCAAGAGGTAAAGTTATACAAGGAACCAAGAATGAACCAACTTGTTGACTGTGTACCACAAGATTAGATCAAATTTTTTTGTGATGTTGATATGGGGAGTTTTAAGATAGAACCATCCCAACAAGAGTTGGTCAATGTTGACCCAATTGAAAAATATGCTGCACAAAATTGTGATGGTATATGGAGGATGTACTTTGATGGAGCCTGCAGCCAAGAAGGTAATGGAGTGGGGATGATATTCGTTTCACCTGAGGGAATTACATTTAAGTATTCAATTTTGTTAGCATTTGAATGTACAAACAATGTGGCGGAGTATGAAGCTTTGTTAACAGGTTTGAATATAGCTGTGAAACACAAAATCATGCTGCTGGCTGTTTTAGGGGATTCTAAGTTGGTTGTTTCACAAATTAAGTCAAAATATGCAGCAAAGCACAAAAGATTGAAACAATATAGGAATTTTGTATGGGACACAATTGAGTTGTTTGATTCCTTCTCAATTGAGTGGATTGATAGATCAAAGAATATAATGGTTGATTTCTTAGCAAATGTGGCGTTGAAAAGAGATGATATTACATTGGCTGGAGTATCAAAAACTGAGTTCAAGACAAGGCCTATTGTGCCTGATAACATATGTAGTTGGAAGGTCTTTAATGATGATACTGATCTTTTGAAATTCCTCCACTGCATAGATCAGTATGAAGCCCAAGAGATTGATTTCAATGCCTTTGTTGAAGAGGTGGATGGAAAACAAACAGTATTTGGGAAGGAGATCTTACAACTTAAAATAAATAATCTTCCTAAAGGGTTGGTGGCATTGGAGAGGGTGTATGATAGAAATGATCGGTCTCTCATGAAGCAAACACCAGTTAGGAGGGAAAATATTGAAGAAATTAACCTAGGAACTGAGATGGCACCAAGAAGGGTGTACATAGGGAAAATGATAAGCCCTACAATTAGAAAAATGCTGATAGAATTGCTGAGAAAATATAAACACATGTTTGCCTGGTCTTATGAAGATCTAAAGGCATACAAGGAAGATTTTTTTCAGCATGAAATACCATTGAAGCTAGATGCTAAGCCATTCAGAAAAAACCAAAGACCCATAAATCCAACATTAGAGCCTAAAATGTAGGAGGAATTGGTGAAGCTCAGAGATGGGGGAATCATCAAACCAATCAGGCATTCAACATGGGTCTCAAACTTGGTCCCTATGAGAAAGAAGAATGGAGATATCAGGCTATGTGTAGATTTCAGAAATCTGAACATGGCATCCCTTAAAGATAATTAACCTCTACCCAATATGGAGGCTATATTGCATAAGGTAACAGGGTATGAATTGTTGTCTATGATGGATGGGTTATCAGGCTATAACCAGGTTAAAGTCAAAGAGTTTGAACAATATAAGATGAATTTTACAACTCCTTGGGGAACATATGTATACATAAGGATGCCATTTGGTCTCACAAATGTAGGGGCAACCTTTCAAAGAGCTATGGATGTAGCATTTGCAGATTTGATCAATGCTATCATGGTGGTGTATCAGGATGACCTGACTGCTTATTTCGAAGAAGGCTGAAGATCATGTACAACATCTAGAGTAGGTATTTATTAAAACCCTAGAATATGGTATCAGCTTGAACCCTAAGAAGTGTCATTTTGCAGTTACAAAGGGTAAGCTCTTGGGACATATTGTTCCAAAAGAGGGGATTAGGATAGATCCTGAAAGGGTTGAGGCCATTGATAAAATTCCTATCCCTAAAACTGTTAAGGCTATAAAGTCATTCTTTGGACAGATTAATTTTGTTAGGAGATTTGTTTCTAACTTTGTTGAGATCGTTAAACCCATATAAAAAATGTTGAAGAAAGGACAAAAAATGGAATGGACTACAGAGGCCTTGGAAGCTTTCATATCCATCAAAATGGCTATCAAGGAAGCTCCTGTCCTTAAATCTCTTAATTTTTCAAAGCCTTTTCAGATATTTTCATTCGCTTCAATGCACACTATTGCTGCTATTATGTTACAAAAGAATGAAGAAGGTCATGAACAACCTGTGTCTTTCTTCAGTAAGCCATTACAAGGGTCAGAACTAAAATATGACATAATGGAAAAATAAGAATTCGCATTAGTAAAAGCTACAAAAGTTTTCATGCCATATCTTGTTGGAACAAAGGTGATTGCCTATGTCCCTCATGCAGCTGTCAAGGATATTCTAACACAATCTGAAGTAACAGGAAAAATATGTGGATGGATTAATAAAATCCAAGAGTTCGACATGGAGATACAAATTACTAAACTAACAAGAGGTCAAGGCTTGGCTATGCTAATGGCAGAAGCGAATATTGAGGCAAATTAAATTTGCAATGTGGAAGAAGGGACTGAAATTGCGAGCATTGAGCATACTCTTTGGTATGTAGATATCATGCATTACCTTAAATACATGAATTGTCCAGAGGGATTGAGTGACAACCAAAAAAGAACTTTGAAGTTGCAAGCATCTAAATATGATTTCATGGATGTAGATATGTTTTGGAAGAATAGGGATGGTATACTATTGTTATGTTTGGATGAGTCATAGGCCAGGCATGTCTTGAGTGAAATGCATGAAGGAGTTTGTGGAGGACATTACTCAGCAAAGACAATTGCGCATAAAATTCTCAGGGCAGGATATTACTAGCCCAAGGTTTTTAATGACTCTTTTACATATTTAAGAAAATGTGAAACCTACCAGAAGTTCTCTGGAAAATTGAAGTATCAAGGAGCATTGCCACTTCAACCCTTGCAGGCTGATGCCCCTTTTCATCAATGGGGAATTGATTTCATTGGAGAGATACAAGAAAAATCAAGTTGTGGACATAGGTGGATACTGGTGGCCACTGATTATTTTACCAAATGGGTAGAGGCGATCCCAACTAAACAAGCTACAAGTAAGGTGGTGAAACAGTTCCTAATGGATAATATCATTACTAGATTTGGTACACCATTAAGGTTGATCACTGACAATGGGATGTGTTTCAGATAAGATGAATTCAGAAGCTTCTGTGACACATATGGCATTATCATTTCTTATGTAGCTCCTTATCATCCACAGGCTAATGGTCAAGTAGAGTCTAGTAATAAAAGTCTCCTGAAGATTATAAGAAGGATGCTAGGTCAAAACAAGAGAGCTTGGGATTCAAAATTAAAATTAGTTGTGTGGGCTGATAGGATTACTGTAAAAAAGGAAATTGGAAAATCTCCATTTGAATTGGTGTATGAAGCACAAGCTAGGATGCCTTTGTAGAATTTGTTACCAGTCTACAAGTTTGTCCTTCAGGAAGATTTGGATATTCCTGAACCTATGGAGGAAAGAATGGAGCAACTAGCTGAACTTGATGAAATAAGGAGAGTTTCACAAAACCAAAACATGAAGTTACAAACATAGATGAAGTATCTATTTGATAAAAAGGCAAGAGATAGGAAATTTGAAGAAAATGACTTGGTGTTGATGTGGAACGCAAGGTGTCAAGAGAAGGGAAAGCATGAGAAGTTTGAAGCCTTGTGGTTGGGACCTTTTGTCATTGTTGGAAAGAAAGGTGAGGATTCATACTATCTAAGAAATATGGCGAGTGAAGATCAGGAATTGCTTGTACATGGAAAATTTCTGAAGCATTTTTTCTCTTGAACAACACAGAGGATTAAGGGTTGCTAGTGCATGGACAATCCTTAACAATCCTCTTAAAATTCTATCTTCCATGCATAGTAGTTTAGGAAATAAAAGGAATAGGACTTGCCAGTACATGGACAATCCTGATTTTCCTTCTTTCAAAATGATTTTTTTCCATGTATAGTAGTGTAGGGCCACTTTCATTTCCATTCATTGCACCATGCTCACATGATCCATCACCTTGAATTTGGTTTGCTCACCTAGAATTCTAGATTTTTGCAATGATATCACAATCATTCATCCCCAGATGGAGCCATTGTTGGAATTGTAAAATTATGAATAATTTCACAGGTTTTCATATCCCTGAGTTTCCAAAATAATCATCACCATATGTACAAGGCCTTTCGTCATAACATTTTGATCACATTTTTCCTATATTGTCTTATACAATAATCTAACTCTGAATATTTCACATTATTGTTCCTATCAACATGAGGATATCAAGGTCTCCCTGACCCATTATGTATTTCTACTAGTATACATCTATTGTAGTATATCGGCAAGACTTCTTTGGTGTCACAATGATCAAAAATCATATGCATGCACCTATCGGCAGGAAATTTTCATTGTTTCGACGACAAAAGGATCCCCATCGGCGTGAAAGCCACTGTGGGAATGAGGTCTTGACGAATGCTTTATGTCTCGCCGACCGACACATGTGGAGATACATCAGCAAGAGTTAAAGCATTAGAGTAAGGTCTTGGCGAACTCACCTTGTCTTACCGACTGGAGCTCGATAACACACTTCAGCCAAATAAATTGTATTCGGTATGTGGTCTCACCGACCAATGCATGAGGAGGCTTATTGGCCAAACTAAGCGGTATCAGAATGAGGTCTTGGTGAATGCCTCTGTTCTTTCCAACAAAGTGCAAAGGAATTATGTTGATGGTTTTTTGTGTGAAGTTATACAGTCTTGCCAACTCTTATGTCATGCCGATATGTTGTCTCATCGGTGAGAAAGCCCATATGTCTTAGTGAAATGAATGTATCACGAGGTGTTTCGGTAAGACTCAAAGAATTCTATGGGACCTCTCCCCAATTATGAATTGTCTTAGCGACATAGGATGGAAGCATGACTTTCGGTAGGACACAATGTAATCTATGAAACATCTTCCCGACATCACAAGGTCACAGTGAAGTGAATGAGACGAAAGGATATTTCTCAGTGAGACATAATATGATCTGTGGGATGTCTCCCTGATGACAGAATGCTATAGTGAAACACAAAATACCAAAGGAATGACTGACGGCGATGCATTAATCTTCAGTATTACCTCAGGATGTCTCAACGAATGTTTAGCGAATAATGGCAAGGCCCGAATGAAGTTGCTTGCTGACATTGGAATGTGAAACAATGTGTCTTTTTTGATGCAAATGTATAAATGTTCATTCCCGATTGTAAATAAAGACATAATGAGATGATCGGATTGGATTAGAGATTAGACAGTAGGTAGATTAGAAATGGATACAGTAGAATAAAATTCTCAGATCAGAGACTATGATGCATGATTTCAAATGGAGATATCAATGAAAATCAGTTGATGTGGCAGTTCATTTCTAGTGTCAATTGTCTGTTGAATTTATTGAAAGTATTACTAAAGTTGTCTCCAAGATTGATGCTTTCTGGTTGTTTAAATTGATATAACAAGTTTATAATCAATTTATCAGTGCACATTTGTTGTATCTATGTGGTTGATTGATTGGTTCTTTCATGCAAAGATTAAATCCTTTTGGTTGATCACAATAATCAGAGAAATTCATCTAGATTATTAAAGAACTTAGTAATCATAGTCTTGCATGTTTATACAAGTTATAAATAGAACATATGCCAAACAATTTGAGTTTTCTCTAGAAATAAGTTTCTCATTTCTATTTCATTTGACTTTGCATACCCAATAAGGCACCAGTCTCTACATTTTTCACCATTTAGATTCATTCATTTTTTACATCTGTTAACTAAGCATATTAGGATATAGTTTTAAACATTGCTATATGATGTATACCAAATTTGATTTCATTTTTTCATTTCCATCTGCCATTGTGGACAAAACATTTCAAGAAACATAAGCACATTAAGTCTGCTTCATTCATATAGGTACACCCGCCTAGGTTTAGCAGCACCTAATGGGTAGAAGGTCTAAACCTTTTGACCTTGTCTGTTACTCTAAAATGTTGTGAAAGCTTGGCAGCCTTTCATGGTTCAAACCTACGTTTTTGAGAGCTAACATGTGGGTTGCAAGGTTTTATAACACCTAGTGTATTCTAAACTACAATTTTACAAAACAGTTGGATGTAATTTAAAAAAAATTATTTAGATAGTAAGAGTGTTATATAACCCGCACCTTCAAAATTCAAATAAAAACTATTAGTGTCACTAAAATTTTGTTTTAATTTATTCATATGATTGAAAAATAAATGCACAAAATAATTGTATGTCAGAAAACACAATGTGGGTTATTTGTTACTTCATTCTGCATGTTCAAAGCTAAATGGTGGAGAGCATGAGGATTTGCATTTTAGGGATACATAAAAGTAACGAAATTGAGTTGACGGGTGACTAACCAATTGGATTGTTATGTGTGTACAGTTTTAAAAAAGTACGTAGGTTGTAGGTTTCATCACACCCAGTGTTTTCCAACCTACAATTTTACATAACATTATGAATGTAATTAAAAAAATGTTATTTAAACAATAATAATGCAATTAAAGCTACCTTAAAATGTATCACAACTAATAGTTTTAGTAAAATTTGCATTTTAATGCTTTCATATGATTGACAAATAAATGTACAAAATAATCGTAGGTCGGAAAACACATGAGACTTCATTATATTGTTGGTGAATATGAAACAAAAAAAATTCATATGGAAATAATTGATAGTGGACAGTGTGTTTTCCAACATTGTAAATAATATGAGCATTTTTTGTTCCAATCAAATGAGTAATGTGGAATGTCATTTTTATTGTACCAAAGAGTTGTTCTAGCATATACATATAGGTTTTCACTTTAATTTGGATAATATATGAAGGAAAAAAATAGATTTGTTTGATTAAAGAGTGCAAAAAATGATCATGACAGCTTTGAAATTCATTAATGTATGTGTGGAATCCATTATACATATACAATTCTCCAAATGTTTTATTAAGTTAAGATCAAATGATTTTTTACATTATAGACTAAACACAATATTCATAGAGGCTCTACTAGTGCCGCCCAACCACTCCACCTATGTATGTAACATTATAACATAGCACCCCATCCCCCATCTTACATGCTGAACAAAATACACCGACAGAAAGACTGACCTATGAGAAAGTAATGCACACACCTAATATAATAAACTTTTCTTAGACACAACCTAAATCGTGTAGTCATTGCAATAGTTGACTTGTAAAAACTAGTGTAAAAAATACAAGCAAAATCCTACAAAGATGTTTGAGTTTATATTTTAAAAATTTAAAGCATTGAAGGCTTCCATATTGTACAATAAGAAACCTTTTACTAGCTTTTGTCAGCACAATATTTACATAAGATCTACAATATTTACATAAGATCTACAATGATTAGAATCTGTATAGTTCACAACCTTATTTTAAGCAACAAGAATTGGTACTTCCCATTTCTGTTCTTCCATTTGCAAGAAGCAAGTTTGGTGGAGGCTGCATCAACTGAGCTTGATGTAGTCATTTTCCTACAAAAAGAAATAATTACAAATTTGTTATCCAAATCCAAAAAATGTAAACAATAAAACTAGAAAATGTGTTCACATAGGGGAAGAAATCAGGCCCTACAAGGAATTAAAATTTAAGACTCAATGTTGAGAAAGGGAAAATAAAAATAATTCAAAGCAAAGCTTGCATCACTCAGGAATGCCACTTAGGAGATTATATTTTGTTTCTTTAGGTGACTATCACAATCAAAAACATTTTTGGATTCAATTTCAATGTGGAGAACAAAACTACGACTTTCTCCATAGCATCTTATTTCACTGCGACATTTTTGAGGGAAGTCATGATTGTGGAACCCCAATCAAGGATGATTTTTCAATGAAAATAATAAAATTTTAATATTGAACATCTCTAATAGCCAACTCGTTAGATGCCTATCCAAGACATGGTTCACATTCTCCAATGGCATGAGGGGTGGGATCATCTATCCATAAAAGGACAAAGGATGGATAGAGATAAAATGATTCTAATAAAAAGTGTATAAAAAAAATCTTCACGTTGCTTCTATATTCAGTTGTGTAGACACGTAAAATGTACCGATTGACATTGTGCATCTGATCCCGACCACTAACATCATTTCATCCTAAATCATCCTTCGGTCTAACCATTTAATCAAATCCCCTTATTTGATTAAATTCATCATTATTTCCTCTCTTAATTAAATAAATCGGTTATATAGTTAAGTCACCTCTTCTCGATAATTAAATTAACCGTCTTGATCTAATTATCCTATTTAATTAAATAATTAATGTTATTTGATTAAATCTCTAAAGTATATCTATTAAATTAAATAAATTAAAACCTTGTTTAATTTAATCTAACCATCATCTCTTTTTTTTTTGGTGTCCCAGGGTATCCCTGCGACCTCTACCCAATGCCCCAACCTTACACTGGTTCAGATTGAGGGCAAGTAGAGGGTGAGACTAGTCCCTGGAGCCGCGATACAATCAACACCCTCCCACAGGTGTCCATGGCTGAATAATTTCACGGGCTAGCGAGAGTCGAACCCAAGACCTCAGGGAGCATAACCAGCATCTCTTTCAATTAAATAAATCAAAATCTTTATTTAATTAATCTCTTATCACATTCCTCTCATGTATTTGATTTAAATAAATCCACAAATTTAAGTCAAATAGGTCACATCATCTAACCCCCTTCATTAAATTAATTAACCTTGATTAATTTAATCTCCTATCATGTCCCATCCTCTAACATTTACCACTTGCACATGAAAATAGATTTAATTGATTTATTAAATCTCTATTTTCCTCAACAAGGCATCTTTAAAGGAATATTCTCCAAATTTGAATTCAAAATCTAAGTTGACATGTACATCCAACAAGGAATTTACTCTCTCTTACATGTCCTTTGCCTTGAGCCAAGTGGCATTCAATGCATTTTCTCTTCCCTCTTGCATGTCATTTCAACAAAATTCAAAATACAAAAATAGGCATTTATTGGCACAATCCTCAAAACTTGCACATCCTCCATCCACTCATAGATTGACAAGTGGCATCTTGCTCTATTGGATGAATTTTAGTCCCACATTGCTCTATTTTGAGCACTCTTAGCATTTGGAATTCTATAAATAAGAGTCTTCGTTCCTCATTTGATCATCCAAAAATTATGCAAAGTTATTATGCTCAAATATTTAGCCATTTCCATCCATCATAATTGAATCATAGCTAGGTTATGTAGGTTTTTAGCTTGGAGCACTCACCATCCTTCATCAAAGTGGATCACTCATCAACATTCATCAACATACATCAATATTGCATCATAGGAATTGGGAAAGGGCCAATTTTCATGTCAAATTGACATCAATTCCCCCATGGGATCATGAGTTTTCTAGTTTAATTAGGATTCAATCTATTTTATTACTTTCTCATTGTGTTCATTGTTTTTTTCCTAATTTAAGCTTTGTGAATGGATTTCATGGGGAATCCTTGTTATTGCTTGCATTTGATAATCTAATGTGTTTGTTCTTATTGTTTTGCAGGTACCAAGATTGGGGTTCGCACATTTGGTGCTAGAAGGAGGGCTTGATCTCATTTTTAATCATGTTTTTCTAAAAAATCCACGTTTCTGTTTGTGCACAAGAAAATTCCAACGCTAGAAGCTTAGCGTCGCTGTTTTAGCACCGCTGGCTCTCCAACATTGCCATATAGTACTGCTGAAAAATCAAACTGTGATGCTTTAGCCATCGCACCTAAAATTTTTGAATTTAAATTTTAAATAGTGATGTTGAGCAAAAGTGCGACTCAGTTGAGCTCACTGGTTTGGACACAGAGCGCCACTCACTGGTAAGTGGCGCTGTATAACACCGCTGATAAATCAAACTGCGACGCAGTCACGGGTTGCGCCATTAGCAGAGAGTAAAAAATTGAAATGTTATTTTAGCACATGCTTTTTGTCAAATGATAAATTTATCTTCTGTTTTCTACTTTTTAACCTCTGTGTTTTGTAGAATTTGACTTGTTTTCTTTCTTGTAGGTTGGATCAATCGAAAATGAAAGAAGGAGAAGCATGATGATGGTATTTCACAAAATTGAAGTGTTTTTAAACACTTTAGTGTTTGTTTAACACTCTTAGGAAACTGTTATCTCTTGTTGCTTAAGATACTAATTTCGTTTGGGCTTTAAAAAGAATCCTTTCAATTTTTGCAAAGGCTTAAAATGAACACTAGGACTACAACTTACTAGAGTTTGTTTTTTGGTTAACAATTGAACAAAACAACTCTCATTTGTCCTTTGGTGCTTTAAAAAGAATTCATAATTGCTTTGTGGATCTAAAATGAATAAGTGCAACTTTGTCTTCATGATGGTTTACTTAAACTAACTTCATTGAAAAAGGACATATGCGCTTCTCTCGCACTTTATAGCGATCTTGAGAATCAAAAGGTCTTTATCATGATTTTAGGTTGAGATAAAGCAATCACCTCCACATTTCATTTTTGGGTTTAAAATTGAACAAAATCTTGTACGAGTGTGAATGAACTTATTGCATGTGTTCTCCCTTTGTTTCTAAACAAGGGTCGATTGAACTATGAATAAGTTTATTCACTTTTGTATATCTTAGAGGGCCTGCCTTGGGGAAAAAGTACTCACCCAAGGGAACAACTCAATCGGTAACACTCTAAAACCAAGAGTATTTCCAACCAGGATATAAATGTGGGTATTGGAGTAAACACCAATATCACATGGTTGGCTTCGACAAGATGGATCTAAAAAGGGACTCTCACTGTATGGGTCAATCTCCAGGAATGGAAAGTGTTGGAGTATGTGCCTCAATCCTTACTGACATGGAAATCCTGATGGGCAAAGCGCTGTGACATTATTCATGTCTGGCCGACTAACTATTCTAAATCCATTCGAAATGATCATGTTGCCAAGATAGGGTTGATGTCTTGCCGAATGAAGTCTATCGCTATAACTAGGAGCATTTGTTGTGACCTTTTGTCGATCAGAAGATCTCTGACCGACAGTGTTGATCTTATCGAGCTAATGCTAGGGCTTCGGTAAGATGTCCCAGCGAGTATGGAATGTCTCATCAACAAAGGTTGCTTTCGGGTGTCAAAGCAGATGTTGGAGTAGCTCAAGGGTTTCGGGGAGAAGTCCTAGTGAATGGTGACAGTCTCATCGATAGCATTTGGCTATCGGTGTAACACAAGGATCATCGGGGAGAGGTCTCAACGAAGAAGAAAGGTCTCTCTTCCGGATGACAAAAGACTTCGTTATGAAGTCTTGGTGACTTGGATAAGTCATGCCGATAGTCTTCGGGATCACATGTGGAGTTCGCTGAAAGGTCTTGGTGAAAGACATAAGTCTTGCCAACTCGGTGAGACTTGTTTGTGCTCGGAGTAACCTCTTGGAAAAAATAATAAGTCTTGCCGATAGCAATGTAACATGAAGTGGTCGGTGGCAGGTATTGGTGAGAACGAAGTGTCTTGCCGATAGTATAATGTTTCAGTGTAACTTTGATATTGGTATGTGGTCTCACCGAATGGAAAATTCATGACGACATGATTTGAAGTTTTCGATATGAGGTCTTGGTGATCTACGGTAGTCTTGCCGATGGCTTCTCTGAGTTTGATATGACTTGTGAATTCGATACGATTCTTGCCGATAAGGGAAACTCTTGCTAATAGGAATGAAATGGACATCGATGGATTCGGTATGACTTGTGACACTCGTTATGTCATCCTACCGACTGTTGAGACTTATTCTGATATCGTTATGAATATTTTGAGCATCGGGGAGACACTTCCTATGTCTCACCGACATGCAAACCCAATTGAATGTTTCTCTAACCATTTGACTTTCCTATGTGGCATCTCGTGGACCAATCAGAGGAAGCGGTTTTGAAATGGATGACGGTTGGATTTTTTGTATAGCTACAACGCTGGAGCTGACCAACATGCAGGGAAAAATCAAAACTGAAGAGGAAACTTTCTTTGTTGTGGCAACGACGAATAAGGATGCACAAAAGACAAAATTAGAATGTAATAAAATAAAAGCAGAACGATCCTGATTTGAGATAGAGAGAGTGAGTTGAATCGAAAAAGAAGAGAGCATTGTCTGTAACTGATGAACAGTGAGAAAAGCTACTGTGACTAACACCAAAGAGTTGTATCTCTGATTTGTATGTAATCTATTGTTACTGTAATACAAAGAGTTTTAGCTTGGTGTGGTGGGTTTTTTCCCGATAGGGTTTTCCCACGTAAATCTGTTGTTTAGCTATCTTTGTGTATTTGTTCTATTTTTGAAAATCTTTCATGTGTGTCTTAATTAGATTGTAATTTGAAAATTAAAAGCCCTGCATTGCATTCTTCCCTGTGGATTTGATGTTAGGAAAGTGTTTCCGCACCTCTTCTTTCCTTACAAGTGGTATCAGAGCCTGGCCAATTGTGTTATCCTTGTGAGTGGGTTGGGTTTTTTTTTTGTGTCAAATCCTTTTCAGTGGGAGTCTAGTATAGGACTGATAATTTAATTACAGATTAAGATGGCAAGCACATCTAGAAAGATGGAGATAGAGAAACTCAATGGTAGCAATTTTGAGCTATGGAAACTCAAGATGGAAGATCTGTTAGTGGATCGTGATCTATGGCTTGTTGTGTCTGGAACTATGCCTCAAGGCATGAAGCAAGAAGATTAGGACCTGGCAGATAGAAAATCAAAAGGGTTGATAAGGCTCTGTTTAGTAGATTCTATTCTTCTTAATGTACATGAACAAAAGACTGCATATTCCTTGTGGAAAAGATTAGCATCCATTTATCAGGGCAAGTCCTTGGTGAACAAGTTGTTCTTGAGGAAGAAGCTGTAATCTTTGAGAATGTAAGAAGGAGGGTCTGTTGCTGATCACTTGAATGCTTTCAACATGATGATTGCTCAGTTGACATCTGTTGGTGTGAAGATTGAAGATGAAGATCGTTGCATGTTGTTGCTATGTTCTCTACCTAATTCTTGGGAGCATTTGGTGATGGCTATAGGGAGTACAACATCCACATTCAAGATGGAAGATGTTGTTGCTTCTCTGTTATCAGAAGAAATGAGAAGAAAATCTTCTAAGATGGCAAAGGAGGCTCTGGCTGTCAGAGGTAGACCAAAGGAGAAAGGCAAGAAGAAGGAAAAGAAGTCCATATCGAAATCGAAAGGGAGATCAAAGTCTCTTGGCAAGAAGTCCAAGGTGAAGTGCTGGAACTGTGGGCAACCTGCTCATGTATGAAAGGATTGCAAGGAGGAGAAAAAGAAGAAGAACTCTTCTGGAAATGATTCTTCTTAAAGTGATGTTGATGCCTTCATTGTAGCTTTGGCTACACGGGCATTAGATGATGTCTGGTTGATTGATTCTGGAGCATCTTTCCACATCACATCTCATAGAGACTGGTTCAAAAAGTATGAAGAATACAATGGTGGAAAGGTGTACTTGGCAAGTGATTCTTCTTTGGAAATTGTTGGTCGTGGAAGAGTCAGGATTCAATTCCCTGATGGAAGAGTGAAGGGAATCAATGATGTAATGCACATACCAGGTATGGCTCGTAATTTACTTTTTGTAAGTAAGCTGAATGATATTGGAGTGTAGGTCACATTCTCTGGAAATGGCTGCAAGATGGCTAGAGGTTCTATGGCGCTAGCTAGGGGTGCTCGAATTGGTACTCTGTACAAGCTGGATGCACTAGCTGTTGAATGCAATAGTGTCTCTAAAAAGTCACTTAAGGCTACTCATGAAGAAAAGAAGGAAAACGTTCCTAATGGTGTAAACTCAATGGAGGTTAAACTTCTAGTAGAGAAGACCATGCTCTGGCATCATAGACTCGGCCACATTGGTGAGAAAGGTTTAAAAACCTTGAAAAATAAAAGCTTGGTAGAAGGGCTTGAAGATTGTAACCTTGAGTTCAATTTTTGTGAACATTGCATATATGGAAAGCAACACTGTATTTCATTTTATTCCAGTCCTCACAAATCTTCTGGTTTGCTTGATTATATTCATTCTGATGTGTTTGGTCTAGTGAATGTCCCTTCTTTGTCTAAATCAAGATACTATGTGTCGTTTATTGATGATTATTCAAGAAGAGCATTTGTATGCTTTCTGAAAAGCAAATAAGAAGTATTTAGTCGGTTTAAGGAATTTAAAAACCTTGTTGAAAATCAGAATGGTAGAAAAATAATTTTTTTAAGGACTAATAATGGCGGTGAGTTTTGTTCAGATGATTTCGAAAGGTACTGTAAGGACCATGGGATTAAAAGGTATAAGACTACACCTTACATTCCACAGCAAAATGGAGTTGCTGAAAGGTTCAACAGGATAGTAATGGAAAGAGCATGAAGTATGCTAAGCAGTGCTGGCTTGGAGGAGAAGTTCTGGGCTAAACTAGTCTCTACAACATGTTACTTGGTAAATCGCTCCCCTAACTCTGCTCTTGTTGAGAAGACACCCTTGGAAGCATGGTCTAGAAAGAAGCCCTCTTTGAGACATATTTGTGTCTTTGGCTTTGAGGCATATGCATATGTGCCATTTGAAAAAAGGTCTAAGCTGGAAAACAAAGCTATAAAGTGTATTTTTATTGGCCATAGTGTTGGTATAAAAGGATACAATCTTTGGAACCCTGAGACTGAGAAGGTTGTGTATAGTAGAAGCGTTATCTTTCATGAGCTGAAGCCTTCTACACTGGACTTGCAGCTAGAGAAGAAATTAGAAAATGAAAAGGATGTAGTAGGAATTCCTTCAACACCAGATAAAGAGGAATTGAAAAATCAAAATGTACCTGATATTGAGGAGAGCTCAAGTAGTTCTGAAAGTTCTGATGAAGGTGAAGAACCACCTTAGCCTTAGCCTATGAGGAGGTCAACTCGTGAAAGAAAGCAACCTCATAGTTATGTGTTTTCTTTAATTGAGTCTACTTGTGCCTATGCTTTAATTTCTAGCACTAATGAACCTAGGACTATGAAAGAGGTATTTAAAATGTCTGATGCAAACTCTTGGTTGGAAGCCATGAATGAAGAAATGGCATCATTGGACAAGAATGATACTTGGAGTTTGGTGCCATTACCTAAAGGTAGAAAAGTTGTGGGCTGCAAATGGGTGTTTAAAAAGAAAATAGGTTTGGATGGTAGTGTGGAAAAATATAAAGCAAGGCTGGTTGTGAAAGGTTATTCCCAGGTAGAGGGAATTTATTATGGAGAAATTTTTTCTCCTGTAGCTAAGCTAACATCTATTAGATTTCTTTTGTCACTTACAATAGCGTATGACTTAGAAATTGAGTAGATGGATGTGAAGACAACATTTCTTCATGGTGATCTTGAAGAAGAAATTTATATGTCCTAGCTGAAGCATTTTGTGGAAAAAGGTAAAGAAAGAGTGGTTTGCAAGTTGAAGAAATCTCTGTATGGTTTAAAACAGTCCCCAAGAATGTGGTACCAGAAATTTGACACTTTTTTTGTCATTGGGATTTGTAAGATCAAAATGTGATCATTGTGTATATTACAAAGCTGGAAGTGATCAAGTCCTTATTATTGCACTCTATGTTGATGATATGTTGTTCATAGGCAATAGTAAGCTAATGATTTCTGATCTTAAGTCTCAGTTGTCTACAAAGTTTGAAATGAAAGATCTTGGTTCAACAAGGTACATTCTGGGAATGGAAATAACCAGGAACAGGAAAAATAGAAAACTTTGGCTCAGTCAGAGTAAGTATATCATGACTATTCTAGAGAGATTTTGTATGACTAAGTGCAAGCAACTAGTTGTTCTAGTTTTGCAGGGAACGAAGCTATCTGTTGAAGACTATCCAAAATATCCTACTAAGATGGAGGACATGACTAGTGTACCTTATGCTAGTGTGGTTGGAAGCCTTATGTATGCAATGGTCTGTACAAGGCTAGACATTACCCAAGCAGTGGGAGTTCTTAGTCAGTTTATGGAAAATCCTAGGACACATTGGGATGCTGTGAAGAGAGTGTTTAGATATCTAAAGGGCACTTCAGACTATGCTTTGTGTTACCATGGCAACTTGGTTGAATCACAAAGGACTCTCAGTATTCGAGGTTATGTGGACTCTGATTGGGTAGGGGACATTGACAGCAGAAGATCCACTAGTGGATATATTTTCATGATGAATGGTGGTGTAGTGAGTTGGATGAGCAAGTGGCAAGTTGTAGTCGCTTTGTCCACTACAGAGGAAGAATACATGGCAGCAAAACATGCCTGTAAAGAAGAAATCTAGTTAAAACGTTTGTGTTCTAACATTGGTTTTGATGCAAGAAAAATTACTATCTATTGTGACAGTCAGAGTGCTATATGTTTGGCAAAGAATCCTACTTTCCATGCCAGGACGAAACATATAGATGTACAGTATCACTTTGTATGAGATATGGAGGATGGGAAGGTCTCTTTGGAGAAAGTGGATACTCTAGAGAATGTTGCAGATTCATTGATGAAGCCTGTGAGCACAGACAAGTTCAGGTGGTGTGCCAGTTTGATGGGCCTCTTGGCCCATGAATTTTAGTAGTTTTATTATGCTCTCAAGGTGTCAATAAGATCTTCGTCAAGTGGGAGCTTGTTGGAATATGTGCCTCAATCCTTACTGACATGGAACTCTTGATGGGAAAAGTCACTATGACATTATTCATGTCTGGCCGACTAACTGTTCTAAATCCATTCGAAATGATCATGTCACCAAGACAGGGTTGATGTCTTGCCGAATGAAGTCTATCGCTGTAACTAGGAGCATTCGTTGTGACCTTTTGTCGATCAGAAGATCTTTGGCCGACAGTGTTGATCTTATCAGGCTAACGCTAGGGCTTCGGTAAGATGTCCCAGTGAGTATGGAATGTCTTGCCGACAAAGGTTTCTTTTGGGTGTGAAAGTAGATGTCGGAGTAGCTCAAGGGTTTCAGGGAGAAGTCCCAGCGAATGGTGAAAGTCTCACCGATAGCATTTGGCTATCGGTGTAACACAAGGATCATCAGGGAGAGGTCTTAGCGAAGAAGAAAGGTCTCACCGAAAGGAGTATTCTCTTGGTGTCTTCGCGGTGACAAAAGACTTCGTTATGAAGTCTTGGTGACTTGGATAAGTCATGCCGATAGTCTTTGGGATCACATGTGGAGTTCGCTGAAAGGTCTTGGCGAAAGACATAAGTCTTGCTGACTCGGTGAGACTTGTTTGTGCTCAGAGTAACCTCTTGGCAAAACAAATAAGTCTTGCTAATAGCAATGTAACATGAAGTGGTCAGTGGAAGGTCTTGGTGAGAACGAAGTGTCTTGCCGATAGTATAACATTTCAGTGTAATTTTGATATCGGTATGTGGTCTTGCCAAAGAGTGATAGTCTCGCCGAATGGAAAACTCACGATGGCATGACTTGAAGTTTTCAATATGAGCTCTTGGCGATCTGCGGTAGTCTTGCTGAAGGATTCTCTGAGTTCGATATGACTTGTGAATTCGATATGAGTCTCGCCGATAAGGGAAACTCTTGCCGATAGGAACAAAATGGACATCGATCGATGGATTTGGTATGACTTGTGACACTCGCTATGTCATCCTTCCAACGGTTGAGACTTATGCCTATATCGTTATGAATCTTTTGAGCATTGGGGAGACACTTTCCGTGTCTCACCAACATGCAAACCCGGTTGAATGTTTCTCTGACCGTTTGACTTTCCTATGTGGCATCTCGTGGACCAATTAGAGGAAGCGGTTTTCAAATGGATGACGGTTGGATTTTTTGTATAGTTGCAACGCTAGAGGGTATGTGCAAGATCATCATGGAAAAAAAAGGCCCTTAAGTGGCAAAAAATTCAAAAAAATCAGAGTTAGGAAACTTGACATAAAAATTTGAATAAGTTATCTATATTATGTCAAAAATATGTAAGAATAGAATCTGTAGCAAATTGAATGTAGTTTTTAAACTACTAGGTTTATTTAAAAACAAAAATCCATTCCAAGGTGAAAATTTTAAATTTCAATGCAGTAGTACTTAAATTTTAGGAAAAAAATAAGAAGCAAGTGTCTGTCTGACCACCCTAACCAAAATTAAATGATAATATTTTTTTATAAGATTTTAGACATAAGTAGAGGACTCATGTCCGGATGTGATGGATATTTTTTTGTAATTTTTTTCCAAGTAAATTATTAATTATGAAATTTTTATTACAACTTTTAAAAAATATAAAAAACTCGTATGTCTGACCACCTTAACTTGGTCAAAACTTCATGAAATTCAATTTTTCTTTTTTTAATCCCATAGTTTACGAAGCATAGAATGTGATGCATGTTTTGGATTCCAAAAATGTGATACTGTTTGAAAGCTATATATTATTTTCAATCAGCCTATCAATCAGGACTTTAGTCATAATTCAAATAGAAAATGAATAATAATTATTTATTAAATTTAAATTAAAACATAATTTATATTGGTGGAAAGCTGAGAATCTCCTTTAAAAACCCTTTTCATTTCATAAATTTTGGGTTAAAAAAGGTCATCAGCCACATACCCTACAAATACCCATCATATTGCCACTTTTTGGCCCATCATGATCTTGCACATACCCTAGAGCTGACCAACATGCATGGAAAAATCAAAATTGAAGAGGAAAATTTCTTTTTTGTGGCAATGGTGGATAAGGATGCACAGAAGAAAAAATCAGAATGTGATAAAATAAAAGCAGAATGATTCTGATTTGAGAGAGAGAGAGTGAGTTGAATTGAAAAAGAAGAGAGCATTGTTTGTAACTGATGAACAGTGAGAAAAGCTACTGTGACTAACACCAAAGAGTTGTATCTCTGATTTGTATGTAATATATTGTTACTGTAATACAAAGAGTTTCAGCTTGGTGTGGTGGGTTTTTTCCTGATAGGGTTTTTCCACGTAAATCTATTGTTCAGTTGTCTTTGTGTATTTGTTATATTTCTAAAAATCTTTCATGTGTGTCTTAATTAGATTGTAATTTGAAAATTAAAAGCCCTACATTGCATTCTTCCATGTGGATTTGACATTAGGAAAGTGTTTCTGCACCTTTGCTTTCCTTATAGAAAGTTCTAATTAAAACTCATGTTTTTAGAATTGCCAAAATCCTTGATCTATTTGTTGGTGCAAGAACGGTCGTTCTAAAGCCGCCCCACACTTTTACGGTCTTTTAGTAGAAATGGAAATCATTCCATGGGAGTTTCATGGGTGTTGATGCTTGGCTACCCCATATAAGTGAGTGTCGTGGAGGGGAGCTAGTGAGGTCAAGCATCTAACCATTCACTAAAGATAAGCGTAGTTGGACTTGTCCAAGTGGGGACTCAACAAATATTGTCTTCCATATTCATAGGGTTGTACTTATTCTTGGTTACAAAATGCTTTGCTTGTTTGGAAACATCTTTAAAAAAAACACTTAAACATCATCATAAAAATTTCAAACCCTTTAGGAGACAAATACAATTGACTCAATTTATGTGTTATTGCTTGCCCTTGGGATTATATCCTTAGAGGTTTCTAAACACTTGGATTACATCTCAATTTTTCTACTAAAGTTAAACAATAGGTAACCCTTGCCTTGAATTCATCAAAATTCCACATAACATACTTTGTGGGATTTGATGAAATTAAGACATTGGACATCTAGTTTGAAAACTAATCAAAGAAAGTGTCTGTGGTCAAATAAAGTCACTAAGCAAAGAGAACAAAATTTACTCTCACATGTATTGAAACCTCATGATTTCCAAGAAGGTCAAAATCCCAAAACAAAAATCCTTGAGTTAAAGTTCAAAATTTAGAAGTCATACTCAAAAGATCATCAAGAAATACAAAAGAAAGTGCAATCAAAAGCAATACATCAAGATAATAAAAAAGTTCACAAGGTTATATAGGCTCATTCCTTTGAACAATCTCGAAATGTATGCTCAATTTGAACTGCTTCTTAGTTCTAGAGGTCCTTAGAAGCATTCCATGTTCTTCAATACCTAGGTCTAGGAAAACAAAGTGTCTTTTTTAGGTACATCTTGGGATCAAAAGAATCTTTTTCATCCATCCTTCAAACATAAAACATAAATCATCTCACCATCACCTTTTGAGAAAATCTTGAAATTATCCTTCATGCTAGGCTTTTTGGCAAAAATCAATATCATCAAATCTTTGAGACAAAATTCTTGAAATCTTTATCAAACCATCTTTTGGCTAGGTATGTGTAGATTCATCCTTTTCCATATACTTAGTCAAAGTTATCAAACCATCTTATTTAGCTAGGTTTATGTAGATGCATCCTTCTTCATATACTTGGATAAATTATCATATTTTTTGAATAGGTGTGGGTAGATGCATCCTTCTCCCTACACATATTCAAATTATCATCCTTTGAGAAAATCTACTCCTTAAGATAATCATCCAACATCTTAGGATCTATTTGTTCAAATCAAAGAAAAAATAAATAAATCAAGTCAAGGACAATCCCAAAATCAAAAAACCAAAATCCAAAAACATATCTAAAAGTCCTAAAAGTCTAGCATTCCCCTTAAGATTTATCAAAAGATCAAAACATCCACATCATCCATCTCTTGCATCATTGTCATATCACCCATCTTGATCCTTAAGATATCCTAAAAAAAATTTATTTTGTGCATAAAGTAAAGATCAATCCAAAGAATTAAGAGATTCATCTCCCAAATTCTTGATCCTTGTTTTATGGTTCAACTAGATCTCAATACAAGAAGAACATGGAAGCCGACAAAGAAACACCCACTTCAAGTGACCTAAGCCAAACAAATGTCGAAATGAATCTAGTCGAATCAAGCAATCCTTTGACTATTTCATCATCACAAAACCCACAAGAAGAAATTCAAGGAGAAGATCCTACCTTTGGGATGTCACATGAAGAAATAACTGAAATGATCCAAAATCTGGAAAACCATAAGATCATCAACATCATGATGAGGCTTAACCCTTCACTATACATGCTCGAACTAGAAAAATAAGGGGCCAAATTACCTTATGATTTCGATGTGAGTACTATAGTGGAAACATATTTTCCTCCAATCTCATCCACCATTCCCATCTCATCTACACCCCCATCTCAAAGTATCACTCAAAACATTCCGCAAATCACATCTTTTTCTCCAACTCAACCTAATGTCAATAGGGGAAATGCATTTCTTAATGCTATTCAAACACACCCCCTTGTTAATTATCAAAACTTGGATGCAAATACCATCTTGGAACAAAACATACCCCAAAATCCATTACGTAAGAATGTCCCTCTCATTTTCCATAATGATCCATCATCATCATCCTTCCACACAACACCTCAAACTTCTCTCCTCACAAATTCGCAAGAGGAAGGTGACATGTTTGGACCAGGGGGAATTTTCAACACCAAACCCCTCACATTTCCACCACTTCTACCATTTCCATCATCATCCACACCTCTACTTGGCTTGGGACTCCCACCTTTACCAAATATCAATCAAAACCAAACCAACATACTGAATATCAATCAAAACATCACACAGAAGTTGTCATCGATATCACAACAACATATGACAATTACACAAGCAATCGTGACATCATCAACCCCCCCTAACATCTCAAAGTATGGTCTCTCAAGGACCAACCACATCAACAATACCATTCACCACTCAAACCACCAACACGGCATCACCACTCACTAACACCATTTTGAATCCACCACCACCCCCACCACCACCAACTTCTAGCATATCAAGCCAAAACCACATGGCATTGCAAGTAGCTCAGAAAGCTTCTTATCAAAGGGGATTCCTAAAAGTGAAAAAAAAAGCTGCTCAAGCTGCCCAAGCAGCCCAAGCCGCATTATAGGCACAAAAAGTTACACAAGCCAAAGAATTATTGCAACAACAACAACAAGAAGCTGCTCAAGCAGCCTAAGCCACATTACAAGCACAAAAGGTTGCTCAAGCCCAAATTCTATTGCAACAACAAGCGGAACAAGGAAAAGCCCAAGCACAAGTGACACAAGCACAAGACCAAGCACAAGTAGTGCAAGCACAAGCTCAAGCTCATGAAAACACCCAATATCAAGAACAACAAGCACAAGCATAGGCACAACTTCTTGCACAAAAAAAAGCAGCACAACTACAAGCATATCAGCAAGCAATAAAACAATATCAAGAGCAACAAGAAGCAACCCAATTGGCAGCCCAACAACAAGCGTTGTTGGAACAACAAAAAGCACAACAACAAGAAATCCTAGCACATCAACAACAAGCAAAATAACAAGCAATCTTAGCACAACAACAACAAGATCAACAACAAGCATTGTTCATACAACAACAAGTGCAAGCATACCTAGCTTGGTAGAATGTGCAAATACCATCAAACAACACACCAAACAACCCAACCATCCAACCCACAATTGAAACACCCCAAAATACCTTCATCCCACCCCTGATCTGTAAAATGATGTAACAAAACAAATCAGGTTGCTCTTGCAACAAGTGCTTGATCTTCAATCAGGGCGAACCACAAAAACACTAAGAAACTTGTGTCCCTATCCATTTGACAGAACCATTCCCCAAGAGATTTGAGATCCCCAAGTTTGAAAAATATCATGGGATGGGAAACCCTGAAGATCACATTAGGGAATTCTAGGTTCATTGCATGGAAGTCGCATACGATGATACTTATCTGATGTAGCTATTTCCTAGGAGTTTGGCTGGCCACAATGGAATGGTTCTATTGCCTACCTATAGGCATTAGAACATTCCAAGAAATTATAGACGCATTCATTAAAAATTATGCATGCAACATCACCATGGATGTTACTCTAGAAGAACTCTCAGCTCTGAAACAAGGAAAGAATGAATCATTCACTTCATTCTTACAACGATGGTGATCCAAGGCCAATTAGAGAAAATGGACCATGCCCAAGGAACAACAAGTTTGCACCAACATATCCAACCTTGACGGCCTCTTGGCATTTCATCTCAAGGTACAAGGGATTACCACATATGATCAGTTGATCTCCAAGGCGCTCAACATTGAACAAGCCCTTATGACATAACCCATGGGATCAACTTCATACCCTAAACAACAACATAACCGCCCACCCACAAATTACAATAAGAAACCTCGCACATGGGCAAGGCATAAAAATGTTACCAATGATGGTGTCGTTGATGCCAAAGTTGTCATTAATGCTCCTCACCAAAACACACTCGTACCACAAATCCAAATCCAACACGAAAAAAACCATCAAACAACACAACAATCAAACCATAATATGAAAATCAATAATCTCAATGATCAAAGCGGACCACCCCAACGAAACTTTAAATTTTTGGACTTTTGAAGGCATTGAGTTGAAGGTGTCCACAATCATTCAAACAAGGCTATAAAGGTGTTGGAGATATTTTTATGGACTCTTTGTTGCAATTAGATCACATTATTTGTGTAACACTTCTCTTCTATATTCTTTTCTTATTCTGGCTATGTGCCTTGGCTATGAGCCTTTCTGGATAGTGTGTGATATTTTGGTAGTGAGCCCTTGTACTAGTTTTGCAATTACTTATATTGTGAGCTAATCCTTACTGTGGTTTTTCCATCATTGGGTTTTCCACATAAATATGGTGTTCTCTTGTGCATGTTTTTGTTGTTTCATTTTTTGTTATCTGCATTTCATGTTTAAACATTATAACAAATTAAGGGTTTCATGAATGCATATGGATCTGATTACTGTTGAGGGTTTTAATGTTTTAATTAGATACAACTAATTCACCCCGCTCTCAGTTGTCTTGTTTTCTCAACAAATGAAACACATGTGTGGGTTGTAGGTTTCATAAACCACCTACTCACAACCCATTGTGTTTTCCAACTTGCAAATATACTATGCATTTTATTTTTTGATGATATGAAGAAATTAAAATTCTTTTTTTACTATACCTAATAGTTGCAGTAAATTTTGAAGGTGTCTTTCATTACATTTGTGAAATGTCCAAATGGCGGCTTTCTCGGGTTCCAAATTAATATTAAAACATGCTAATTTAAAAAAAAATCGATGTGCCACATTTTCCAATGACAAGACACGTGAGAACATGCATCGAAAAATATTTCAGTCTTATCTTCTTACGGATGCGATGGCATGGGGGATGGGGTATTATCTCATCATTTCTAAGACACCATTTTGTTAGTAGATTATCTTCTCTCCCTTGCATTATATTTATAATTTCTAAATAAAAAAGGTTTTCAAGACATTCATATTGTGAATAAAATTACAGTTTGGAAAACAATGGGTGTTATAAAACCTACAACCCACATAATGTTTTAAAACCAAAAACACATGTCTTAGACAAGATACCATTATGTCCCATCCACCATACGATGCCATTATTATGAGATAAGACTAACCGATTGTTATGCCTTGCATAACCACCCCATTTTATTTTGGAACAAAATGGGTCCCTCTTTTCTTTTGTTTTCTTCCTCTTTGGTTGTTTGTTTTGGGCCTTAGGAGTTCTCTTGTTTTTCTCCTATGTCTGTCTTTTGTTCTGTTGGATTTGGTTTTTCCTCAACTAGAGTTGGGTTTCTTTTTGTTAAAATTGAATGAAGTGATAAAAAAAATGATGTATTTTATATGCTTTTGAGAACTAATGGAGGCATTGCTTTGCAGGATTAAATCATACCTCTGATGCTATTTCTCAAAGGAAGTCAGTTGGAAAGAATGCCTCAATCGGATTTGGCACAAAACTCCTGAAGGAACAAAGTCGCTGAGACTAGCTGAGTGTCTCACTAACTGGCTATTGTGTTGTACTCATTTGAAATACATCGGTCGCCCAGACTTTTTGGTCGCCTTGAGTTTTAATATGTCTCACTGACCATTTTTCACAAGGCTAGCATCGCCGAAGGTTTGTGGCTTTGGTGAAAGGTCCTACTGAAAGGTGGATGTCTCATCGAAAGGGGTTTGCTTCGGTGAAATGTTTTAAGTTCGGGAAGAAGTCTGGCTGATTGACATTTGTCTTACCGACAGGGTTCACCTTCGCTATAATGTCCTACCGACCAGGTGAAGTCTCACCAAAAGGTTTGAGCTCAGTGTAATCTCTCACTAACCATTGGAAGTATCACCGAAAGGTTTGAGCTCGGTGTAATCTCTCACCAACCAATGGAAGTCTCACCGAAGGATTGTGCCTTTAGTGTAAAGTCTAGCCGAATGGGTGAGGTCTCACCGAAAGAATGTGGATTTGGGGTAAAGTCTTCCTGACCATGTGGAGTATCACTGAAATGAAAGAGTTTGAGCTCGGGGAGAATAGAATGGCTTTGGGGTAATGTCCTATAGAATAAATGGTGTCTCGCCGATGGTTTTAGCTCTTCGGTTTGACTGATGGGAGCTTTCCAAGACTCTTGCCGATGGTCTAAATGGAACGGTATCTACTATCAGGTGATATCGATATGACTCTTGAGGACTCGCTATGATGTCTGGCCGAAAGCGATAGTCTTGCCGATGTTTTTATTGGATATCAATATAAATTTTGTAGCTCGATATGACCTCTTGCCAACAGTTCTAAGTTATACCGATTGCTACTATGGAGTATAATCGCATCGGCAAGACACGACTAGTGTCTCACCGACATGTGATTCTGTTTGAATAACTTTTGACCACCTAGAAAGCTTGCATGGCATGTGTTCCACTAGTCAGAGGAGGCTTAAGATGAACGGTTGGCCGTTTGACTATTGTGACTACTCTTGTGAGGAAGATCAATGGAGCCTAAACGACATGGATTTGCTCTATGATCAAAGATGATGGATCGGTTTGATATCCAGTGGTGTTGTCTGTGAAGGGATCTAATAGGAGAAATCTGATGTTGTCTTTCAAGGGGAGGTCAACATGTAGGAAGATCTAGAGCAACAAGAAAGCTGAAAGGGAGAAGGGGCCATGAGTCTCAATGACAGCTGGGATCTCTATTGGCAAAGGTAGATCGATATTTATGATAACGCTGCAGAACATTCAAAGCAGCTTTGAAGCTCTCAAGATGGACACAGGGGCCAAAAGTTAATGCGATGGTTGCAAAAGATCAAGGGCCATCCCTGGAGTGATCTTTCACCGACATGGACTGGGTATGCACTATTAGCTCTCAAAAACGCAGGTAAGACTACCTCAAGAGGTTTTCGATCTCTTGGTACATTTTAGGGTAATAGATAAAGCTAAATGATTTAAGCTTTCTACTCTTCAGTTGCTGCAAAATGAAATTTCTTAGGGTTCAAGCTAATACCATATTCTAAGGCTTTAATAAATACCTTTTCCAGATGTTCCACATGATCTTCAGCCTTCTTCGAGTAAGCAGTAAGATCATCTTGATACACCACCATGATAGCATTAATTAGGTCTGCAAATGCTACATCCATAGCTCTTTGGAAGGTTGCTCCTGCGTTTGTAAGACCAAATGACATTCTTAGATAAACATATTTCCCCCAAGGGGTTGTAAAAGCTATCTTATATTGCTCAGATTCCTTAACTTTAACCTTATTATACCCTGAAAACCCATCCATCATAGATAGTAGCTCGCACCCTATCACCTTATGTAATATAGCCTCCATATTGGGTAAAGGATAATCATCTTTGAGGGATGCCATGTTTAGGTTTATGAAATCTACACATAATATGATATCACCATTTTTCTTCCTCACAGGGACCAAGTTTGAGACCCATGTTAAGTGCCTGATTGGCTTAATGATTCCACCATCTCTGAGCTTTGCCAATTCTTCCTGCATTTTAGGCTCCAATGTTGGATTTATGGGTCTTTTATTTTGTCTAAATGGCTTATCATCTGGCTTCAATGGTATTTCATGCTAAAACAAATCTTCCCTATATGCTTTTAGATCTTCATAAGACCACGCAAACACATGTTTATATTTTCTCAGCAACTCTATCAACATTTTTCTAATTGTAGGGCTTATTTTCTTCCCTATGTATACATTTCTTGGTGCCATCTTGGTTCCCAAGTTAATTTCTTCAATATCCTCCCTTTTGACTGGTGCTTGCTTCATGAGGGACCGATCACTTCCATCATACACCAGCCCTTTAGGAAGCTTATTTGTTTTAAGCTGTAAGATCTCCTTCCCAAATATTGTTTGCTTCCCATCCACTTTTTCAACAAAGGCATTGAAATAAATTTCTTGGGCTTCATATTGATCTATACAGGGGAGGAATTTTAAAAGGTCGATATCATCATTAAAGACCTGCCAACTATAAATGTTATCAGGCACAACAAGCCTTGTCTTGAACTCAATCTGTGATACTCCAACCAATGTAATGTCATCTCTTTTTAGTGCCACATTTGCTAAAAAATCTGCCATTATGTTCTTTGACCTATCAATCGACTCAATTGAGAAGGCATCAAATGATTTAATTGTGTCCCATACAACATTCTTGTATTGTTTTAGTCTTTTATGTTTTGCTGCATACTTTGACTTAATTTGTGAAACAACCAACTCAGAATCCCCTAGAACCACTAGCAACTTGATTTTGTGTTTCACAGCTATATTCAAACCTATTAACAAAGCTTCATACTCAGCCACATTTTTTGTACATTCAAATGTTAACATAAATGAATACTTAAATGTAACACATTTAGGTGAAACAAATACTATCCCTGCTCCATTTCCTTCTTGGCTGTAGGCTCCATCAAAGTACATCTTCCACACACCTGTTAGCTCTCAAAAATGCAGGTTTGAACCACGAAAGATTGCCAAGCTTTCACAACATTTTAGGGTAATAGAACAAGGTTTAAAACAACTAAACCTTCTACTCTTCTGGTGCTGCAAGACCAAGGTGGGTGTACCTCTCTTGAACAATGCAGGCTTATCTTATGATTATCTTCTTGAAACAATTTGTTCATAATGGCACATAGGAGTGAACAGATGAAATCCAACTTGAAAATAGTGATAATATTTTGATCTAAATCCTAAATACTTGATTAAAAGAAACTAAATGAATTCACAATGATGAAGTGCAGAGACTAGTGCCTTGTTGGGTATGCGGATTCAAATGAGATCAAGATGAGAAACACTCTTTGGAGAAAACATAAATTATCCGGCATATGCTTTGTTTACAACTTGTATAAACATGCAGTAATGTGACTACTAAGTTCTACTTTAATAATCCAAAATGAATCTTTCTGATTACTGTGATCAATAAAAGGATTTAATCTTTGCTTGAAAGAACCAGTTGATTAATCACACAAATACAACAAGTATGTATTGATAAATTGAACACAAACTTGTCATGCCAATTTAAACAACTAGATAAATCAATCATGGAGACAACTTAGTAGTATTTTCATTCAATTCAATAGATAAATGACACCACAGGAATGCAGCAACATCAGCTGAATCTCATAAATACCTCCATTGTGAAAATCATGCAACAATAGCCTCTAGTCTAAAAATATTATTCTTCTGTATCTATTTCAGTCTAATGGAAAGTCTAATTTCTGGTGATCTCAATTTACAAATACAACATGTTTATTTATACACCAGCATGAGAAAAAGAATCAAAATAAAACTTCCTGTCGGCCCTCCACAAGAATCAGGCCCCAAAATATGTAGGCCTGCAACAGTCACTCACACAGATTCATGTCGGCCACAGTGATGCATTTCTGTTACTCACGGTGGGTAGTCGCTAGGACAGTCACGAAAGCATGCCAAAGGCAATTCATTTGTATATCGTAATCTATTCGTGTTCCTTTGTTCCTCGCACATCACTATGACCACCCACCATTTTATATCAAAGTCAAGAAGTATTGCCTTTGTATCACCATAGCCTTATGCCGTCGGTGAGATGTCATGCAGATTTCACTTTGTTTTTCTGATATATACTTTTTCTTATGTGCTTTCCTATCGCTGAGACACGAGAAAATCTCACGCCGATGAACTCCCCTTGCTCAATTCACTGTCGCCGTAGCTCATTGCATTTGGGGAGACCTCGTATAGACTTTATTTCCTTTCCCTGAAAGCCCCTTTTTCATTTGTTAGGTCGCTGTGACTTAAAAAATTTCTCGCCAGCAAGCCTGTCATGTATGTCGCTGTAACATATCGGCATCGGTGAGACGTCTTATAGAATTCTCCAAGTTACATTGAATGGCCCCCACCACCCGTAGGTTGCCATAACAGCTCGCATTTTACACCGAAGCCAAAAGATACTCTTCTAATTCATTAAGTCTCACTATGACCACTCAACATCGGTGAAACTCTACAGCGAGTAAACTATGTTCTGCCAAAAGCCCTGAGCCACAATATATCAGCAAGACATCAATGTTCATATACCGATAGAAACCCTTCATCTCATGTTTGTCGCTATAGCTTGTAACTGTCAGGGAAACCTTACGTAGATTATACAATGTTTCTCTGAAGGCTTCTCACCCAACTCCGAGTCACTGAGACAAAGCACCTCCTATGCTGAAAATCATTCACCACTCGCTTTCACCAAGAAAAAATATTTTCATACTGATGGAGACCCATCGAGCTATCGGCATGACAAAGCCACATTCACGCCGACACAAATCCTGACGTATTTCATTGGTGAAACCAAAGGTCACTTGCTGAGACCTTTCGGCGATCACTCCAACCTACACCGATGACGTTTTGCTCATATATGTGTCGTCGTGACACTATGAATCTCCCACCAAAAAATAGTTCCCTGCACAATTTAGGGAGACATATGGATATCACCATGACATCCCTTCGAGAATATTAACTCATGTCGATATGTTGTATTCTATTTCCCCGGTCAGCGAGACAAGATGAGTTCACCGAGAGCCTCCACCAAAGATCAAACCAATATGTTATATCTTTCCACCACCATTCGGAAAGACAGGGCAAGTTCGCTGAGACACAATGCCGAAACCTCTGAGCTTACATCGACGGGCCACCATGAATCATAGTCAGGAAGACATGTTGAAATTGGTGAGACCCTATCCCGATAGCCATAACACATGCTGATAGGAGCCACCCCAATCGCTGAAACAATAGAAACGTCCTACCGATAGGAAACAGATGTTTGCTAGCAGAAAAATAGATCAGAGAGACCCAAATGTTGTTACGCCGATACACCTAAAACATAAAATATTAGCAGAAAAACATAGTGGGTCGAGGATACAATGGGAGACCTATGTCGATATGGACCAAAAGGTGGAAAATGCATAAAATGATGATAAAGGGGATAGATATGAGCCAGAACATGAGAAAATAATGATGAAATGCAGGAAATATGCATAAGGAAAGACTCATATGGAGACTCAGGGGGCATGAAAATATGTAAAAATCATCAGATTTAATAGTTCCAACAAAAGGTGTCCCCAAGAGTTTAGGTAGTAGAAGACCACTTGCTTCATCAACAACAAGTACTTTCAGGACTCAAGGAGAATTTAGCCATGACACAAAATCGAATGAAACAACAGGCAGACCAACATCGTAGTGAAAGAAGTTTTGAAGTTGGGGATTGGGTCTTCTTGAGATTGCAGCCTTATAAGAAAATCTCACTAAAGAAACAAAATAATAATAATAAGTTGTCTCCAAGGTATTATGGTCCATACCAAATCATGCAAAAGATCGGTAGTGTTGCCTACAAGCTTGAGTTGTCACCAACAACAAAGATACATCCATTTTTTCATGTTTCATGTTTGAAGAAGGTCATTGGGAATAATATTCCCACTCAAACAACACTACCAGAGCTCGATGAAGAAGGAAGAATCATTTTGGAACTAGAGTGCATTCATCAAACATGCACAAAGAAGCTAAGGAATAGAACTCTCACTGAGTATCTCATCCAATGGAAGAATTTACCAGTTGAAGATGCCACTTGGGAGGATGAGAAGTTCATTCAAAAGTATCCAAACTTGATTAGCATTGAGGAAAATGCTTCTTTGAAGAAGGGGGGCATGCTACGCCCTTAATATTAGTGTGCATCAGTTTATGAATAGTCAACTTATGGCTATCTTAACTCTCTATTAAGTCATATTATCATTAGTATATTGTTATTTAGTTGTTTAGGTCAGCCTAAGACTTATATAGGTGTGTCTAAGTCGGCCTAGGTGATATCCTAGGCATAAATAGGTATTTATAAGAGGTTGTGAGTCTTATTTCACCATCAAGTTGTGAAGTGTGTTCTCATTAGAGATATTTGGAGGTTTTACCCCTCGAAGTGGCTTGTTATTCTCATTTATTATCAAGTATTTGCAACATATTTCATATCATATTCTTCTATTGTGCAAGTTATTTCATAACACTCATACGTAGAAGGAATATATTTTCAAGAAACTTTTTCTCTAGTAGCAAAAATGGAAGCTATAAGTATGTTCTTAGCATTTTTTTCTCATAAAGATTGCAACATCTATTAGATGGTTTTCAAGTCAACATTTTTGAATGGTGAGCTAGAAGAATTCTACATGGAACAACCGAAAGGATTTTAGTTGATGGATCAACTAGATATGATGTGCAAATTGAAAAAAACATTATATGGACTGAAGAAAGCTCCTAGAGCTTGGTATACAGGATTAGACAGATATTTTATTCAACAAGGTTTCAAAAAAGGTATGACAAATAGTAATATGTATTTAAGATTGAAAATGACAAAATCTTGATTGTAGTTATGTATGTTGATGACATCATCTTTGGAGGAAATGAAAACATGTGAAAGATTTTTGCAGAAGAGATGTAGAAAGAGTTTGAAATGTATATGTTTGGAGAGATGAATTTCTTTCTTGGGCTATAGATTAATCAAATAGAGAAATAAATTTTTATTTCATAGTCTAAGTATGTGAAAGAGATGTTGAAGAAGTTTGGGATGGATGGTTCCAAGCTAGTATGTACTCCTATGGTGACTAGTTGTAAACTGAGTAAAGATGATGATTCACCTAAGGTTGATTAGAGCAAGTATAGATCTATGATTTGTGGACTATTGTATTTGACTGCTACTAGACTAGATATTATGCATGTTGTCTATATTGCGGCTAGATTTCAAGAAGATCTTAAGGAAACATATGTTGTTAAAAGAATTTTTAGATATTTGAATGGCACTCTGGATTATGGGTTATGGTAGATATTTCAGTTATGTTTGTACTCTAAGTGCCTATATAGATGTAGATTGGATTGGATGTGTAGATGATAGAAAGATTACAAGTGGTGGTGCATTCTTTCTTGGATGTAGATTAGTGGTGTTAGGTCTCAAAAATGCTAGTTTGAAACCACAAGATGTTGCCAAGCTCTTGATACTTTTTTGGCTAATGTACAAGGCCAAATGATGATTAAACCTTTTCCTCTTTAGGCTCTGCCATACCTAGGTAGGTGTACCTGCATAAATAAAGCAGACTTGAATTGTGTATTTCCTACTTTAGCACTTTGTCCACAATGGTAGTTGGAAGTGGAGAGATGCAGAACTATTTGATGTAGATTGCATAAGCAATATCAAGTTATGAAGTTTATGGATATGTTTGGTTAACAGATGTAAGGTTTTAAAATATGATGGATAAGACTAAATGATGAAATGTATGAGACCAGTGCCTTTTTGGGTATATGGAGTTAAATGAAAACCTAAGATGAGTGCCTTATATTTGGCAGAAATTCTAATTGTTTGGCATACCAATGTTATTTAATAACTTGTATAAACATGCAAGAGTGTAATTACTAGATTCTTCTTAGTGATCCAAATGACACTTCCAAGTTACTGTGTATGAATAAAAAGGATTTAATATTTTCTTGAAAGAACTAATTAATCATATCACACTAATAAAACAAATGTGCATTGAAAAATTAAGTATATACTTGATATATCAATTTAAATAACAAAGAAATATGAACCTTGGAGACAACCTAATAATATCTTCAATCAATTCAACGCAATTGATACCAATATAACACAACCAAATCAAAAATCTTTCATTAGCTTCTTCAAAATTTACACATGCATCCAGGTCTTTTGTAATGTAAACATTGTAGCTATCCCTATTCGCCTATTTTATTATATCTAATCTAATATCTCCTTTTGGTCTTGGTCTCTTTTATTTATATGAGAGGCAACAAGATTTAAACCAACGGACATTTATTTTGGTAACAAAACATAATTATGAAATAAAACATAACTGAAATAACTAAATAACAAACATGTGCCAATCTGTTATTCTTCAAGTAAAATCTTGTGGTCATCTAAAACCTATGCAAAGCTTTTACTGTATGATTAATCTTTCTTCATGATGGTGATGATAAATCTTTGTCAAAGCCCAAATATTTCTCCTGCCATCTACTTATTCTCAAATCATTTGGTCATTTGAATTCTTGAGCAACAATAAGATTTTTCAGATGACTTTTCCATCTATTATCAAGCAAGTTCCTAACATCTACCACAAATTTTGTGTATCCATTGTCCAGTATTACAATTCCATCAAGAAAAGTATGAAACCTATCAAGGTTGATGTCCCCATCATTATGTATGTGTGTCAAGCATTGAGAGACCATTTGATCAAATTCTCCTTTCCACTCATCCACACCTTTTAGTTGATTATCATCTTTAATGACTAAAGGGATGAAGATGTGCTTTATTGATTCAAATACATTCCTTATAATATCCAATTTCTTCTTCATATCTATTAAATACTTGTGCTCCTTAATCACTTTTTTCACCATTTCCTAAGTAGGCTTGAGTCTCAGAGGGGCATCTGGATCTCTTTGTGTTTCCTTGCACAAAATAGTTAGAATGTGATAAGTAGGCTGCCACCTCTTCTAGAGCTCTTCTAGGATAGGGGAGTTAGCATTTATCTGTTCCAAAGCTTTAACTAGATTACTAAATATTTCATGTAATCCACCTATTTTTTCTTTCAATATCTCAATTCTATGCTCCAATATTTTTCTCAAGGTATCCAGGATGTGATGCCTGACATCTTCCATATTGTGCTTCTTTAACCTATCAATTTCATTTTTAATTTGTTGTATCTGCTGATCTTCAACTTGGATAGGTGGGTGATAAACAACTATCTCATCCCCTCTCACTATTTTTGCTTGCTATAATTTTTGTTTCAACTATACATTCTCAATAAATAACTTATTTACTTCATCATTTGACAATTTTAGCCTTTTCTCATGTTCAGTTTTTTTCTTCTCCATTTTCTCCACCACATCTTTGGTGAACATTATTGAATGCATAGTTATGGTTGTAGCCTCTGTAGGGGTTGTATATTTTATTGTCCTCACCATGGATGGCCCCCTCATTTCTTACACCACATTAAAGAGTATAGGCTTCCTTGTGCTCTTTTTCTTTCTCCATAAGGCAAGAGTTTGAGTGTTAGGGTTATACCCTGATCCTGAAACACCTTCCCCTAAGTCAAATTCTGCAACTAACATTGGATCATCTTGTGCTCTAATCTAGTCCAAAAGAAACACCTTAGACAACTCCATCCCTGGTATGATCAGGATATCACTTTTCAATACTAATTCTCTTTCTTCCTAGGGGGTAACATTGATATTATCAATATTTAATTCTTCCATTGTTTGGGCATGAATTTCAGCCTGCTTAGATTCATCAGCTCCTATGAGATTGATCTTTAATCTTTCATCAAACTGTTTCATTTTCATCTTGATCCAAAAATCTTTAAATTCACTAGTATGAATGAAATTGTCATCCTCCATAAACCTTAGAGAGGCAACTACTCTCTCATCATCCTGAATCTCATCTACAACTTCCTCTGATATCCTAATTTTAGGGTCATGAGGCTCTTGAATTTTTTACTGCTCTGCCACTTCCTTCATCTCAGTCAGAGTCAAAACTACTTCTTGTCCCTCATCACTCGAGCCATAATCAACTAATGACTCAATTTTCTATTTCTTGGCTTGGGGTTGATGTGTGGGAGATGGAGGGGATGGATGTGCAGGTGATGGGGGTGGTGTATGAGATGTGGATGCTTCCTATGATGGTTGTTGGGGTGTAGGAAGTGGAATCAACCCTTCATCATGGTCCATTTTATAAAACTCATCAAATTTACCAAGGATCAATTGCATCATTTTTAGAAGATTGGGCTCGTCAATAAAGAACCCCTTGAAATTCTTATTATTTTCCTTCTTATGCTCTTCCCAACTTATCATTGTTATTTGTTGGAAATATGTGCCTCAAATAATACAGGCTAAAACCTCCATTAGAGCCAAGTTGGCGTGACAGCTTCAATTTCTAGCTGACAAGCAGTTTGTATCATTATGTTTTGCATAGGTCGCTGTGACCTTGCAGGAGTCTTTCCGAATGGTTATTGTGGAGTCTATCACTATGACATAATGTGTTTGTTATGACCTCATAGTGCTCGAGAGACCTCTGGCTGAAAGGCCATTCAATCATGTATCAGGGAGACTCTTGGCGACTACGAGCTTCGAGATAATTGAGGGTTCTCGCTAAGAAGTCTCAGCGAAGTGTTAATCTCTCACCGACAGCATATGTATTGAAGTCTTCGGGGTAACTCTAATGATCCAGGAAGACGTCTTAGCAAATAGTGGAAGTCTTGCCAACGGGGACACATCCAAGTGTTCTTTGGAGTAACTCAAAGTGCTGGGAGAAATGTCTTAGCGAACATTGAAGGTCTCACCGAAAGAAACACCTTTTGGAAGTCTTCGGTGTAGCTCTTGGCGAATGATGGTCATCAGTGGAACACAGTGGTTTCGATAAGAAGTCCCAGTAAATTTGATGAGTCTTGCCAATGATGAAGAGCCTTCAGGGTAAGTCATGGAGATCAGTATGTTCTCTCAGCAAAGGGCAATGTCCTGGCGATGGGTGAACACTTCAGGGTAACCTTTATGTCTTGAAGAAAACTCTCGGCAAAAGATGTGAGTCTTACCGACTTCTACTTGGTGCTTGGTATGTTTGGGGACTTCGGTATAGCCTTGAGTGACTCACTATGATCTCCTAGAAAATGTGATAGGTTTGGGCGACTGCTTGGTGACTCGGTGTAACTCATGGAGCTCGATAGAATGTCTTAGCGATAACAAAGTCTCTTGGCGACATTGATATGAAGTCTATGTGGCATTGGCGAGACACAGTTAGTGTCTCAACGAGATGCCAGTACATTGTGAATTCTATTGAATGAGTAAGACCTTCTGATGTGGTATCTTGTGGATGAATCAGAGGAGCCAAATTGGAACCGTTGGGAGTCTATTCCTTGCGACGGTTCTATGAGGGAGCTCGACAGACAGAGATCGACATGGATATAGTTTGTAGTTGCAGACGCTTGGGGGTTGGATAGCGGTTGGTTCAATCAACAGTGGAGTGTGAAGAGTTCGAATTGTATCAGTGTAAATTTGATTCTGTAAAGACTGTAAATAGAAAAGGTTCATGTGCAATATTGTTAATGGTGAATGCTGATGTAAATCAGACACTAGAAAGATAAGTATGACAATTCTACGTAATCCTCATTACTATAATACAAAGTGATTTCTGTTGGTGTGGTGGGTTTTTCTCTTGTAAGAGTTTTCCCACGTATATCTGGTGTTCTCATGTGATTGTCAAACTCTATTTCTATAATCTATTTCATAGTGCATCTTAACTTGACTGTAATTATAAATTTTAAAGTGTATCTACATTCTTTCTTGAGGTATTGACATTAGGAGAATTGTTTTCTGCATCTAATTTTCCTTCCAAGTGGTATTAGAGCCTGGCCAGTTGTGTTATCCTTGTGGGTACGTTGGGTTTTTTGTGTCAATTCTGTTCAGTGGGAGTCTTATAGAGTTTGTTATTTCTAGTTACAGATTGAGATGGCTAGTTCATCTAGGAAGATTGAAATAGAGAAATTCAATGGTAGTAACTTTGAGTTATGGAAACTCAAGATGGAGGATCTCTTAGTAGATCAAGATCTTTGGATTGCTGTGTCTGAAACTAAACCTACATGCATGAAGCAAGAAGATTGGGACCTTGCAAATAGAAATCTAAGGGGCTGATAAGGCTCTGTTTGGTAGACTCAGTTCTTCTCAATGTGCATGAAGAGAAGACTGCCTCTTCCTTGTGGAAGAGACTAGCGTCTATTTATTAGGGGAAATCTTTGGTGAATAAGTTGTTCCTGAGGAAGAAGCTATACTCTTTGAGAATACAGGAGGGAGGGTCTATAGCTGATCATTTGAATGCATTTAACATGCTGCTCACACAATTAACATCTGTTGGAGTGAAAACTGAAGAAGAGGATCGATGTATGCTACTATTGTGTTCTTTGCCAAACTCATGGGATCATCTAGTGATTGCTATTGGGAGTACAACATCTAGTTTCAAGATGGAGGATATTGTTGGTTCTTTGCTGTCAGAAGAAATGAGAAGGAAGTCTTCTAAGATGGTGAAGGAGGCTCTTGCTATCAGAGGAAGGTCAAAGGAGAAAGGCAAGAAGAAGGACAAGAAATCCAAATCAAAATTAGAGGGGAGATCAAAGTCTCCTGGCAAGAAGTCCAAGGTGAAGTGCTGGAACGGTGGAAAACCTGGTTATACCTGAAAGGATTGTAAAGAGGAGAAAAAAAAGAAGGGATCTTCCGATAATGATTCTTCTCATAGTGATGGTGATGCCTTCATTCTAGCCTTGGCTACACAGGCATCAGATGATGTCTGGCTGATTGATTCTGAAGCATCATTCCACATGACATCTCACAGAGAATGGCTCACAAAGTATGAAGAATACGATCATGGAAAGGTGTAATTAGCGACTGATTCAACTTTGGAGATAGTTAGCCATGGAAGAGTCAGGATACAATTCCCTGATGGAAGAGTAAAGGGAATCAATAATGTTATGCACATACCAAGTCTGGCTTGAAATCTATTGTCTGTAAGTATGCTAAATGATATTTGTGTACAAGTTACATTCTCTAGAAATGGCTGCAAGATGACTAGAGGTTCAATGGTGCTAGCTAGAGGTGCTCAAATTGGTACCCTATACAAGCTGGATGCACAAGCTATTAATGTAATAGTGTCTCTCTCGAGGTCAACGTCGCTTCATGGAGTAAAGAGGGAAATATCCTAATTAGGTATCTCACAGATTAAAACTTCCTCAAGAGAAGACTATGCTTTGGCATCACAGGTTAGGGCCACATAGGAGAAAAAGGTTTAAAAACCTAGAAGAACAAAAACCTGGTTGAGGGGCTTGAAGATTGTAATCTAGAATTTGAATTCTGTGAACACTGTATATATGGAAAGCAACATCGTGTTTCATTTTATGACAGTCCTCATAAATCTTCTGGTTTGTTAGACTATATTCATTCGGATGTGTTTGGTCCAGCAGATGTTCCTTCTTTGTCTAAATCAAGATACTATGCGTCGTTCATTGATGATTATTCAAGAAGAGCATTTATATATTTTTTGAAAAGTAAATCAAAAGTTTTCAGTCGATTTAAGGAATTTAAAAATCTTGTTGAAAATCAGACTGGTAAAATAATAAAATGCTTAAGGACTAATAATTGCAATGAATTTTGTTCTGATGAATTTGAAAGATACTGTAAAGACCATGGGATTAAAAGACACAAGAATACACCTTATACTCCACAGTAGAATGGAGTTGCGGAAAGGTTCAATAGGACAGTGATGGAGAGAGCACGAAGTATGCTTAGTAGTGCTAGCTTGGAGGAGAAGTTCTAGGCTGAGGCTACTGCTACTGCATGCTACTTAATTAATCGATCTCCAAACTCTGCTCTTGTTGAGAAGACACCTTTGGAAGCATGGTCTAGGAAGAAGCCCTCTCTTAGACATATTCGATTCTTTGGCTGTGAGGCATATGCACATGTGCCGGATGTAAAAAGATCTAAGTTGGAGAACAAGGCTGTCAAGTGTATTTTTATTGGCTATAGTGCTAACATTAAAGGATACAAGCTTTGGAATCTTGTTATAGAGAAGGTTGTATACAGTAGAAGTGTAATCTTTCATGAGCTGAAACCTTCCACCTTGGATTTGTAGTCAGAGACAAAGTCATAAAACAATAAGGATGTAGCACTAATTCCTCCTACACCAGAGAAATAGGAATTAAAAATTCAAAATGTACCTGAAATTGAGGAGAGCTCAAGTAGTTCTGAAAGTTCTAAAGAAGAAGAACCTCAGCCTCAGCTAGTGAGGAGGTCAACCCAAGAAAGGAAACAACTAGATAGGTATGGGTTCTCATTGATTGATTCTACTTGTACCTATGCTTTGATTTCTAGTACTGATGAGCCTAGGATTGTAAAGGAGGCATTTAAAATTTCTAATTTAGATTCTTGGTTGGAAGCCATGAATGAAGAAATGGAATCATTAGATAAAAATGAAACTTGGATTTTGGTGTCCTTGCCTAAAGGCAAAAAACTTGTGGGCTGCAAATGGGTATTTAAGAAAAAGATTGGTCTGGATGGCAGTATAGAAAAGTACAAGGCAAGACTGGTTGCAAAGAGTTATTCCCAGGTAGAGGGAATTGATTATGGAAAAATATTTTCTCCTGTAGCAAAGCTAACGTCCATTAAATTTCTATGGTCACTTGCAGTAGCGTATGACTTAGAGGTTGAACAGATGGATGTGAAGACAACATTTCTTCATGGTGATCTTGAAGAAGAAATCTATATGTCCCAGCCTGAGCACTTTGTTGAGAAAGGTAAAGAAAAACTGGTATGCAAATTAAAGAAGTCTTTGTATGGGTTAAAGCAGTCACTTAGAATGTGGTACTAGAAATTTGATACTTATGTATTATCTTTAGGATTTGTGAGATCAAAATCTGATCATTTTGTATACTATAAAGCTGAAAGTGATCAAGTGCTTGTTATTGCTCTTTATGTTGATGACATGTTGTTCATAGGAAATAGCAAGCTAATGATTTCTGATTTTAAGTCTTAGTTGTATGCTAAGTTCAAAATGAAGGATCTTGGTGCAATAAGGTATATTCTGGGGATGGAGATAACTAGGGATAGGAAGAATAGAAAGCTTTGGCTCAATCAAAGTAAGTATATCAGGACTGTTCTTGAGATATTTTGTATGAATGATTGCAAGCAGTTAGTTGTTCTAGTCATGCAGGGAATGAAGCTATCTGTTGAGGACTATCCAAAATATCCTACTGAGATGGAGGACATGACCAGTGTGCCCTATGCTAGTGCTATAGGTAGTCTTATTTATGCAATGGTCTATACAAGGCCAGATATTTCCCAAGCAGTGGGAGTTCTTAGTCGATTTATGGCTAATCTAGGAAGAGTACATTGGGATGTTGTGAAGAGAGTATTTAGATATTTGAAGGGGACTTTAGAATATGATTTGTGTTATCATAGGAATTTGGATGAATCACAGAGGACTCTCAACATTCGTGGTTATGTAGATTCTGCTTGGGCAGGGGACATTGACAGCAGGAGATCCACCAGTGGATACATTTTCATGATGAATGGTGGTACAGTGAGTTGGATGAGCAAGCGGCAAGCTGTAGTTGCTTTGTCCACTACAGAGGCTGAATATATGGTAGCTACTCATGCTTGTAAAGAAGCTGTATGGTTGAAACATTTATGTTCTAACATTGATTTTGATGTAGGGGAAATAACAATTTTATGTGACAGTCAGAGTGCCATTTGTCTGGAAAAGAACCCTACTTTCCATGCCATGACAAAAAATATTGATGTAGAGTACCAATTTGTACGAGATATGGTTGAGGATGGAAAGGTTAGTTTGGAAAAGGTTGATACTCTGGAGAATATTGCAAATGCATTGACGAAGCCAATGAGTATAGACAAGTTCGGGTGGTGTGCCAATTCAATGGGCCTTAGTGCCCATGATTTCCAGTAAGTATTTTTTTTGTGCTTTGGAGGTGCCTGTATGATCTTCGTCAAGTGGGAGATTGTTGGAAATATGTGCCTCAAATAATATAGGCTGAAACCTCCATTAGAGCCAAGTTGGTGTGATAGCTTCAATGTCTGGCCGACAAGCAATTTGTATCATTATGTTTTGCACAGGTCGTTGTGACCTTGCAGGAGTCTTGCCGAATGGTTACTATGGAGTCTATCACTATGACATAGTGTGTTCATTATGACCTCATAGCACTTGGGAGACCTCTGGCCGAAAGGCCATTCAATCGTGTATCAAGGAGACTCTTGGTGACTATGGGCTTCAGGATAACTAAGGGTTCTTGCTAAGAAGTCTCAGTGAAGTGTTAATCTCTCACCAACAACGTATGTATTGAAGTCTTCGGGGTAACTCTAATGATCCGGGAAGATGTCTTAGTGAATAGTGGAAGTCTTGCCGACGGGGACACATCCAAGCATTCTTTGGAGTAACTCAAAGTGGTCAGAGAAATGTCTCAGTGAACATTGAAGGTCTCACCAAAAGAAACACCTTTTGGAAGTCTTTGGTGTAGCTCTTGGTGAATGATGGTCATCGGTGGAACACAGTGGTTTTGATAATAAGCCCTAGTCACTTTGATGAGTCTTGCCGATGATGAAGAGCCTTCAGGGTAAGTCATGGAGATTAGTATGTTCTCTTAGTGAAGGGAAATGTCTTGGTGATGGGTGAACACTTCGGGGTAACCTTTATGTCTCAAAGAAAACTCTCGGTGAAAGATGTGAGTCTTGCCAACTTCTACTTGGTACTCAGTATGTTTGGGGACTTTGGTATAGCCTTGAGTGACTCACTATGATCTCCTGGCGAATGCGATAGGTTTGGGCAACTGCTTGGTGACTCAGTGTAACTCATGGAGCTTGATAAAACATCTTAGCAATAATAGAGTCTCTTGGCGACATCGATATGAAGTCTATGTGGCATCGATGAGACACAGTTAGTGTCTCACCAAGATGCCAATACATTGCAAATTCTGTTGACTAAGTAAGACCTTCCAATGTGGCATCTCGTGGATGAATCAGAGGATCCAAATTGGAACCGTTGGGAGTCTATTCGTTGTGATGGTTCTGTGAGGGAGCTCGACAGACAGAGATTGACATGGATATAGTTTGTAGTTGCAGACACTTGGGGGTTGGATAGCAGTTGGTTCAATCAATAGTGGAGTGTGAAGAGTTCGAACTGTATCAGTGTGAATTTGATTCTGTAAAGACTGTAAACAGAAAAGGCTCCTGTGCAATATTGTTAATGGTGAATGCTGCTGTAAATCAGAAACCAGAAAGATAAGTCTGATAATTGTATGTAATCCTCATTACTGTAATACAAAGTGATTTCTCTTGGTGTGGTGGGTTTTTCTCCCATAAGGGTTTTCCCACGTATATCTGGTGTTCTCGTGTGATTGTCAAAATTTGTTTCTATAATATGTTTCATAGTGCATCTTAACTTGACTGTAATTGTAAATTTTAAAGTGTATCTACATTCTTTCTTGAGGTATTGACGTTAGGAGAATTGTTCTCCGCATCTAATTTTCCTTACATTATCCATCTCCTTTTCTGGAATACATCTACAAAATATACCAAATTCCTTACCACATCCTCCTTAGGTTCAAATGCATGAGATATGGCCCTCTTTGTAAGAAAATTCCTTCTAATCATATTAATGTGACCTTCTGGGTCGCATACTCTCTCTTTTCTAAGCTTGAGGGGGTAATAGACCCTCATGAACCTTTGTAGTTCTTCCAACATGTCAAAACCAACAAACAATTCTTCAAACACTATTAAATCAGGCAAGAAAGTTCCTTTTCTTTGATTCTTCATTAAATCATGATCCATCCAGAGCATCTACCACTTGAACTCCAAAAATAAAATTCTAGTAGGTACAAATTTTGGCAAAATATGTGGTGCCTAGTCACAACCGTACACCTTGATGATAGTATGTTGTGGCATAAGGAACCAATCAACATAATTGCAAGCATAGCCTTGTTTTGGCTTACACTGCATTGGTCGCATTACATTCATCAAAGATTGTGGCAACCTTGGTGTTGAAAAACCAAGGGCATCAATTATTCTAACAAAATCACACTTTGTGCATCTACTGTCCCAAATGTAGCACCAATTTTGTATAGGGAGCCTAACTCCATTCTCTTATATGCATATTTTATCCTTTTAGTCCATTTTGTTTCATTTTGATACAAAATCAAATGACATCTATAAAAGAATATTTTCTAAAAGACATGGGAGCCTTAGCCTCCTTGACCTACAACAAATCCTCATGAATTTTCTCTTCAACCACAGATGCAAAATCAAATTCAAAATTTGACTCTAGATGTTGAATGATCATAGTCATCCTCATCAATCCTACTGACATATTACCTTCTGCATGTATCCAAACAATTTGACACAATGCATGATATGTTTTTTTGAAGTAGATTTGAAAATAAAATACTAGGAAAGGCTCTACTTTTGAGGAAGGGATAGGAAGTATCCTATTATTATCACCCATTTTCATATGTAGGTGGAGCTCATCACTTCTTGAGGTTCTCCTTAGTGTCTTGTATTCTTGTTCCAATTCCCCCAAATTCACTTCTGTAATAGCTTGTTTGTTCAGGTTGAAACACTTAATAATGGCTTCCCTTGAAAGATCTACTAAATGCCCAGCATCTAGGAGTGTGACAATCTTTTTTAGGGCATGGTATTTATTGGATAAGGAGTTAATCAACTCAATTTCAATGAAATTTTTTGGGACAATCAATTTGGCCAAGTCAAGGGTCCACGGGGTTGATGCCAAGACCTTATCATTTTTGTTCCTATAAAAATACCATTACAAATTCCACCCAGATTGAGGAATAATAGGGTCCCTACACCCTTGAGATGAATCTCTAAAGACCTTCTTTGGCCCCTTATCTACTGAACCAAGTAGTAAAGTAAGCAATGGAGACTATAAAGAGAGTTTTTTAGGTTCATCTTTCTTAGCTCCTACTTCTGATTTCTTTGGCGCCATTGTTATAAAAATCAAGGAGTGGTGAATAGAGCTTACCCAAAATATAGTTCATTTTTGGAGAATTCCTTCACTTCCACACCTTGAGCTTGTCTACACTTGGTCTCTACTACTACGAACGAGAGATCTCATTCTACTTCTTTTATCTTCACACCATGACACATTAATTTTCAAATCATAAATTCACATCATTCAAATCTTTTGCATTGAGCTCAATTTCCTATTTCAAAGCTGACTGATGTGACTGGAAAGCTTTAAATGTCTTAATGGTTGCTTTACCACATTACCTCATGTCACTTTTTACTCCCTTATGGTACTATGGTACATATTGTTACCTTGCTTTAGTATACTGTGCACCACCTTTGTTTTCCTTGTGGTACCATGGTGTACCCTTAGTTCATACTATACCTCTCTACTGCAAGCTACCTTTCTCCTTGTGATATGGTGGTGTCTCCTCTTATTACTATTCTCAAGTGTACCGCTCTACTGTGAGTCTTGTTCTAGCCCTCTACAGTATAGCGATTCCCCTTTTATCACTGTTCTTCATCACACCACTCTACCGTGGGCTATGCTCCATCCCTTCGTAGTATAACAATCTCCTTTTGTTAATATTGATCATTATACCACTCTACCACGAGCTAAGTTTTAACCCTCCATAGTATAGTAGTAAAAGGGTATAGTGTTAACTTCCTTTACCATGATATTGCAAGCTATTTTGTAAGGGGTTGTGGTAAGGAGGTATGAGGTGGGGGCTATATAGGGTGGCCAATGTGGTAGCAATATGGCAGTAAAAGGCTATTTTGGCTTCATGGATGGCAATAAAGTGATTTTTTATGAAAATTATGGCATGAATTTTCATTTCAACTAATAAAATCCTTAGATTTTTTTATGAAAATTATAGTTCCAATGAGTGGCATGGTTGAGTAAAAAGCAAGATTCAGTCTCCTTGTCTACTACTAAAGTTGAGTATATTGCTATTGCATCTTGTTGTACACAAGTTCTATGGATGAAATAGACATTGAAAGATATGATAGTGGTGTATGATGATCCTATTTCTATCTTCTATGATAACACAAGTGCAATTAACATTTCAAAAAATCCTATGATGCACTCGAAGACAAAGCATATATCTACCAGGTATCATTTCTTAAGAGAGAAGGTCATGGAGAATGAAGTAAAACTTGAATATGTTTTGACGAAAGATCAAATTGCTAATATATTCATGGAGGTTCTTCCTAAAGATACTTTTGAGTATCTTGAAGAGAAGTTATGAGTCATTTCCCCTCCTTTCTTCAACTAGATGCATATAAAGATGCATCATTCTACTGAATCTATAGACCTATCTTTCTTTTAGACTGATGTTTTTGTGGCTACCTCTTAGGGGGAGTAGGTAGTGTCGGGTGTTTTCATTGTGAGTATTTTTTTTCATGTCAAAGGATAAATTAATGTAAAATATCTATTTCCTTTGCCATTGATGTCAAAGGGGGGGAGGAAGCAAGTGAATAAAATGAGGAATAATATAAGAAACTATCCACTAAGGGGGAGAAATAGAAAGAAAAATATTGAGAAGTGTATTCAAAGCTAGTATGGATGGCTCTTCACATCATGTGTTGCCATCAATGAAAAAGGGGGAGATTGTTACAAGAATGGAAAGATTGAAGGTGTTGTCATTGATGTCAATTGGTCAATTAGTTATCAATTGGTTGTTTTTGGCTTTATATGTTGAGAATATTGAGAAAATTGTATTGAAGGAAGATTACAGGTGTTCAACAGTTGCTCTAGGTTTTTCTCCTATGTTTGTGTAGTTCAAATATTTTGATCATGGTTGTTAGAAGATGCTATATCCATGTTTCTAGTTGTTGATTCATTCTACAATGAAAGTTATGTTCACTAGTTGTGAACTATGGTTTTATGTGTTTTTGGTTGAGGTCTAGGAGAAATGTTGCTAGTCTAGATTTCTCTTTGGTAAAGTCTTATGACTTGCGATTCTAGAATTGAGTTACCTTTATTTTGTTCAAGATAGTTTCAGAATTCTAGAAGATTCATGCTTAATGGTTTTCTATGTTTTGCACTGGTTTGGTTGACCTTGTGTTGAACACTACCTTCAAAGTTGATGAAGCGTGTTGGATATATTTGGGTCCCTATGAAGCATATGTTTTGGTCACCCTCATTCTATTTCCACCCTAGGATGTTTTGGAACCAATATAATTTGAATTTAATGTTGGATGGCTGACTTTGGATATGTTTCAAAGTTAAAGACAGTATAAATACAAGATGAGTTTGTGGTGAAGAATATACAAGAGGAAAGAAGAGAAATAAGTGAAAATAAAAAGAGCAAGTAGATACGAGATTGATGCTATTTAGTGAGTGTGTGTGATGTGAGTGTGGAAGATCAGTATGAAGCTTAAATGCATGTTTGTGAGTGGTTTTGGTGGATTTCTCTATTGCATTGAGATTTTCATCTCTCTATAACATATCTCTTCTATCTTCTTTGTATCTATGTGGCAGTGAGCCCACTGGGTTGTTAGCCCTATTGGATAGTGAATCCTTGTCCTAGATAGTGAGTCCTTGTTTTAGCAGTGAGCCTCTTGTAATAAGTTTTGATATTCTCTATAGTGTGAGTTAATCCTCACTGTTGTTTTTCCCCTATTGGGTTTTCCATGTAAATCTAGTGTTTTTGTGTTTATGTGATGGTTTTTAGGTTTTGCACTTCCAGTTAATGTATAATCATCTAAGTAGTGTTAAGGGTTAGTTCCGGTAATTGAATTAAAAGTTTAATTCTATGAAAATTGATTCACCCCCCCTCTCAGTTGTCCTATTCAACATCAACAATTTATTCACCTAGTTCTTTTATAATTTATTTTTGGTTCACTTTTTAGACTTGTATTTGAATACTACTTCTATATTGCCTCATTATTAACACTTCTATATAGTGTGTGATCTTAATTAACTCTTATTTTTTTACTCTTCCAAATAGTGTTTTAATCAGTGGTATATTTACTCAAGCATCTCAATTGTTCTTCAATAGTGTTGCATTGACTACATCACACTTGATTATCTATCAATAACCTCAATGACTTGGGTTGTCTTCTCCCCAATACTATAAATGACACAAGACAACTTTACTCTCTTTATTAAAGAGATGATAAGTGCCTCAAATTTTCAATTTTTTAATAACCTTGATGACCCTGTTACCTCTACTAAAAATTAAAATGTTGGAAGACAACTAAATATTTCCTCTTTTATTGACTATCTTTACCTTCTACCCAAAAACCCTATGTTAGAAGATATTTTCACTCTTCTTTTTTTTCAACACTTTGTAGGAAATATTCCCACTATTATGTGTGCATTCATAGATGGAGGTTTCAATTAAGGATTTTCCAACCATGCATCTTTAATACAAACATTGAAAATAAAAACATATTGAAAGTAAATATTCAACACAATACCATGAAAATGAATTGTGTTCTTGATATGTATTTTTAGTATTTAAAATTACATCAACAATTTTTTCCAATAGGTCTTATAATTTATTTATACCTCAATCTTAGATACAATATTTTTAAGTTCTTCTAGATAATTATGGCTATAAAGATGAGTATCTTTGGGTTGATCTTTCTTCCGTCACTCTAATCTAAGCTCATTGGACACTACTTGGTCCTTGGATGTCTCTTTTCCACCCATTTTTATTCTTCAAATGGATTAAAACTCATTTATAGTGAAAAATTTGACAAGAAGTTTCTAGGATGGCTTAGAATGATAATAATGATGTCAAATTTAATATGGTTCTAAGCATAAACCCTTTATAGGACCAATAAATTTTCTTAAGTGATTAACCCTTAATATTGGTACACAAAATGTAGACTTCCTTGAGTTGAAATGTCATGTCATTGAGGATAATGATCATAAAATATAAAATGAACACACAAAAATATGTATGGTGTTGTATTGATGCTCTAGTTGAAATTGTGACACTATGAAGAAATGTGGTATTATATTGACGATTCTTATTTGTTGGTCTAAGTGTTCAACTAATGGTTATGTTAGAAAAAACCAATTCTAGTGCATCGAAACAATTGGAAAAGAAACTACTAAAGTGCAAAATAAAAATAATACTTTAAGTAGTTTTTATTGATGCAATATTAGTCATAGGCTCGGGATACTCCTACATCATTTCATGTTCCCATTGTGTACTCTTTATCTTCATAAGTATAATTAATTATTATTTTGCATCTATTTTCATTCAATTTAGAGTTATGTAATTTTTTATATAATGCATAAATTTCCATCTCATTAAATAAATAAGTTGTGGGTTTGCATATGTGTTGTGAAAGATACACAAATCACTATTTTTAATTGTGTATACACAAAATTGAAGAAAAAATATAGTTAAGATATATTTGAAAATAAATGGAAAATGCAAACCCAAATTGAATGTAAGGATGTGTCAATGATAGACATGAATGTTTTTTATTTAAAAAGTAGGGAAACTTGATCTTGAGAGTTAAAAAATTAAAATCATATTAAAGAAATAACAAGAGGGTAGAAAGGCTTGACCAAATAGAAAAAGGCACATAGGCGCAACAAAATTAAAAAATAGAAAAAAAATGAGACTGTGACGAAACAAAACGTAGAAACCCAACTAGTAGATCAAGCTCCAATCAACTAGGAGGGCATCAATGGATATTTACCAGTCCTCCATATCTTTTTGCTCATCAAAATTCTTAATATTTTGTCATATGGTTAATCTAATTGATCAAATAATAAAGAACTGAAATAAATAAACAAGATGAAATGATCAATCAAATTCCATACTCAATGAAATTCAATCTACAATACTAGAAAGAGTCAATTCAAAAAAATAAACATGAACTTCAAAGTAATTGAGCCTAAACTAGTATGCAAACCTCTCAATCCCATTATGGATTGATGCATAATGACTAGAAGTGGATGTGGATTTCTCAGTTTTATGTATTATCCATTGATGTGTAAAATATTTTTTAATGATGATCTAATAGATGATATCAAATTACCCCAAATGAGTGATCAATTTGACAGAGTAACTTTGTTTGAAGGATTTTGGATCCTTTTCCATGGAATAAGGCTTGATATTTATATATTTTAGGAATGAATCAGTGGAGGAAATTGGATGAGAGAAGATGGCATGGATCAATGATCAAATCAAGGATTGAGATTACATGATGACATGGATCAAAAAATTTAATCAAGGGCTCAAATTTCTTGAGACAATAACAAATCCCATGGTTTTAGGAAGAATGTGAGAGATATTTCCATTTGGAGGGAAATATTTAAATTTGAATTGGGAGAATATTCCATGGGAATGTTCTCATGCAAGTTGGAGAAGTTACAAGAAATTAGTCAATAATACAATTTAACAAATTATTTAATTGTGCAAGTTAGAAGAATTAGGAACTTTAATTATGTTGAATGCATAAGAAAACTGAGAGGGGGGGTGAATCAGTTGTACCTTAAAACTTCAAAACCCTCATACACATAAAGATCCACATTAATATAATCAACCATTAATCTATTATAACGATTTAGCATAAAAGGAAAATAACAAAAACCTAAAACAAATAAACACCATGGACAAGAGAACACCATATTTACATTGAAAAACCAAGACGAGAAAAACCACAGTAAGGATTAGCTCACAATATAAAGTAAAATAAACACTGAATACAATAGGGTTCACTATTCGAGGGATCACTACCCAAAGAAAGAAAGGATCGCTATCAGAATAGAAAGGAAGATAAAAAATAATGTTACATGGAGAAATCCATCTCAAATAAATAGAGAAATCCACCACAATATTACCAACACCTTTGCAACATAACTAAAGAATTGTAGACACCTTTTACTCACTACATCTAACAATCTAACACATGAAATATCATACTATACTTCTCAAATTTTCACTCTAACACTCTATAATTCACATCATTTGTATCATACTTTTTTATCTTTGCATCCCTCAACAACTCAACTCACATTTATATCAGATCTTCAACCTTGAAAGCATTCTCCAAGGTTGGCTATGCACCTCAACCATGCAAATTCAGATTAAGTTGGCACCAAAGCACTTTTGTGGTAGATAAAAGTGAAGGTGAACCACACCACTCCTTATTTGGGACCCAAAGCTATAACACCACACTACCGCATGCTTCTACAAACAATAAACATCCATCTCAATTAGTGCAAACACCAAGCTCGGTCATTACCAAACACCATTAAAATTTTAAGTACACACTTCCTTTGATTGAACAACAAATTGTGAAGAACAAATGTCACTTGAACATAACCTAAAATATTCCACAAATATATTAAAAACCAACAAACTCCTTAACAACAACTTTTACTAGAATAATGTACACACCTAGTACACTTAGACAATTCTACCATACACTGCAACTTAAGAAATTGACTTCCAAAGCACCAAACCTCAAACAAATATAACTAAGGAAAGATACCAACATTATCAGCATACCTTCAGATTGAAAAGACCTAAAACCAAATTGTGGAGAAACATGGAGAAAAAACATTTCTCCCAAACACCTCTACAATACATTGTTTAGACACTAGTGAACACAACTTCTACACAATGATCCAACAGACCAAATTTTGAATACAACACCTCTTAACACCTCTAATCAACATATTTGAAGTGCATAGGTAGATATTCAATCTAAAAGAAATGTGGAGCGACACCAAAACACTACTCTTCAACCCAAAATACATTGCAACTCAATGTTTCCTCTTTTTATCAAATTTTATCAAAATCATTTGGAAACCAAGCACCACTAACACATCCTCATTATCTCCATCACTTCATCAACCATAGACAAAAGCTTATCAATGGAACACTAGAGGTTGACACTAGTAGCTTACTCATGAAAACATAATGCAACTAATCAAAGCATAATTAATGCAACAACACAAAATCTTGCAACAATGTTCTTGTCATGTAGTTAACACTAATGACAACACGAGCTTGTTGACATCATTGACAACGCCAACTGCTCATACTTACAACAAACTCCCCCTTTGTCATTGATGGAAACACATGATGTGAAAAACCATCAAAGACACAATAAATCTACTCCATACCTATTTAATTTTCTCTTTTCCAATTACTCACTCTCCCTTATTAAACTATATTGCACTCTTTATCAACTAACAACTGGACATTTTTCACATCATTTTCTCTCCCTTAGCTATCTTCTTTTTCACATGACTCTCTCGCCCTTTGAAATCAATGGAAAAGGACAAAAAATTTGCAGCACTTATGTTTCTCTTTTGACATCAACCAACATTCTAACAACTGCTCAACATACTCCCCTTAGGAGCGCACACCATACTACACCAATCAACAACTACTGCATAATGACAACACACACCCCCCTAACTACAACAACCAACAATGTTGCTACCTACTCCCCCTGATAGGTAACCACCAACATCAATCCACACCAAAGAGTGAATCTTGAAATCCACTAGACTGATGCATCTCCTTATGCATCTAGTTCAAAGGAGGGTCAATAACCCCCAACTTCTCCCCTAGATACTTAAATGTATCCTTACAAAATTCCTTAGTGAATATATCAACAACCTAATCCTTTATAGTCACATATTCAAGCCTAACTACATTCTCTACAACCTTCTCTCTCATAAAGTGATATCGGTTTGAGTTATCTTTTGTCCTTGAATTCATTATTGGATTCGTTAAAATATTGATAGCACTTGTATTATCATAGAAGATAGAAACCAGTTCATCACATACCACCCTAATATCCTTCAATGTTTTCCTCATCCACAGCACTCGTGTGGAACAAGATGTTGTTGCAATGTATTATGCCTCTATAGTAGATAAAGGTACTGAATCTTGTTTCTTTCTTATCCATGAAACCAATTTGCATCCAAGAAAGAATGCACCACCACTTGTAATTTTCATATCATTCACACAACCAGCCCAATTAGCATCTGTGTAAGAACTTAGAGTAAGAAAAATATCCTTTGGATACCACAAGCCATGATCCAAAGTGCCCTTTAAGTGTCTGAATATTCTTTTCACTACTATAACATGTGACTCTTTAGGATCTTCTTGAAATCTAGCCACAAGAAAAATTGCATGCATGATATCCAATCTAGTAGCAGTTAGATATAGTAATCCACCAATCATTGATCTATACTTTCTCTAATCAACATTAGGAGATTCATCATTCTTTCTTATCTTGAAACTAGTAACCATAGGAGTACACACTGGTTTAAAATCTTACATTCTAAACTTCTTCAATATTTCTTTGACATACTTTGATTGTGAAATAAAATCCCTTTGTCTGTTTGACTTATTTGTAATCTGAGGAAGAAATTCATCTCCCCAAACATAGGCCTTTCAAAATCTTTTTGTATTTCCTTTGCAAACTTCTTGCACATAGATTCATTACCTCCAAATATTATGTCATCAACATATACAACCACAATCAATATTTAATCTTTTTCAACTTTAAAGTGAAGATTGCTATCTACGGTACCTTTATTGAATTCTTGGTGTATCAAATACTTAACTAAACTTGCATACCAAGCTATAGGAGATTACTTCGATCCATAGAATTCCTTCGTCAATCTGCAGACCATATCCAATTTGTGTGATAACTGAGATCCTTCTAGTTTCTCTATGTATAACTCTTCTTCCAATTCTCCAATCAAGAAAGTAGACTTTACATCCATCTATTAAACTTTGAAATCCTTGTGTTGTAAAATCCAAAAACATCCTAATAGATTTTGTCCTTGTCACTGGGGAAAATGTCTTATCAAAATATATTCCTCCAACTTGTGAGTAGCATTCACACACAAGCCTTGCGTTGTTCTTTACCACTTCTCCATTATCATTTAGTTTGTTTTTAAATACCCACTTAATTCCAATCACATTTTTGTTTGTTGGTCTTGGGACAAGCTACCAAATATAATTGTTCTCAATTTACCATAGTTCTTATTCCATATACTTGATCCAATATTCATCTTTACATGCCTCAATCACTATTTTAGGTTCAACTTAAAAAATTAGACATAGATTTACCTATTCTTAACAAGCTTTCTTTCTTGTCAGTACGCCTTTTCTCTTATCTCCAATTATTTTATCTTAAAAATGATTCTTCTACACATACTTAGGAGTTTTAGGAGTCTTTTCCAGAGCTTCTTCCTCTTCAATATGCACTTTTCTTTCTTTTTCTTCTTCTCTACAAGTAGACTTGTCTAATTCATATTAGTCTATCATCATTGAATTCTTCTATAAATCTTCATCAACTTTGACACTTGCACTGTCAACAATCTTTCTCATTCTCTTGTTGTAGCGTCGATAGGATTTTATTTTGGTAGAGTATCCAAGAAAGATACCTTTATCAAACCTTGCATCAAAATTTCCTATGTTATCTTCATTTCTTCTAATATAGAATTTGCTTCCAAACATTCTGAAGTACTTGAAAATAGGAATCCTTCCATACCATAGCTCATAGGGATTCTTTGTGCTATTTTCTCTTGCTTCAAATCTATTAATTATATAAAAAAATATGAATTTCTTTTCTCCAGTAGAATTTTGGTATATTTTCCTCTTTTATCATTGTTCTTACAACTTCTTGAATAGTCCTATTCTTTCTTTCAACTACTCCATTCTACCGAGGAGTCCTAGGGGTAGAAAAGTGTCTCTTATGCCATCATTCTTACAAAATATGTTAAACTCATTGGAGGTGAATTCTCCACTTCTATTAGACCTCAAAAATTTGATTTTCATATCCATTTCATTCTCAACCATAACTTTGAATGCTTTAAACTTGTCTAGAGCTTTTGATTTTTCTTTCTAGAATAATCATCAATTAATAGCATGAAATGCTTGTCACCTTGAAGACTTCTTACTCTTGTAGGGCCATAAATATCTATATGTGCCATTCCAATAGTCTATTAGTAGATTGTTCTTTGACTTTGAAGCTTCTTCTTGCTTGCTTTGCAATTTGACATTCTTTATAGATAACAATGATAGGTTTTGTAATCTTTAGAAGATCTCTTGTAGCTTGAACTAAAGTGATTCTTACTAAGTTATCAAAATTGATGTGACAAATCCTCCTATGTCATAACCAGATTTTATTAATATGAGTCATAAAGCAATGACAACTAGCACCCTTAAGTTGATAAACATTTCCATCTATTCTTTTTCCAGTAGCAACCATAGTTTTGGATCCTTTTCTAATCTCACATCCATCATCCCGAAACATAAGATTGTATCCTTTGCTACACATTTTTCCAACATTCAAGAGGTTATGCATTAAACCCTTAACACAGTAAACATCATTAGTATTATTCTTGCAATCAAAATTGATATAAACCTTTTCCACACACACAATAGCACAACAAACAATTAGCATCAAATTTTGTGCTACATTTTAATGTATTTGAGTCAGCCATTTTGGAGAAGGCACAAAATTCGGCGAAAACCCATTTCTTCATTTTATCACTAGATTTTGCGCTGACTTTTGCACCTAAATTAACATCAAATTTTGTGCCATAAATTTTCTATCGGTAATATTGTCGCCTTTAATGTTGGGAATAGTTCCAGATATTGGCATTGGAAATAACACCTAAATTGGCACCCAAGTTGGCTTCTAGTTTTGCTTCCATGTCTATTCCCATTATTGCTTCTACTTTTGCTCCTAGTTTTCCTCCCAGTTTTGTTTCCAAGTTTGCTTCTGATTTTGCTTCCACTTTTGCTTCCAATGTGATGTCCAAATTTTCTTTGAGTATTGCATCTGCTTTTGGTTTTGGTTTTTCTTCCATGGTGGCTCCCATTTTTTCTTCCATTTCTGCTCCCATTTTTGCTTCTAGTTCTGCTCTCATTTTTGCTCCTAGTTTTGCTCCCACTTTTTCTTCCACTTTTTCTTCCAATGTTGCTTCTAGTTTTGCTTCCAGATTTGCTTCCAGATTTGCTTCCATTTTTTCTTCCAGTTATACTTCTAGTTTTGCTTCCATATTTACTTCCGATTTTTCTTCCAAATTTGCTTCTTGCATTCCTTCCAGTTTTGCTTCTCCGTTTTGCTTCTGATTTTGCTTCCAGGTTTGCTTTTGGTTTTTGTTCCCATTTTACTTCCAGAATTTCTTCCAGTTTTGCTTCTTGTTTTTCTTCTGGTTTTTCGTCCAAATTTGCTTCCAATTTTGCTTCTATTTTTGCTTCCACTTTTGCTTTCGGTTTTGCTTCTAGGTTTGCTTCCACTTTTGCTTCCAAGTTTGCTTCTAGTTTTTCTTCTGGTGTTCCTTCCAATTTTGCTTTCAATTTTGCTTCTAGTTTTGCTTCTAATTTTGCTTCCATGATTTCTTCTAGTTTTCTTCTAATTGCTTCCTTTTTTTCTTCTAGAAATGCTTCTTGTTTTGCTTCCTTTTTTGCTTCTAGAAATGCTTCTTTTTTTTCTTCCTTTGTTGCTTCTAAATTATGCTTCTTGTTTTGCTTCCAAGATTGCTTTTGGTTTGTGTCTAATTTAGCTTCCATTGCTGCTTCCTTTTTTTTCTAAAAATTCTTCTTGTTTTGCTTCATTTATTAATTTAATATGTTTTAATTCAATTTAATTAGTTAAATATATGATGCTTCTTAAATAACTCATATGATTATAAAGTAATTTAATTATTTAACTCATATGATTAAATAACAAGATAATTATTATAACATGATCATCATCTATAATTAAAATGAGTCAAATATCTATAATTTAAATGAATTTGACAACATCCATCCTGAGCAGTAAATTAAAATCACCATACGTAATAAATATCCATCCAAAATCCTTGACCACTTTTAATATATATAAATTGACAAGTCAATATTGATAAGATCATCATCATATATAACTAAAACAAGTGAAATTTAAATATGCCAGTAGATCAATAACATGTCAAAATGATACATGTCCAACAGTCGACATAAGTCAAAATGATACATGTACAAATGATATAAGTAAAAATGGTAATTTATTTAACTCAAATTGATTGAAGTCAAGATGATACATCTCCAAATGATATAAGCGAAAATGATAAATTCTAATATGATACAACTCAATAATATGGTACTGTAGGCCATGAAAATTATATTTATGATAGTAACCATGAAAAGAGGCATCATAATGATATATCAACAATCATCCATGATGTAGTATATATGATCATGAATGTCACTGGGTACTACCAGCAACTACCTAATCATCATCACCACCATTGTGATCATCATCATCATCATCATCATCATCATCATAAGGATATATCAGCAATGATCCATGACACAGTCTATATGATCATGAATATCACTAGGTACTACCAGCAACTGCCTCATCATCATCCTTTAGCATGTGATCTATACTGGCAGAACCAATATTTTTTAGATCTATATGATGATGAGGATCATCTTGATCTTCTGGAAGACCCCTATTCTACAAAAAAAAATGAAAAGTTATTATTTATTTCATCCAATAATTTATTTTTTGTTATATATATAATATTGAAACATATAAGATGAAACCATAATCATATTACATTGTATCAATGTGCACATACCATAATAAAATTTCAAAAAGCTTATAGCTAATTTGTGATTCCAATGATATAAAACATGTAACAATTCTAATCAACGTTAGTAAAGATATTAAAAAAATTGTTATACAATTTAACTATCAACTGTAAATTCTACTACATAACCTTAAGTGCCAACCCTCTACAAAAGAATGAGGAGACTGCAAGAAGATTGGCTATAGGGGCCATTGGTACAGGAGATGGACATGGCTCTTCCAAGCCATCCACTAAGATGGTTTCATACAAAAATGTGGAAGATATCCCCATTTCTAGAGAGCTCATGATTAGGTTGATACGAAAAATGATGTTGTTCTAGTACCCATATATGGCAGCATGGTTCCATTTCATGTAGCCACCATCAAGATGGAGGGAATTCTTATACAAGGATAATTTTCAATGTTCTGGGTACCGAATTTAATGCCAACTACATGCCAACATTGAAATTCCCTAGTGTTGTGCCCTCAACACACACGCCCCATTCCGAACGGGGACCCTCTCTCTCCTTTGCCTTGTTGGGTCATTTTGTTGCTTCCTCATTTTGTGTGCCCCCTATTTTGGTGTCCCAAGTGGTTTTTGAGCCTTAAAGGAGCAATCTTAAGTTTCCCATGTTTTACCCCATCAAAATTTCTAAGTCAAATGCCTTTGCGGGGATTCCTTGGTAGTTTTCTTCTACAAGTATTCTTAGGGTCCTCCAGGTTCACCCTCATGGGGTTCCCCTAGCGGATTTCCTTGTTGCATTTTCCACCTCAAATGACCAAAGGACCTCATCCTTCCGTATTTCAGGACCCATCATCTTAATTTTTGTTTCCTCATGCCACTAGTGACTAAGTCTAAATGACCGTCCTTCATTCACTTCGGGCTCGCCACGCCAGGTCACTCCTCCCGGAGTTTCACAGTTTCTTTTCCTTTCCCAAATCATCGTCCTCCAATGGAGTTCTACCCATCAACCCCTGGGATCTTCTTTTCTATTGGTTTTCTGCTAAACATTTTAAATGGCCTTCCACCCATTGGGTTCTAGCTCTTCCGCGGCTATTTCAAATTTCAAACTCACCAACCTTAGGGTCTATCATACACACATTTATTGATGGCATTTAATGCCTTTAAAATCTATAAATAGGTAAACTTAACCTGTCATTTTCATGTGTCAGTCTAATTGGAGTGAAACAGAGTGATCAGAACCTATCTCTATGTGCCACCTTTGAGCCTAAAGCGTCCCATCATAGATTCCTTGCATCTTTCAACCAAATCACCTTCTTCCTTCATTGGGTTCTAGCGATAAGTTGGTTGTCTACCCTAGTTGTGTTTTTCTTTGATTTTGCACAAGAGAAATGGATGCCAGGGATAAAAAACCATTGCATCAGATAGAGAAAATTAGGGTGCCCAAAACCCATGAGATCAAATTTTAAAAAACCCTCATAAACCACCCTTAAAACACTAATGGAACCTCACCTTCCCAGCACCATTCTTTAGCCAGGGAGTTTAGAGCCTGCAGACCCATCGACTCATAACACCATTTCCTAAGTGCTAAAATGAAACAAATCCTAGGGTGGGTGAAACCTTTTGGGCCTACCATGGTGGGGAGACTTTTGTCTCTCACCATTGGAGTAACAATCTTTTGAACTAAAATGAAACAGAGTCCTTCACATCTCTCGGGTCTGTTCCCACAGGTTTCTGTCCCCGGGACATCACCCATTATTCACATTTTCACACAACATTCTAGCTTCATCCATCTGGTCTTTGGGCCCCATTCCTCCATCTACCACATTGCATCAAAGTTGAAACCGCCACACCCTAAATGCCCTCTAAATCCCAATTCGTGGACAGTCGTGGTGACATCACCATTTCTCACATCTTTTTGGTGGCTAATTTTTTCCCTTAGGTCCCCTATCATCCTTCAACTACATGAAAAAAATAATGAAACTCAAATTCCTAGCCCATTACAGTTCCCCTCCATCAGACTTCTGTCATTGGGACTCTGTCCCATCTCAACCGTTGCAAAAGGGAAAACTGCTTTTGTCTTCCCGACCTCTAGGACCTAGTACTCCGATTGCCAATGAAACCCACTAAACAAATAAAACATATTGGCCAGGCCCTCTACTAGACCTGTGTCCTTAGACTTCCACTTATTTTCTGTCATTTCAAAACAACAATCATATAGTGGCTTTCCAACCAATTTGACCCGAGCACTTAGAAGGCCAATGTGCAAGACTGACCAACCTGAGAAATCACGACTCCCAACTGGCAGAACTCCTCCCTTAGAATGCCACCTCACCATGGCTGTTCCAAATGACAAACTTCAGATTTCCATCCCTCCTCTTGACTCTGAATTCCTCAAATATGGTCCCAATGCCTCCTAATCTAAAAACAAGCTTTGATCCACATGCCAAAAAAACTTGTTCTCTGTGGTGGACTCAACAATTTGACCAAATCCTAGGGTGGGTGAAACCTGTTGGGCTACCCAACCCTGTTTTCCCTTCAAAATAGCAATCTTGCCAGAGAATTCTGATCACTAGGGCTTGGACCATCCAAACTCCCTCCAATAAACTGCTAATGACAATCTAGATTAAATGTTAGATTTATTGGATGTTGTACTATCCAATCTAACTCCATCTATGGGGATTTGGCTAAAATTTCATGCTAGCATGCTTGATTTTACTCACATCTCCTTTGTTTGTTGAATTAATGGAATGAGGTGTAGGATCCTCGAGGGCAACTACGGAGAAAGATAAAGGAAAGAAAATAGGTAGATCTCCCCATGGAAAAGAAGACAAAGACTAGATGAAGTATCAGTTCCAAGGGGAATCATTGCAATCTAAGGTCGCCACAGCATGAAAAGAGATCACAAAAACTAATGTCGGGCACATTGATATTGATGAGTTCAATCAAAGGGTCAAGGTTAACCCAACAACAAAGAATGCAAGATTAATCAGAGGTAGTGGAATATCCAAGGTTGTAGGCTTCCCTACTGCTCTTGTCGCCGCCAAGCTACTAATGGCTTGTAGGGAGGCGTACCATCTAGAGACCCGAACAATAGTGGATAGGGATGGAAATATTTTAGCTGACATATCTACCAAAGTAATAACAAAGACCTTTCATATTCCTACCTTCGGGGAAATGGAAATTCCAACCATAAAAGATTGCAAGACAATGTGGGAGGAAGATCCCTTTAAATATAAGAAACTCATAAATCAATATTGGCTAAAGGAGAAGATGGGCAGTGCTACAAAGGTTCCTCAAGAACTATTTCAAAGTGATTTTTATGAAGATTACCAAGATTTGGTGAACATGCTAAGCAAAGTAATGGGCCTTCCTACTACTATGTAATTTCAAGAATGGATGGTTTACTTCGTTGAACAAATCCTCTGTGGAGAAGATACCACATTTTACTGGGGTGGGATAATTAGTGATTGCTTTCATGAGTAGTTCATGGTTGTCAAAAAGACCTCCAAGTTTTACATAACATCCTACCTAGTCTATTCATTGGTTGAACGAAGGCAATACAGTGGCTTTTTCAAAGCTTCAGATGAAGAATCTTGTACAGAGCTAAAAGTTTATGACAGGTACCCTTAGCTACAATTTGGGAACTTCAAGAAAGATTATTGTAGGGTCAATGACACTTTCATAGGTCATATCATCAGATTGCTTGGGGGTAACTTTGATAGGTGAGTCTCTAATAGCACTCAGACTTTCCTTAAGTAGTATTCCTTTTTGTTCATCCAATATCCAAATTTTACATGCATTCATGCACAAGGCTTCTCGGAAAGACCAAACAAGCTACCCCGGTATCCTAACGACCAGATAATATTGTTGGAGCTCTCTCGGTAGCTGCAACATGCTCACACTCTTGTGAGTAGCAGACATTTGGCAGGGATTTCTTATCCCTTTTCTTTTGGCCAAGGGATGTACGAGCTCCATACATCACAATGTGGCCAAAATTTAGAAAAGGAGTTGGTTGAGTACCATTTCAGACTCCACACCACCCAACCACGAATGGATCGATATGGCCATATCAGAAAGGCACTTGGACCCAAGTATACCCATCTACATAGCGTTGAGAATTTTTGGCATAATTGTAAAGATGACAATGAGGTGTGGATGACACATTATCTGTAGATGATGACATACTTTGTAAAGAGGGTAAACCTATTCCCAGTATTTGATCAGGTGGAGGAAGATGAGAGCATGATCATGGATCCCTAATACAATGCGGTTGCTAATCTTCCACTACCTTTAATTTATTAGAACAAGCAAGAGGTCAATGACCTCAGCATTTTAACCAAGCCTGTTGAGGCTCACACAAAAGAATGGATTGATGGAAAAGTTGCCCGATTGAAGCAACAAGGGGTCACTTTGACCTATGAAGAACTCGATAGTGAGCCCAGTGAGCCAAGTGGAACAAATGGTGGGGTAGCTACTACATCAATAGGAGAAATTTTGAAATACCCTCCACTCACTCAGTCAACGAAAAGAAAAGAGACTGATGAGTAGTAGTCTAATCCAAAGGTGTATGCAAAAAAGTCCTCAAAAGGTGAACCTTCCAAGAGACATAAGAAATCAAGCAACACCATTGAGATGCTCATTATTCAAGAAGACCTACTCCATGAAGGAGAGGAAATCGAGATTGATCAACTAAAGTATCCACCAGCTACCTCCATTACTACTGTCGCTCCACCTACTTCTCAGGTCATGGTGGCTACTTCCCCACTTGTGGTGGACATCTCAATCCACCTTGCCTCTTCTTCACCTATTGAACCTATCATAATGATTGATTCTTCTTCCTCCACCACCTATCTACTTTATTTTACTTCCATGTCTCCAACTACATCTCTTTCACTAGTAACAACAACAATCCCGATACCAACACTCTCACTTCCAGAGGCATTTTCACGGCATATGAAAAATGTCCCATCCAAGATTTCTGAAGTGTTGATGAAATTTGACCATTCAGGCTGCCCTGGAATAGATTCTTGCGAATGTTCCTATCTCAAAGCCTTGAACTAAACCACTGGAGATGAAAGCCATGATGCAAGTATCTAAGGAGGTGGAATGACAAGAGAGGGAAGCCACGAAGAAATTAGAGGATGAAGCAAATGAATACTATGAGCATCTAGAGCATCAACATATACAAATTGATAAGGTAGTTCATGAAGGGGAAGAAATAGAATCCTCTGAGAGTGACAGAGAAGAAGATGCCAGCACCAGATACATTGTACAAACCTTTGATGTAGATCTCGAATAAGAGTTGGCTTGACAATTGAAAGATGTTAGAGAGGAAATGGAAAGAACAACATCCAAAGAAGGAAGGAAAGAATATGATAAAATGGAGGAAAGCACTAAACTTCCAACAGGTGAACAAGAAGAAAGCCTCAAGCATGGTGAAGAGGCACCTCTCTCAGAAGGGAAAGAAGCACAAGAAAAGAAGGAATATGAAAACTGCCACCTCGACGCGAGAAAGAAGAAAGTAAAGAGGAAAATAAGCCTCAAGAAGAGTCTCAAGCTAACAAGAGTCCAGAAATAGAGCATCCCAAAGAACATGGGTATGAAGAAGAAGAAAAGGATACTGAAGGGGGGAAAGCCCCAAGGAATGCCTACCCACTAAGTCCCCCATCAAATGCATAGTGTACATTTGGGACTCTGACAAAGAAGACAGAAGGATGGAGAAAGAAGCTCATGATGATAAGGAAATCAAAGTCAAAATGCATGAAGAGGAAGAAGATCATGAATCACCCAAAGAAGAGTCTCAAATGCTTGAATGGCTGGAAAAGCAACTAGAGAAGAAAACTCCTACTCCAAGGGATCCGAGATTGAGGTTAGAAGCCATGTTGGCCCAAGCCTAGATAAGAACCAAGAAAGAGAATAAGCCCAAAGTTGGATCGAAGCTGACAATGGATGCTTCTAGATCTAGGACCGTGCAGGTAGCCACACTGGTGGTGGGAAAGGAAGGGATAAGTTACAACATCTCCACCATCGACTTGCGGATAGCCACTACAGAGCAGATAGTAGACCACCTTCAGGAGTCCATTTCCACGGTGGTTGATGCAACAAGATAAGATTTCCAAGGAAGAACTCAAGGCACAGGTGGCTGATTTGACATCCTACATTCAATAATGGTCATTAGTAGAAGATATTCCTACCACATCCTTGGCTCCGCCACTATTGTCCAAAGAGAAAATCGAAAAGCTCAAGAAAAGGAATAACTTAGCTAAGACCATGGAAGACTGGTTCTGATAGTTCTTGTATGTTGGAAACATGGGCATCAGTCGTGCTGTGAACACATCAAACAAGTTCTTAGAGGTGCAAAAGTCTCTTGAGGGCACAAGGAAATTCTACACTGACGTCCCAAGGATCTATGGGTCCAATTACCCCAAAATTGAGGCCATCCTCAAACTGCCAAAGAATATTTGGGAAAAGGAGCTTGCATTCAAGGAGGATGATCATTGGCTGGTGGAAATGTGGAAGCTGGGCTTCGAGCACCAAAAGGAAATATTGGAGCAACTACTTTACAAGGTGGATCTAGATATTGATTGGGCCAAGGATGTTAGGGAAGATTACATTCAATACTTGAAACTAATGACGAGATATGATATGCCTATCGTTCAAATTGATTCAGAGAAGGTAAAGATGAAATTTCCATAAGAAGATGGAAGATGGAATCTTAGGCGAGATCACCACAGACTTCATGAGTTTTGCATCCCAATCCCTCACCTAATTTGAGTAATTCAGGGACCACAGTGCCAAATACGATAAAGATTGGGAAAAGCTCACTAACCAGTCCAAGCAATAGAGTTACTAAGTGCTACAATCTAAAATCATGGAAGTTGAAAAGCTCCAACCATTAATCTTGAAGTTCATGGAATATGTTGCTTTAAAGAAGCAAGAAGGGAACCCTATTATTGATGATGAACTCCTTACAAAATAGCTACATCAAAGGAAATTAGAAAAAAGAGAAAATGCTATAGTGCTGCCACTAGAAGACAAAATAGGGAAAGGACAAAAGGTATTTTAAAAATCTAATATATCTGGGGGTAGGTGAAACCCTAGTTTGTAATGAATCTTGGCCACAAAATGCAAACCAATCTTGGCAATTCATTCTACTTTTTGGACACTATAAATAGGGGCTATCCTCTCATTTTCAAGAAAGATTTGAGTTGTTGTAATGACATGCTACTGAAATTTTAATAGAAATTCATTGACTTGGTGGATTCTTGAGTTTCTTGGCATGTTTCATGATTCATCTCCCATAGTCAGCTGATTTAGTTAGATTTACTTTGATGTTTCAGTTAATTTTAGATCACCTTGATAGATTTAGAAGTGTTGTTCAATGGTTATGAAGATTTTTGTTGTGTTGATGCCTTTCTTGTCCATACTTTTTCTTGTTTAATAATGGTAGATAGTTGTGCAAAGTTAGTATGGACTTAAGTTGAAAGCTTCTCCAAAATTTTATCTTTTGTTAATGCATGTTTATGGTGAATGAATGGTAGAACATTTGTAGTCCTTAGAAGATAGCACAAATTTCATGACACTGTGAGTTTTCTGGTTAAGTGAAATTTTGTTTGAAGAAAGTTGTCCATAGTAGAACCCTCCATGATCACTATTCATGTTTAGTTTTAGATCCAGGAACCTCTTCTCTTCCCTGCCTTTTTTCCTTTTTTTTAGAAATAACCTATGCTAAGGCTCATTACATATTGTAAAGCCAAATCTCAAGATAACATTGGAGTTTTAGATTGTTGTTTGGACCTACAGCGAATTGCACATCAACTTCCCATCTTAGGAACTTGATTTTCAAGATCCACTTCATCTCCATCCAGCTTATGCAAGTCTTCCCTATGATGAATAGCAAAATCACATCAAACATCAACTAAGGAATTTCATGCATGTCATGACCTGACACCTGAGAGACCTTGGGGTGTTTTTTAGCAACTTATTGTTGGAGATTTCCTTTCAAGAGAGGTAGTGCATTTATGAATTTCCTGTGTTGAGAAAGTGTGCAAAACATCACATCAACAGAATTCGTACTAGAAGGAGGGCTAGGTTAATTTGGATTGAATTGGATCATTCTCCCAAGAAATATTTCAAAGAGTTTTAAGGTCTACACCGAACAAAGGGGAATTTCAAGAGTTGTAGCCCCCCACAAGGGATAAGAAAACTAAGCGAGGGGACTCTGCCTCTTCATCTTCTTTCATCTCTTCCACTTTCTTTCCACCTTCACCTTCCTCCACCCTTCACCCATCCTCCAACTAGCCACTCCAAACTACCTTCGGGCCTCATCTATCCCACAACTAGGGAGTTGCCTCTCTCCCTATCCTCCAATTCCCAACTGTAGTCCCAACTGCCACTACCCATGTGCAAGTGCCACCACCACCTCCCTTCATGGCTTGGATAGGGAATAACCTGTCTCTATTGCACTTCAATGTTTATCATGATATTCTGAATAATTTGGAGAGATTTTGTTCAAAGTTTAATCCCCAATATCTACAAAAGACAGTTGAGGAACACATCAAGATATTTCAAACAACATTGAAGGACATGTAGATTGATCAAGAAGATGTGGCATGTAGGATTTTTTCTTACGCATTGGGGGAGGAGGATTTCTAATGGTACGTCAACTTGCCAGTTGGTTCCATCACATCTTGGGATTTTTTGATTAACACCTTCCTATAGAAATACAAGATTTTGATCAGCCCTTTAGAGTTATATCATGAATTCACAACAATTCAGAGGGAGATCAATGAGCTGATCAGTTCCTTTAATGATCAATTCCATCTAGCATATTCAAGGTTACAAGCCTTGTACATGCTCAATGATGCAACCACTTTTCCAGTCTACTATGCCACATTGGATAACCTCATAGCTACTTTTGAGAAGAGGATACGACCACCCCTTACAAGATTGGTCAACACTTATGTAGAAGCGGTCACAACCAACACCAATCTGGGTCTAAAAATCTCTAATTCGTTGCCTTCCTTGGGGTAGGTTTCCCATCCAATGAAAATTCAAGGGCTTAGTCAAGAATTGTAGCAACATACACCCCTTATGATCCAGGTGCCACATCTACCCATATTTCCTCATCTGAGACAACCTTTGAACCAGGCACCTCCTATGCCTATGCACCTGCAGTCCCAATAGTAGCAGACTTACTCCCAAGTTCCTCAATAGTAGAAAGCATATCGACAATAACCTTAGGCACTCCTATACTTTCCAAGGCCAAAATTTCCTCCTACTCAACAAAATGAGCCTGTTACCCCACCTTTTTTCCTTCAAAATAAAGTGCCACGACCAAGCAAAATAGAGAAAGATCGACTGGATGAGCTTACAGAGATGATAAAAAAGATGTCTACTGAGATGACACACTTGAGAAATCATAATAACCAACTACAGGCCTCCCAACATAGCATTCAAGCTAATCTCAATAGAGACAATAGGGACAATCGAGACAATCGAGATGACCACCAGGACAGAACCTCTTCTAGATAGAATTATGACAGAGGATAGAATTCAAATCAGAACTTCGAGAGGAGGCCTTCCCAAAGACAAAATCACATGTGGAATATGAGGCCTAATAATGGAGGTATTCCTACTCTTGATCAACCTACTAGCACAAAGAAGATGATAGTGGAGTATATCTAGTTGAGGCTACTCTATCTAGATGGTGTCAAATTCACAAGGAAAATAGGAATTCTGAGTTGGACTACCCTGAATTCCAAACAGTAGCTGAAATCTTCCAAGTGGGGTTTCAAAACACCATGGACAATGCAAATTGCAGAGACATAGTCTCATCTGAGCCATATGATTATTTTTTTCTTGTGGTGAACTAGGCCCCATTCTCAAGTAGTGAAATAAACAAGCTTGAAGGCATGATTGCCTCTACAAAGGTCAAAGAAGTCAAAGAGATAAGTAACAACAAAGCTTTATCTCTGTTGGGACTGTAAATTTCTGCCTGATTTCACAAATTTTCATCCCCCTGAGTTCCCATATGAGTCCTTATCATAAGCACATCCTCCCTTCCATCCGGACATTCTGCTTACATTTTTCATTAATCCATCGGGTCTGCATTTTTCACATTCTTGTTCCTATCGATGTGACAACATTAAGGTCTCCCCGATCCATTTTTTCTGCTTGCAAACGTCTGTGTTGCCTATCAGCAAGACATTTCCTGTGTCAAAGCGATTGAAGTTTATTCACTAGCAGCTATCGGTAGGACACTTCTTTTTGTTTCGATGAAAAAGATGATTCATATCGGCATAAGTCATACCGTCGATATATGCTCATAGCGAACTTGCTTCATCCTATCATTTTTCTTATGCGGGTCTCCTTCAACCAAAGTCTTTGTTTTCGACATTGGGTCTTGGCTTATCGGCGAGAGATTCTTCTTCGATATATATCATAGCGAACCTGTTAGGTCTTGCCTACAGTGTCTTATGTTTTTCTTTCGGTGAAGGGTTGGATTTATCTTGGCAAATAGGTGTGAGCTCGGGATGCTTCGGTGAGACTTATGTTTCAGTGTGTGGTCTTGGCGAGCCCGTCGGGTCTTGCCGACAGATATAACGAATGGTTTTCGGCAAGAATTTTTGATTTCTCTTGGCGATCTTGGTGTGCTCAGTTGTTTCAGTGTGACAAAATAATCTACAAGACATCTCCCCAATGGTTGAATGTTACGGTGATAGTGAATTAAACCGAGGTTCATTTTGATATGACATTTTCTTGTGTTTCGATGACTGAAACAAATGTAATACATGTGTGCTCTTGGTATGACTAAGGGTTTTCGTTACGGTATCTCCACAACTTGGATTGGTCACGGAGATGAACAGGGGCACATTGGATGATAATGAGTAAATTTCCTTCGGCATGACTATCTGTTGTGTCTCGCTGACTATTCGCAGGTGATAATAGAATTTTAAAACATCAGGGCCGACATGTATCTGCTTGGGTGACCGTTGCTTGGCAGCTCGATTGGAGCTCGAATTTTGTGCTGGGCCGACATGTGATCTCAATATGATATTTTCTTCAAATGCTTCTGTATAAATAGGAATTTTGGAAATTGTAATAGGGACCAGTTATGAATTATTCGATACAGTAGGAAAATTGTATGGATACAAACAATAAATTTAGCAAATCAGAGGTTGTGATGCATGTTCTAAAATGGAGGTATTTATGAATGTCAATTGATGTTGTTGCACATGTCTAGTATCCATTATCTATTGAATTAAATAAAAGAATTACTAAGTTGTCTCCAAGATGATTTCTTTCTCATTGTTTAAATTGATATGACAAGTTTGTATTCAATTTATCAGTGCACATTTGCTGCACTTGTGTGATCGATTGATTGGTTCTTTCAAGTAAAGACTAAATCCTTTCAATTAATCAAAGTAATCAGTGAGATTCGATTGGATTATTCAAGTAGAGCTTAGTAATCACATTCTTGCATGTTTATACAAGTTGTAAGCATAATATATGCCAAATAATTTGAATTTTCTCAGAGAAGTGTTGCTCATCTTGATCTCATTTGACTCTGCATACCCAACAAGGCACTAGTCTCTGCACTTCACCATTTGAACTTTTTCAGTTTTCTTTACATCTATTAATTAAGCATTTATTTTAGGATTCATATCAGAATATTGTTACTATTTTCAAGTTGGATTTCATTTGTTCCTCTCCCATTGCCATTGTGAACAAATTTCTTTAAGAAGATAATTACAAGTTAAGTCTGCACTGTTCAAATAGGTACACCCACCTAGGTTTTGCAGCACCTAAAGAGTAGAAGGTTGAATTCTTTTAACCTTGTTTGTTACCCTGAAGCGTATCAAGAGATTGGCAACCTCATGAGGAATCTTGCCTACGTTTTTGAGAGCTAACAATCTCAATTATTTGATTTAGTAGATAATGGTCCTTTAGATGATGAAGAACCCTATGAGGATGAAGTACACACATTCCATTAGAGAGCCACCCCTTACTACTTGAGGAATAGATGAGTGGGGGGACCATCACTACATCCACTCCACCCAATTACTTCACCACCCCACTAGACTCCAATGCTAGCAACAACCCCGATCTTCCTCACGTGCCCACTCAATATTTCAACAAGGATAGGCCATTAAATCAGCCTCATAATTAGTCACAAAATTAGTATCAAGTCCAAACCCAAAATAAATTAATCCAAACACAAACCTAGCCTACTAGCTCTGCCATAGGTAGATCCTTTGAATCTAAAATTGAACAAATGGGTGAATATGTTGTTGAGGAGTTCAAGAAATTTAAGATCAACTTTTCTGCCTTGAGTTGCTCAAGGTCCCTATTGTAAGGGATGCATTCTTTAGGATAATCAATGGAACTCCTTCCTCTAAAGCAACATAAGAAACATCAGCCAAAAGGGTCACCTTTTTGAAGAACCTACATAGGAACCTATGATCTAGTAAATCATACAGAAAAAGAGGGATACACCCTTAAATCAATCTACGAGCAAGCAGCCAAAAAAAGAATCCAATGAAAACAATAGAAAAAACCTAAAGGATCATCCCTCTAGATAGATCAAAGATAAGGTGGGTGATAAGAACAAATCCTAAGTAGCCCAAATAGACATGCCTACAGGCCTCTTCCAAGGAAAGTTAGAAACACCGCCCTTCCTAACTACGATCCAAATATTTGGAAAGAATTTGCACAATTTCCTGCTTGATTCAAGAGTGTCAGCTAATGTTATGCCCCTTGTAGTTTTCAAAGCTCTTGGGATTAATCCCACTCCTTCAAGAAGGAAAGTGACCCAGCTAGACAAAACAAAGATTAACATAGTGGGAGAAATGAATCGGATCCCAATGCAGATTGTTGTAGACCCAAGGGTACAACAAGTCATTGATATTCAAGTGGCAGACATCCCCAACACCTATGGGATTATCCTTGGGTGAGAATTCACTAGAATTTTGAATGAATATGTTGCAATAGATCATTCTCAATGTGGTTGCCATGGAGAAGGCTACCTAATCAAATTTGTATAGATCATGAACCCCGCATGAAGTACATGATCACAAAGTACAACAACACCAATGAAGTGTTGTTTGTTTAGATGGAACTAGGGAATTATTGTCCCTTCACCTATCAAGAAGAATTAGAGCCTCAAGAAGAAGAGTTGATTACAAAAATACTCTTGGTGCAATGCAATCCTCCAGCCAACCTCACCTAGATGCCCCAAAGTATAGAAATGTTGGTGGAATCAAATGAAACTAATGAAGACAATGAATTGCAACTATTGGACGGTTTCCAAGAGTTCATGGAAAAGTTTGTACAAGATCAACTCAACCTAGGTGCCTGAATGAATTTCTAAGATCTCTTGCTGCCAAATTGGTACAAAATTCACAATGCTTCCCACTCTGAGTTTGAGTGCTGCCTGTGCCAAACAGTACTAGAGCATGTCAATGGATTAGCCATCCCTTAGAAGGAAATGACAAAGGAGATGCCAATAGAAATTCCTACCACCAATCACACCGAATCAACACATCTCCCAAAGGATGTGAAGGAAACCACCAAGCCAAAAGGAAATGAAAGCCTAGTTGGACCTGGCATCAAGGAGCTTTCCAAGTTTTGGACACTTCGCTTTGATGGATCTATGTCAAAGCAAGTAGCTGGTGTCAAATTTGAGCTTATTAGCCCGATGGGTAAGACTTTTACAGCCACCCACAGATTGCAGTTTTACTGTACCAACAATGTAGCCAAGTATGAAGCTCTAGTGCATGGTCTTCTTATGTACTTAAAGAAAAATGTCAAAATGTTTCAAGTTTTTGATGATTCTAAGTTGGTAATCAAGCAAGTTAGAAAATTGTACTCCTATCATGATAGAAGACTAGCCAACTATAGACATAGAGTCTAGGATCTTCTAGAGGGTTTAGACATTTTTAATAATCAACTGATCCCACACTCTCAGAATCACATTGTTGATGCTTTGGCTCAAGTAGCCAACACACTACAGATTTGACATCCACCCCATCTATTCCAGATAATGTCACTCACTTTCAAGTCTTCAATGATGATAAGCACATCCTCAATTTCATCATGAGCTCTAATGTCTTTGCCACCCAAATTATTGATGAAGCTGAATTAGACATAGGAGTCATTGACCTCGAGAACAACATGATTCCCCAAGGTATGGTTCAGCTGGAGCATATATTTGACTTGGATCAGATTCTAGATCAGGAATAGTAAGCAAAAAATGAATCCATTAACAATCAATGTGATGTCCACAACCTTAGAAATACTGAGGAAATAAATAAAAAATTATTGGCAAGGTGTGTATTACAGAAGAAAAGAAAGAGATTTTCAATGCTCTTCAAAAGAATCACAATGTGGTGGCATGGAGCTACAAATATATGAAAAATTATGATACCTCCATCATAACACACACCATCCCCCTCAAGCCTGATGTTAAACCCTTCTGGAAGCAACAACATCCCATAAACACCTTGCTAGAGTTGATCATTTACAAAGAAGTGTAGAAACTACTTTCAACAAGGATTATCTTTCTAGTTTGGCACTCTACATGAGTGGCAACTTGGTCCCAATTAGGATAAAGAATGGAGAAATCAAATTGTGTGTGGACTTCCACAATCTAAATTGAGCCCCAGAGAAGGACAATTACTTGGTGCCTTTATTGGATGAGGTACTACACATTGTTAATGTTTCACAAATGATGTCCTTTCTTGATAGCTATTTGGATATAATCAAGCGATGGTGCAATATAAAGATCACCATAAGATGGCTTTCACCACCAAGTAGGGTACCTTTGCTTATAGATGAATTCCATTTGGGCTCATCAATGCTAGTGCCACCTTCCAACACGCTATGGATATAGCTTCTAAAGACTTAATCATAAAGTGCATAATCATCTACATGGATGATTTGACCATGTTTTCAAAGAAATAGAGCGATCATGTCTATGATCTATGCAAAGTCTTCTAGAGATGTCAAGAGTTTGGGGTTTCCCTTAACCCAAAGAAATGCATCTTTGGGGTCATTGAAGGGAAATGACTTGGACATGTTATCTTAGAGCAAGGCATCTCCATTGATCCAAAGTGCATCTAGTCCTTATTGAAGATTCAGTTGTTGAGCAACAAGAAAGAGCTCAAATCTTTCTTCAGAAAGATTAACTTTGTGCAAAAGTTTATTATAGGTTTTGTTGAAATTGTCAAGCTGCTCAATGCCATGCTGAAGCAAGATGCCAAAATTGAGTGGACTCCCAAAGAAAAGGAGGCCTTTGAAGAAACTAAACAAGCAATTGTTGAAGCACTAGTGCTAGTCAGTCCAGACTATCTAAAGCCTTTCTACATTTATTCATTCACTTCAGATCCTTCATGTGCTAGTATTTTGACCCAAAAAGATGATGAGGGGAATGAGCACCCAATTTCCTTCATGAGTGCCCCTTTGAAAGATGTTGAATTGAGATACCACAATGTGAAAAAAAAAGCGTATTCCCTTGTTAGAGGAGTAAAGAAGTTCAGACATTACATCTTACGTAATAAGGTGTTTGCCATTGTTCCTGACCTAGCAGTGAAAATATTTCTTATGCAAAATGAGCTTGGTCAATGAAGAGAAAAATGGGTCACGATGTTGCAAGAATATGATATGGAAATTCAACTAATGAATTGGTTAGAGGACAAGCACTTACCTGAATGATTGTTGAGGCAATAGTTGATGTAGGACTTGAACTCATAATGCAGCAATACCAACTGAAAAACTTTTCCCCAAGGGAGTGGTGTTGGGACTATAAATTTCTACCTGATTTCACAAATTTTCATCCCCCTAAGTCCCTTATGAGTCCTTATCATAAGCGCATCTTCCCTTCCATCATGACATTCTGCTTACATTTTGCATTATTTCTATCAGGTCTTGCATTTTTCACATCATAGTCTGTATCAGCGTAACAATTTTTGGGTCTCCCTGATTCACTTTTCTTCTTGTAAATTTCTAAGTTTCCTATCAGCAAGACGTTTCTTATGTCGTGGTGAAAGGATTTTACTCACTGGCAGTTATCGGCATGACTCTCATATCGTTTCGGTGACATAGGATAGGTATATTGGCATATGTATTTTCACCGGGGTGAGGTCTCCCCGAATAGGTTGGAACTCACTGACTTGCACATTTGAGGACTCATTAGCAAAGCTTGGAGTTATCGGCATTAGGTCTTGGCGAGGCTCCCTTGCCTTGCCGACCGGTATGATGGATGACACACCTTCGGCGTGAGTTTGGTCTTTGGTGTATTCTTTCACTGAGTACTTTTTTTCTCGCCGACTGGTGCATTAAGGTTTCACTTCAGTAAGACTTATCGGCTTCGGAGTATAGTCTTGGCGAGCCCATCAGGTCTTGCCAAGAATGTTTAATGAATGACTTTCGGTGTGAAACCCCTGTCGTCTTGGTGAATAGGTGTAAACTTGAAGCTTTCGGTGAAACAAAGGATAGTCTATATAACCTCTCCCCAATTTTGTATTGTCTTGGCAAAGGCGAATGATGGGCACTCATCAGTAGGAGATATCTTGTGTCATAGCGAATGGAATGCACATAAAGAAACACATATCAATATAACATTGTGTAGCCTATGAGACATCTCCCCGACTCAGCTAAGCTACGGCGACGGGTTTTGGTCATGTGGACTCTTCGGTGAAACAAAGAATGATTTGCATAACGTCTCCCCAGGAGCGATAGGTTATAGTGATAGATGAGATGAATATGGGGGCCTTCGGCATAAAAATTGAATTCTCTATAAGGTCTCTCCGATATCATGTGGTCACAGTGATAATGAATCAAACAAAGGTGCATCTCGTTGAAAAGTTCCCAATGTCTCAGTGAATGAATGATAAATTATGTGAAGCATATCGACAAAACATAGTGTTTTCTGTATGAAATCTCCATGACTCGGGTTGGTCACGGCAAAAGTGAGTAATAAAGGGAATAGAGGAATGCGGGCAGATAGCGATTAATGTTATTTTTCCTTCGGCATACTTACAGGGTGTCTTGGCGAATGGCTCAGAGATTATATTCAAATTTTGTGGCCGACATATGAATGTTAAATGTCGTTGTGGACTGACATGACTTTTCCTGAATTCTGTAGAAGGCCGACTTGGTCTTTCAATGTGTTTTATTTTCATATGCTGGTGTATATATATGCACCCCCAATTGTAATTGATCATCATTAGATTTTAGATCATATATAGTAGATTAGGAATGGCTACATTACAATAGCTTTCTCTTATTAGAGACTGTGCATGTTTTCAAATGGTGAATTCAATAGAAATCAGCTGGTGTGGCAGGTTATTTCTGGTGTCAATTGTATGTTGAGTTTATTGAAAAGCATTGCTAAGTTGTCTCCAAGTTGATTCTTTCTGGTTGTTTAAACTGAAGTAGCAAGTTTATTTTTAGTTTACCAGTGCACATTTGTCGTATCTATGTGATTAATTGACTGGTTCTCTCAAGTAGAGATTAAATCCTTTTCATTGATCACAGTAATCAGGAAGATTCATCTGGATTATTAAAGTAGAGCTTAGTAGTCATAATCCTGCATTCTTTATACAAGTTATGAATAGATCATATGCCTGCAATTTGATTTTTTGCTAGAATAAGTTTCCCACTTCTATTTCATTTGACTCTGCATACCCAACAAGGCACTGGTCTCTACAATTTCATCATTTGAATTCATTTAGTTTCTTTATATCTGTTAATTAAGCATTTTAGCATTTAGATCAAAAGATTGCTATCAAGGTTGTTTTCATTTGCTCACTTCCATTCGCCATTGTCGAAAAATCATTGTGCAAGAAAGATAATCATAAGTCAAGTCTGCTTCATTCAGAAAGGTACACCCACCCAGGTTGAGTAGCACCTAAAGAGTAGAAGGTTGAATTCTTTTGACCTTGTCTGTTACCCTAAAACGTATCAAGAGATTGGCAGCCTCTTGTGGCATTCAGCCTGCGGTTTTGAGAGCTAAAAAATTGGTGACTCTGTTGGGGAATATATCAAAAAAATTGGTTGAAGACCATCATATAGAGTCATTGAAGAAAAGGTTATAATTTGAGAAGATTCAGAAAGATTGATTCCGCCGGGAAGAAGATCAGAAAAAGAATCATTTTCCTACTTTTGGAAAAGTAGGTGGCGACTCTTAAAGAAACATTGCATTTGTTTAAGTATGCATGGAAGAAGATCTCAATACAGGGGAGTTCATATTGGAGCTCCTGCTAACAGCAGTAGATGGACACACAATGATCTCAAAATGGAAGGTAATCAGGGTGGACATGTTGATCATGAAGCTCCTCAAGTTTTTTATGAATCTTTAACTTATGAAGAGGTTAAAGCACTGTATGAGTCTTAGAGAAAGGAAATAGAAGAATGGTGAAGGAAAAGGCTGCAATTGGACCAGCAACCATTACAATTAGGAGAATTTTGCAATGAAGATGAATACACAAATGTGGGAAGGTGTTGAGCCCCTCAAGCACCTGATATTACAAATAGAAATTTCTACAATGAATGCAATACATATCATGCACGACAGAGCACTTATCCTCCATAGCCATCAAAGCAAGTAAGTGTTTATCCAGTCCCTCCTGGACAAAGATTGACAAGCTATCAAGAATGTCAATGTGATCAGTGTCAAGTGCAATGTCAATGTGATCAGTGTCAAATGCAGCACAACTCTTGCCCACTTGAATATTTTTAGTCAGGATTTGCAGCAATATGTATGCCAGGATCAACAACTTGAAGTAGAAGAAGATGAGTATACTCGAAGCCAGGACTCCATCACAGAATCAGAGTGCATATTTTCCCCTTTGGATGCATTTTTTGACATAAGGATGTATGAAGGGGAAGATTTGGGTTCTCTGTACAATAGAATGATGGATATTTGTATGCAGATACCTTCTCATTGTAGGCCTACAAGGGTCTTGTTCATGGAAAATTTTGTAAGAGCATGGAGACCTGAATCAACCTATTGGTTTGAGTCATCAATACAGTAGGCTTGTGATCATGTGAATAAGTCCATTGATGCCATGGAGAAGAAAAGGTATGGGAACACTATCATTGACTCTAATGATTGTATTTCTAATGAGTATAGAGGAATTGATCAAACAATGTATCCAATAGAGGATGAGGCATGTGCAAGTCAGAATGATTCCTATGATTGCTTGCATGATGAAGATAAAGGTACAAGATATCTCTCTCGCATAACAGATTGTGATAGGGATGGCAGTGTGTGTTGTGAGGGATCCAGTGAGTATTCGGATTGTGAAGATGCACTTGTGGATTTTGATTTGTAGCATGGGGATTCCTCCACCTCTTATGAGGATCAGGATGAAGAGGTAATGGACAATGTGAGTCCATTTGGCAGTGAACAGATAGTACCTCTAACTGTGGTTGAAAGCTATGAAGGCACATTCAATGAAAAAGAGGTTTGTACATTTGAAAGTGGTTTTCAAAATTTTTAAACCCATTGTATGATGAAGAGTTAAAAGAGGATCAAATAATGTTTTGCAAAGGTATTCCCAAGAATGAATTTTAGGTATTTTCAGATCCACTTGATGTTGAGCAAAAGGTAATTTTAGATAAATAGGGGGATGTTTCAAGTTATGGAACAAAAGACTGTGTTGGTAATGTTTCTATTTTTTCATTCTCTAATGATCCTGGGCCTATTTTTGATGATGACAAAAGTGATGAATATAACTGTAATAATGAAAATGTGGAAACTTGTTTGCTTAGCATTGAGCAAGTTTCAGATTTGTTAACTCTTGATTATCAGAGATATGTACATAAGGGTGATCTTGAAGCTCTGTATCCAGTTGATGGTGAAACTTTTGGAGTTGACCAAATGCATGTGTCTGTTCAAGAAGAGGTATGTGATTTTGAAATTTCTAACTCATGTGGAGAAGAAATTTTTCTGCATACCGAGGATGATAGTTTTCCAGATTTGATTGGTTCATATATGCTTAATATTGAAGTTTTAAGTCATAGGGGTATCAAAGAGGTGCAAAAGGTTTTAGATTTATTTATTTCAGACAGTGTTGATATGACAAAAAATTTTGATTCTCAAAAGAAGCACTTTGATGGTAAATCTTCAATATAGCTGGGATAATATTTCATAATATATAATAGTGAGAAAGATAATAAGGAATGTTGTATTTCATATGCATGCATTTTGAATCTTGAAAATAACAGGGGTTTGTCCCAAGATGTCGAAGAATTTGAACTACAGGATGGTGTAGGGATTTTCGGCCAAACTGAGCATGATGATACTCTAAGAACTTGTAATAACAGTGACAAGAAAGATTGCATGAGTATTTTTAAGAAGAATTTGATGAACTCGACACAAAACCGGGTGTTTGACAGGGGAAGGCTTGGTTTGAGTTTCAGATTGTAACAACTCAGGACAGGAGAAATTGAAACACAGAGGATTAAGGGTTGCTAGTGCATGGACAACTCTTGCTTATCCTCTCTAAATTTCTTTTCCATGCATAGTAGTTTAGGGTTGTGATTCACCTTCATTTTGCATCCATTTCACTTCCATCTTGCATTCTTTATGCATTCATTCCTTCATGCTTCATTTCCCTTTCAATTATGCTCACTGGCTCATCATTTTGTGTCTAGTCTGCTTACCCATAGATTCTAGATCCTTGCAATGATCTGACTCTCATTCATCCCCAGACGGATCCACTGTTGGGACTGTAAATTTTTGCCTGATTTCACAAATTTTCATCCCCCTAAGTCCCTTAGGAGTCCTTATCGTAAGCGCATCTTCCCTTCCATCATGACATTCTGCTTACATTTTGCATTATTTCTATCGGGTCTTGCATTTTTGACATCATAGTCTGTATCAGCGTGACAATTTCTGGGTCTCCCTGATCCACTTTTCTGCTTGTAAACGTCTGAGTTGCCTATCGGAAAGACGTTTCCTATGTCATGGAAAAAGGATTTTACTCACTAGCAGTTATTGATATGACGCTCATATTGTTTCAGTGACAGAGGAAAGGTATATCGGCATGTGTATTTTCACCGGGGTGAGGTCTCCCCGAATAGGTTGGGTCTCACCGACTTGCGCATTTGAGGATTCATCAGCAAAGCTTGGAGTTATTGGCATTAGGTCTTGGCAAGGCTCCCTTGTCTTTCCAACCGGTATGATGGATGACACACCTTCGGCATGAGTTTAGTATTTGGTGTATTGTTTCATTGAGTACTTTTTGTCTCACCTACTGGTGCATTAAGGTTTCACTTCGACAAGACTTATGGGCTTCGGAGTATAGTCTTGGCGAGCCCGTTGGGTCTTGCCAACAATGTTTAATGAATGAATTTTGGTGTGAGATCCGTGTCGTCTTGGCGAACAAGTGTAAACTCAGGGCTTTCGGTGAAACAAAGGATAGTCTATATAATCTCTCCCTGATTTTATATTGTCTTGGCGAAGGTGAATGATGGGCACTCATCAGTTGGAGATATCTTGTGTCATAGTGAATGGAATGCACACAAAGAAACACATATTGATATAACATTGTGTAGCCTGTGAGAGATCTCCCCAACTCAGCTAAGCTACGGTGATAGGTTTTGGTCGTGTGGACTCTTCGGTGAAACAAAGAACGATCTGCATAACGTCTCCCCAGGAGCGATAGGTTACAACGCTAGATGAGATGAATATGGGGGCCTTCGACATAACAATTGAATTCTCTATAAGGTCTCTTCGATATCATGTGGTCACAACGATAAGGAATCAAATAAAGGTGCATCTTGTTGAAAAGTTCCCAATGTCTCAGCGAATGAATGATACATTATGTGTAGCATATCAATGAAATGTAGTGTTTTTTGTATGACATCTCCATGACTCGAGTTGGTCAAGACGAAAGCAAGTAACATAGGGATCAGAGGAACATGGAGAGATAGCGATTAACGTTATTTTTCCTTCGACATACTTATAGGGTGTCTCAGCGAATGGCTCAGAGATTATATTCAAATGTTGTGTCTGACATATGAATGTTAAATGCTGTTGTGGGCTGACATGACTTTGCCCAAATTCTGTAGAAGGCCGACTTGGTCTTTCAATGTATTTTATTTTCATATGTTGGTGTATATATATGAACCCCCGATTGTAATTGATCATCATCATATTTTAGATCATATACAGTAGATTAGGAATGGCTACATTAGAATAGCTTTCTCTTATTAGAGACTATGTGCATGCTTTCAAATGGTGAATTCAATGAAAATAAGCTGGTGTGGCAGGTTATTTCTGGTGTCAATTGTATGTTGAGTTTATTGAAAAGCATTGCTAAGCTGTCTCCAAGTTGATTCTTTCTAGTTGTTTAAATTGAAGTAACAAGCTTATTTTCAGTTTACCAGTGCACATTTGTTGTATCTATGTGATTAATTGACTGGTTCTCTCAAGTAGAGATTAAATCCTTTTCGTTGATCATAGTAATCAGGAAGATTCATCTGGATTATTAAAGTAGAGCTTAGTAGTCATAATCCTGCATTGTTTATACAAGTTATGAACAGATCATATGCCTGCAATTTGATTTTTTTCCAGAATAAGTTGCCCACTTCTATTTCATTTGACTCTGCATACCCAACAAGGCACTGGTCTCTACAATTTCATCATTTGAATTCATTCAGTTTCTTTATATCTGTTAATTAAGCATTTTAGCATTTAGATCAAAATATTTCTATCAAGGTTGTTTTCATTTGCTCACTTCCATTCGCCATTGTCGACAAATCATTGTGCAAGAAAGATAATCATAAGTCAAGTTTGCTTCATTCAAAAAGGTACACCCACCCAGGTTTAGCAACACCTAAAGAGTAGAAGGTTAAATTCTTTTGACCTTGTCTATTACCCTAAAATGTATCAAGAGATTGGCAGCCTCTTGAGGCATTCAACCTACATTTTTGAGAGCTAACAAGTGGTACAAAGACATCGTTTATTATTTGATGAATCACAAGTGCCTGCCCCACCTATAGGGAGTTCAAAAGTGTGCTTTCTACCTAAAAAGTAGTAGCTATATGCTGCAAGGATCCATTTAATATAAAAGGAATCATGAAGGTGTTTACCTAAGATGCCTTGGAAAAGAAGTAGTGATCGAGTCTTGAAGGAGTTTCATTCAACAAGTTCGGCACTGGTCATAGATCTAGTCCTTCTACCGCACATCAAATATTAAGATCAAGATACTATTAGCCAACAATCTTCAAGGATGCTCATAATCATGTTCGTACACACCATGTATGTCAGACAATTGCCACCAGGGAAAAGAACGTTGTTGTCTCGTTGTAAACCATTTTGGAGGTGAGGCCATTTGTGCAATAGGGTCTCAACTTCATTGGTTTGGTAAGCCCACCATCATCTGCAAGACATGGGTACATTCTAACTGCTTCTGATTATTGCACTAGATGGATAGAAGAAATTGCACGTATGTAATGCACAATAGAGGTAGTTACAAATTTTATTGATAGTTTTATTTTAAATCACTTTGGCTATCCTTATGCATTAGTGTGTGATAATGGCCCTGCATTTGCTTCATTAAAATTTTCCAGTTGGGCCTTTAACTATGGAATTTCCCTTAAGTTCTCATCCAACTACTATCCCTAGTGCAATGGCCTAGCCAAATCCACCAATAAGAATATGATAACCGTGATTAAGAAACTGCTTGATAATAATCCCAAGGACTAGCATACATAGCTCTATTTCACCCTTTGGGAAGATCGCACATGTCATAAGGCTACCTTTGGCAATTCCCCATTCCATCTTGTTTATGACTTGGAGCCTATCTTTCCAATCCACCTAAAAATCCCCACCCTCCATTTTTTCAATGACTTCTACGAAGGAGATTTTGGATGTTATGGATGTGTTTCCTATATGTGGTTGTCATTGATGTCAATGCTATTAGCATTTCATGTATTAGAGATTATATATGTTGAGGATATTGAGAAAATTGTAAAAGAAAATGTTCTTGGTTCCCAATGGAACTTTTCAAGTCATGAAGGTGTCTTTTTCTATACATTGAAGATTAGATGGTGTGGATTAAAGGGTTTATTGTTGATTGTATCTAGATCATCTACCAAAAATTTTAGAGGTCCGCATGTAGTTTTGATTGTTATGTGGTCTGACAGTGTTTCCGTGGTCTCTATCAATGTTCCTGAATGAAGATTGTGTGATTCTGTTAATCTTAGTTGTTGAGGATTTTTCTCTATTGTTTCTTGGTCTTTTTGGATGTCTCTAGATAATTCTCTATCTTTTTGGTATGTCCACATTAATTGTGAGCTCATGGTTGAAGATCTTTTCTTTCGCATGTTCAATTTTTCATATTCTTGGACATGTTGGTGGTAGCGTGTTGTGGATCTTTGTGGTGAAATTAATTAAAGTCTTTTTGTGTTGAAGATGTTAATTTGGGTCTCCACTATGTTGTAGCCAACCTTGGTGGATTCACATTAAAAATTTACTTTTAAATTTGGGCCGACATTACTAATATGTTTTATTTTCCTAGCCGACTAAGTTGTGATGAAATCTCATGTAGCAGATATATAAGTGTGATTGTTTCATCAGTGTAAAGTATGCTTAGTGTGCTCAATGTGCTCGGTGTGCTCCTATGTGTGTATGAGTGAATATCATTTGATTGTAGAGTAAAGTGTGGAGAAGATTGAGCAAAGTGTGAAGAAGGTTTTTTAAGCTTAATTGGAATTGTAATTAGGCTTGTGCAGAAGCTATTTTCTCAGTTCATACCCTCTATATTTTTAATCCTATTCTATATTGTTGGGAAATGAGCCCCTTTTGTATTTGAGTAGTGAGCTCTAGGTAGTGTGCCTGAATGCATGTGCATTCCCCTTATTATTTCTCACTATACTTTTAACAATAGGTAGTGTGCCTGAATGCATGTGCATTCCCCTTATTATTTCTCATTATACTTTTAACAAGGTATAATCTTGTGGACAAACATCCACCATGGTTTTTCCCCTAACAGGGTTTCCACATAAAAAATCTTGGTTTTCTCTATCTCTTTGATGTGTTAATTGCTTGTGGTTAATTTTTTATTCATCAGATCTAATATTAAGTTAAGTTAAGTTAGAAAAGTGTGAATTTCTATGACAATTGATTCACCCCCCCTCTCAGTTTTCTGTCCTTATTTTTCCAACAATTGGTATCAGAGAAAGTTCTTTTGAAGAAGTCTAAAAGCTTGAGGTGATCCGAGATGGAAACATTCAAGAAGGACAGTTTAAAATTTGATGACACTGACTACTCACTATGGAAAGTTAGGAGATGTCACCTAAGGTGTATTGGTGAAGCCTACTAGAAGATTACAAAAGATCCATATGTTATTCCTCAGAATGGTTCCTCCACTCCTAATGAGATCAAAGATGCTGAAAATAATATTAGGGCTATTGAAGCTCTGGTGAGTGCTTTGATAGATTTGGAGATGGCTAATGTGATAGGACTGCAAATAGTTCATGATATTTGGACTAAGCTAGAAACTTTGTATGAAGGATATGGTCAGATGAAGATGGCTAAGCTACAATTTTTGAAAGGAAAGTATGAGAATTTGAAGATGGGTGAAGATTAAAATATCACTTCTTTTATGTAGAGAGTAAATGATATAGTGATGGGTATTAGATGTGTTGGTGGTTCTATGGATGAGGATGAAATTGTGGATAAGATACTCAGATCCTTACCTCTCTCCTACAAAGTGAAGTCTCATGCTATTGAACAGTTCAAATCAGTAAACAAGATGACAAGAGAAACGCTAGTTGGTAAGCTTGTTCCTTTTGAAATAAGTGAATTTGGTGAATCTACATTCAAGGCTACTATATTCGGAAGTAACAGGAAAAGATATAGTCTAGGAGAGTGTTCCAAAAAGATATCCAAGTATGATGAAGAACTGAAACAACTTGAAGATAAAGAGAGGTAGAAGAATTAGAAGCATTGATTGCAAAGAAAGAAGGCATAGGAAAAGGTAAGTATGAAGATGTATTTCTTATTAAATGTTTTTCATGTAGTAAAATAGGTCATTTTGCATCAAGGTGTTTTGAAAGAGTTCCTAGATCTAAGTCTAAAAATTCTAGATTCCAAAAGAGATGCTACTTTTTTGAAGAAGCAGTGACTGATGATTAGTCTGATAAAGAAAATGGAAATTAAGATGAATGGGTTTTCATTGCTACCATTGAAGATAATCTTATGGCTACTAAAGTTGCTAAAGATGAAAAGGCTCTTGCAACCCGAGTTGAAGAAAAAGATGAGTGGGTCATTGATAGTGGATGCTCACATCATATGACTGGTGATAAAAGCAAATTTGTGAGTCTAGAGAAGTATGATGGTGGGGTTGTAATATTTGGAGATAACAATGTTGGTGTGATTCATGGTAGAGGATCTATTTTCCTTAGTGGTAAGGATAACATTGATGATGTTCTTTATGTTGAAGGCTTGAAGCACAATTTTTTGAGTGTTGGATAGATGGTGGACAAGGGCTATGATCTTTAGTTCAAAAATGGAAGATGCAAGATATGCGAAAGTTCTGGGAACATGATTGCTACAAGTAAACAGACAAAAGGTAATATATTTCACCTGAATACTACTAGTGGGAGTTGTTTAATTGCTCAAGTAGATGAAAGTTGGTTGTGGAATTGGAGGTTGGGTCATGTCAATTTTAAGAACATTATCAAGATAAGTTCCACTCAACTAGTAAGAGATCTACATAAGTTAGTGAAGCCTGCTAACACAATTTGCAAGGAATGTCAAATGGGTAAACAAACTAGAGTCTCTTTTCGAAGCAAACAATTTCATTCAAATAATTTTTTGGAGCTGCTACATGCTAAAATTTGTGGTCCCTCCAGAGTTAGAATTATTTATGGAGAAAGTTACTTTATGTTGATTATTGTTGATTACTCTAGAATGATATGGGTTTCTTTCTTAAAAGAAAAATGTGAAGCATTGCAAAAGTTCAAAATTTTAAGGCTATGATAGAGAATGAGAAAGGTTTGAAAATCAAGTGCCTAAGATATGATAGAGGTGGTGAGTTCACCTCTAGGGACTTCAACTCTTTTTGTGAAGAGCATGGAATTAAAAGAAATTTATTTTCTCCCTAAACCCCTCAACAAAATGGAGTTGCAGAGAGAAAGAATAGAACAATTTTGGATGTTGTCAGGACAATGATGATGGAAGGAAATTTGTCTCAAATGTACTAGAGTGAAGCGGTAAGCACTTCTATGTATACTTTGAACTAGGTAAATGTTAATGGTAATTTTGGTAAGACCCCTTTTGAGTTATGGTTTGGTTTCAAGCCTATTGTTAAATATTTCAAGATCTTTCGAAGCAAGTGTTATATCAAGAGAGATGACGATATTGGAAAGTTTGATGCAAGAAGTGATGAAAGGATCTTCCTAGGTTACTCCACTAAAAGTAAGGCCTACCGGTGCTATAACAAAAGACTAAGAAATATGGTTGAAAGTGCAAATGTCAAAGTTCATGAGGACTCTATCAAGTCATCCAAAAATTGTGGTTATGATTCAAATGAAGAAAATACCATCCAAGGGAAGAATTCTCAGACACAATCTACTTTAGATTATTCCATATGTTCCAATAAAGCAACCTCAATTCATTCTGGTAAATCAAGTCAATCAGGAAGCACGGGCAAGTGCAAGTGTAGAAGAAAGATCAAAAGAGTCAGAAGTTCAAGAATGTCCAGAAACTCTAGGGTACGAAAAGTTGAATCATTTTGAAATTCAAATCATAGGAGACAATAATAAAGGAGTGCAAACTAGAAGAATTATTGCAGAAGAATATTGTTTGATTTCCAAGATTAAACCTAAAAATGTCACTAAAGCCTGTCAAGATGAACACTGGTTGGAAGCTATGAAGGAAGAGTTGACACAAATTGAAAAGAATGACACATGGACACTGGTTCCCAGGCCTAAAGACAAAAATGTGATTGGTACTAAATGGGTGTTTAGGAACAAGTTGAATGAACAAGGAGAAGTCATCTGGAATAAAGCAAGATTGGTATGTAAAGGGTATTCTCAAATGAAAGGTGTTGATTTTGAAGAAACATTTGCCCCTATTGCTAGAATTGAAGCTATGAGATTGTTTCTTGCTTATGTTGCATATAAGAACTATAAAGTCTATCAAATGGATGTGAAGTCAACATTTATGAATGGAAAACTAGAAGTATACATTGAGCAGACAGATGGATTTCAACTAACTGACAAGGAAGATATGGTTTGCAGATTGAAGAAAGCTCTGTATGGACTTAAGCAAGCTCCCAGAGCCTGGTATGCCAGATTGGACAAATATTTATTGAAGCTTGGATTCACTAAAGGTACTAATAATAGCAACTTATACTTCAAATTAGATCATGATAAGGAGTTAATTATAGAAGTCTTTGTTGATGACATCATTTTTAGAGGAGATGAAAATCTATGTATGAAGTTTTCTGATGAGATGAAGGATGAATTCTAGATGAGTATGATTGGAGAGATGAAGTTCTTTCGAGGATTGCAAGTTACTCAATTAGACAAGGGAATTTTCATATCTCTGTCCAAATATGTGAGAGAGTTACTGAAGAAATTTGGGATGGAAGAATCTAAAACTGTTGGTACTCCTAATGTGACCAGATGTAAGATGACACAGAATGATGATTCTCCTAAGGAAAATCAAGCTAGATATAGTTCAATGACTAAAGGATTGCTTTATTTAACTCAGAATAGACTAGACATCATGAATGTTGTATGTATGATTACAAGATTTCAGGTTGATCCAAGAGAATCACATGTGATTGTTGTCAAGAGAATCTTCACACATCTAAAAGGAACAGTTGACTTTGGACTTTGGTATCCAAAGGATGATGATTTCACTTTGAGTGCATATACTGATGTGGATTGGGTTGGAGATGTAGATGACAAGAGAAGTACTAGTGGTGGTGCTTTCTTCCTAGGGAAGAATCTAGTGTCTTGGTTGAGTAAAAGCATAATAGATTGTTGTTGCAAATAACTGTACTCAAGTGATATGGATGAAACAAATGTTGAAAGATATCAGGGTGGTATATGAAGAGCCTATTTCCATATATTGTGACAATTCAAGTGCAATAAATATCTCAAAGAATCTGGTGTTGCACTCTAAGACTAAACATATATCAATAAAGTTTCATTTCTTGAGGGAGAAAGTGAATGAGAAACAAGTCAGATTGGAATATGTACCTACCAAAGAATAAATTGTACATATATTCACTAAGCCGTTGTTGAAGGATACTTTTGAGTATCTTAGAGGAATGCTAGGGTGATTACCCCTCCTAATAAGAACTAAAAGATTCATTTACTTGCATCAATTTGTGAGCTACATTGCTATATTTTGATCTAGATTGATGTTTTTGTGGCTGCTACTCAAGGGGAGTAGTTAGATGTGTAGATATGTGGTTTAGAGCATATTTATGAAAATTTCATAGTTACCTTTGCCATTGATGTCAAATGGGGAGAAGTGCAATGTGAAAAATCTTTCTAAGGAAAATAATCCTTGTGGAGAGGAGAGCAGTTAAGAAGAAGAGTTAGTGTGTTGGGTTGATGGTATTTTTCACATCATGTGTTGCCATCAATACCAAAGGGGGAGATCGTTGGATGATGTGGATGTGTTTCTAATATGTGGTTGTAATTGATGTCAACACTATTAGCATTTGGTGTATCAGAGACTATATATGTCGAGGATATTGAGAAAATTGTAAGAGCAAGTGTTCTAGGTTCCTAGCGGAACTATATAGGTCATGAAGGTGTTTTGTTCTCTGTGTTGAAGATTAGCTAGTGTGGATTAAAGGGCTTATTTTTTAGTATATCTATATCATCTACTAGAAGTTTCAGAGGTTTGCATGAAGTTTTGAGTGTGTTGTGGTCTGACAGTGTTTATGTGGTCTTTGTCAATGTTCCTGAATGAAGATTGTGTGATTCTGGTAATTTCAGTTGTTGTGGATGTTTCTTTGTTATTTCTTGGTGCTCTTAGATATCTCTAGATCATTCTCTATCTTTTTGGTATGTCCACATTAATCAGCGAGCTCATGGTTGAAGATTTTTTCTCGCGCATGTTCATTTTTTCATATTCCTGGATGACATGTTGGTGGTAGCATGTTGTGGATCTTCATGGTGAAATTAATTAAAGTGTTTTTGTGTTGGATATGCTAATTTGGGTCTCCACTATGTTGTGGCCGACCTTGGTGGATTTTCATTAAAATTTTATTTATAAATTTGGGCCAACATTGTTAATATGTTTTATTTTCCTAGTCAACTAAGTTGTGATGAAATCTCATGTAGTGGATATATAAGTGTGATTGTTTCATTGGTGTAAAGTATGCTCAGTGTGCTTGGTGTGCTCATATGTGTGTATGCGTGAATATCATTCGATTGCAGAGAAGAGTGTGAAGAAGATTGAGCGAAGTGTGAAGAAGGTTTTCTGAGCTTAATTGGACCTATAATCAGGCTTGTGGAGAAGTTATTTTCTTAGTTCATAACCTCTAGATTTTTAATCCTATTCTATATTTTTGGGTAGTGGGCCCCTTTTTTATTTGAGTGGTGAGCTCTAAGCAATGTGCCTGAATGCATATGCATTCCCCTTATTATTTTTCATTATACTTTTAAGAGGGTATAATCTTGCAGACTAACATCCACCGTGGTTTTTCCCCTAACAAGGTTTCCACGTAAAAAATATTGGCGTTCTCTCTCTCTGATGTGTTAATTTCTTATTCATCAGATATGAGATTAAGTTAAGTTAGAAAATTGTAAATTTCTATGGCAACTAATTCACCCTCCTCTTAGTTTTCTATGCTTGTTTTTCCAACAAGAGATCATAGAGAAGCTCGCCTAGTTGAGTTGTTGCACTTAGAAGAAGTGTGTGATCGTGGAATAGAAATTTTTTCCAAACATCAAGGCATAGTTAAGAGGTGGTTCAATCGTCGAGCCAAAATCAAGGCCTTTAGAATTATAGATCTAGTCCTATGTTGGGACAAGGCCCTTGAAAGGAAAGGGGGACATCACAAATTCGACAAGCTTTGGCGTGGCCCCTTTTAGATAGTTGAAATCATGGGAGACAATTATTTCTACTTAAAGACCCTAACTAGTGAGGATGTCCCATTTCTTTGTCAATGAGAAACATTTGAAGCATTACTTCCAAGTATGAGCTTGTGTAGAGCTACCCCTGTAAATACTTGTACATAGGTTAGAGTAGGTTTCCTTTTGGTTTGCTTGTGTTTTGTTGTTTTGCGTCGCTTCATTTTTCTCATCTCCTGGCTGTTTCATTTTGATGAGGGTGTTCTTTGTTTCTGCTATGGTGGTCATGCTTGTTCAATGAACGGTTCACTCTATTTTCCATCCTTAGTGTTATTTGGCTAAGTATTCATCCTTGATTGTTGGTCCCTGATATCTACCTAAGAATGATTTCCTCATTTGAACTTTGCTTTAGAACTTGACCCTTGGTTGAATCTTTTTACGTTCATCTCAGATCTAGTACCAAAAAAAACATTAATTATTTCCAAAGGGTTGTATAGTAGTTGTTATGATGACTCTACAAGTGAAAAATCTTAGGTCCACTCCAATGACCACAGTGGTTCTCAAACCCATCATAGGATTTAATGCCTGCACGGTTAAGAAAAAAGATATAGTGTGGAAAGAAATATCAAAAAGAAAGAAAAAAATTCAAAAATTAGGCAACCATATGAGTTTGCGAATAATTCTACATGGGCTATGGATGCCCGACTGACAATAGAGAAATATTCGTGGGGCCACAATGACAACTCCACCCAGGCTATGGATGCCTGACTGATAGTGAGGCAATGTCCAAGTTACTTTTGGCGTTAGATTATTTATGTAGCTTGCTCATTCTTATTAGCTACTATCTGTCATAGTTTCTGAGGGAAGGAATGAATTCACTGGATACACACACTATTGAAATGTCTCGTAGGTTGACTCAAATAAGGACCTCATTCTCCTAGTTCACTTTTGGAAATCGGCCCCTGGTTTGTGAAACCAAAGATTCTAGGTCTTGAATAAATATTTATCCTCAAAATGCTTGGGAGCATTCTCCAGTAGAGTTTCCATTTGTTGTGCCCTCAGTACACACGCCCTGATCTAAATGGGGACCCTCTCTTTCTTTTGCCTTGCTGGGCCATTTTTTTATTGCCTCATTTTGCATGCCCCCTATTTTGGTGTCCCAAGTGGTCATTGAGCCTTAAAGGAGAAATCTTAAGTCGACCGTATTTCACCCCATCAAATTTTCTAAGTCAAATTCCTTTGTGGGGATCCCTTGGTAGTTTTCTTTTGCAAGCACCCCTGGGGTCCTCTCAGTTTGCCCTTGCAGATTTCCTTGTTGCATTTTCTGCCTCAAATGGCTAAACACTAACTCATTTGACTGCAAAATCTGACGAAAATATCCAATGAAATATGTATAATTTGATGTATCGTCGAGTGCTTGTAAAATTTGAGATGTGATTTTCAATTTTTAAAAAGTTTATCCCTGACATTCATCAAAATTTTGACGAACCTGGGTTTCATCAAAATTTCAACTATCAGTTTCATCGAAATTTTGACAAACATGAAAAATAAGAAAAAAATCAAATTGTGGCTGACATAAAGAAAAGTGAGTTTGTTGATTTATTGTGACAGTGTTTTGCTCTACTTGAGATAGTTTGTGGAGAACTAAGGACGTTTTTTTTGGGAAAAATTGGAAAAAATTCAAGAAGATATCACTAGGTTGAGGGTAGTCATTGTCTTTTTGCATAATTCAGTTGTGAAGTCAAATTTGTAGTTCCAGGTTTGAAAATCATATTTAAAGAAAGTCGATCTCATTAGATTTCATTTTTAGAGGTTTAGGGTTTTGAGAATTTCATGTCCAGATTTTGTTGTGTGGAATCACCATAAGATCACAACCAAGGAACATATTCTTGTGACTATAATTATGTGATCCATAACTCTATTGGTCACGTGGCATAGTTGTGCTATAACAAATATAGGATGCATTCATGTGTGACCCAAGTTTAATGTGGCTATGTTGTGATAGAAATGGAGGCACTCATATAATGTAGTTAATTCAGGTTGTATAATATAGGTGTCAATCATCATTGGGTGCATTCAGGTTGTCTCAAGTTTAACAGGTTAGGATGTAATTATAGCATGATCGAAAAATGATTACCTCTTGCTGCAATAAAGAGCTTATAACTCTGGTTGATATGCAAAGTGGTTGTGTTATATCAATTATGTAGTGCATTCTAGCACAACCCATGTTTAATGGGCTATTCTAGAGAGTGATCAAGATTTTCTAAACCTTATGAATGTTACTTAAAAGTGTATAGCTTAAACTACAAACCAAGTTTGTTACATACTTGAATGCAATCTTGGGTTATCGCAAACTATAATAGCCGTGATCCGCTAATAACCATTATAG
>VDFB02000017.1:488256810-488345802 GCA_007258455.2 Sequoia sempervirens
AAACCATCTTGCCTTTTCCTACTTGATTCAATTCATCCTTTGATCAACAGATTATTATGGGTGTTCACCTTTTAGTTATTTCCAATGTTGGAAAACACACTATCCCCTATTGGAAAACACACTCTCCCTTGTTGGAAAATACACTATCCCCTATTGGAAAACACATTGTCCCCTGTTAGTTATTTCCAATGTTGGAAAACACCCCTTTCTTGGATAGAGCTTTCAATGTCTTGAATACTTTTATGTAGATTTCTAGCCACTTTTTTCTTAGCTTTGAGAGTGTCTTTATGATTAGAGAATGTAGATGTTTCTTTTAACAAGTTATTTACAAGACTTGTCTACCTTTTTAGATAAGCCTTCCATGTCTAACCTGTTGACTTTATCCACTTCTACATTGTCATTTGCCCATTGCACATACTGCACATGCACCTTCCTCAACTTCTCAAGACTGGGAAGAATTTCTTCAGTCAATACACTATCTATCTCATTCACTTCGGTCTGTAGACTTCTTTAGATTCCTTGTCCATTTCAACTTCTCAAGATACTAGTGGATGCATTTTAATGCTTTTGATATGATACTAGTGGATGCAAGGATACTAGATCAACAACTAGCTAACATACAAACTTTCTTGCCCCTACTTAGACCATATTGACTATACAATTACATCATAGCATGGAGAGGATCATTACACCAAATAGATGTTTCATTACTATGAGATATGGTTAGTTTTGGTATTATTTAATAAACACACACTCATTTGTGATTTGGGACACCAAGCCACTCTCACACATAATATTGCATGCAACAATCCTATTGGCTCTCAAAATCACATGCCCTCTCCTCTACACCATTACTCAAAGTGAGATAAAGATAGTAATATATATCAAATAGATTTACTCACACATCAACAAGGATAGGAATACATTTTTCCATTGCATAGGATTTAGGGTGAATCCATTTCTTATTTAGACTCTAAAGAACTTATGAGGATGATCGTTGAGACCTTAATACATGATAAAAAAAAATAGAATAATAATTTCACTACCATACCTTAATGGTAATCAAGAATAATAATAATTTCTAAAGAGGGTGTATGAGGCTAGATATTGAAATAATTTGGTCCCTCTTAATTAGAATAATATGCATTTCATCAATAGTAATTTAAGGAAAGTATGTCTATATTTTCTAAAGAGTGTGCCAATTAGTTTGATTTGTATATTGTCCAATCTTGATTTCCTAAACAAGTTTATGGGAATTATGGTCAATATTAGTGGTAATGGTGTCAATTATGTCCCTTGATTTTTTTTTGAATGTTTTAGGTTTATTTTTTTTAGGATGTTAGATATTTTTGAAATATGACCATAAAATTATAATTCTTTCGAATTTAGATTCGTAACTCTTATATCTAGTGCTTCCACTTGGTTAGATAGTTTTTTATTGAATAGTTTTTTATTGAATATTTTTTTATTTTATTAAATCTTCCATCTATGCATGAAAACCTATGTGCATTGGGTATATTTTGAAATTTTGGTATATTTTAACTTTGATCAATTCATTTTTGTATGAATATCTATTAGAGAATTCAATCATCCATGGTGCAAGAAATTTTTATTTTATATATTTAATTATTTTCATATCTTTGAAATCTTCATATCTTCATTATATTCTTATATAGTTAGTTAAACATTAACATTCCATTAACCTAAAACCAAAAAGTATTGCACTAGGAAAAGTGTATTGTGTATTACGGATTATGGTGTAGTTCACTAGTAAAAGTGGGTTAAGATTGATTATACCCTAACATCCCCTGAAATGTTAAATAAAATAAGCTTAAGTGATAAATCATTGGAATTTCATAAGGAAACTCAAAATCACATAGATTTAAAGAACTCAATAAAATGTGGTTTATTTAGATTTTAGGAGACATATGGAATTGAAATGTAAAACATATTAGGAAATAAAAATGTAATTAAATTTGAATTGATAATGATTATTAATTTGTGAAGGAAAATAAAATACACCATATTAGAATTTAAAAGCCCTACACATAAAATAGATAACTTAGATGACATAAAAATATATTTACAAGTATATATATGTATTTTTTATTAGTTATTAATGAGAATCATGAATTCAAATCAAAATAAACAAAGAGGCATACATAAGGTTTGGTTAAAAATGGCTAAAAAAAATGGGTTGCAAATTTCAAGGGAAAATTGGGTGTCCTAAATAGGTAGAACAAATGGTGATTCTTAGTAGAGAAAATTATAGTGTTCAAAATCCATAATCTTTTGTTAGAAGTGAAAAAATAGATGTTCTGTAAATCAGGCCATCTGCCATAGGGAGTAGTCTAAATAATCACCAATTTTTTCCCTTTTAATTTGAAAATCATCCTGTTGTAGCTCTAGCATCCCTATTGATTCGATACACAAGCATTTCACAATGAAATCTGAGGATATTTGAGGAATTTTTTTGAAATGGGGCACTTCAAATTTGTGAAATTTGAGAGTGCCAACATCATGAATGGACAATCGAACTATGGATATACTTTAGAAGGTGGAATTCACTAAGTATTATTTATGATGGATTGTGAGATGAGGTAATGTTTAAAAAAAGCTCTGAAGTTGGGACATATATGAATATAATAGCTCTCCATTTAATGATTCATTAAAGGGGTAGTGATTTTGGCATTCAACTATTTCTCTTGTTGAATAGGGATGATGATGGACATGATTTTTTGTTGGGCTGAGAGCTTTTGCAAACATATTCGTCATGTCTCAAAATACCTTTTCTTGGAACTTTTTCTAATTTGTCTCTATATTGTGACCTTGTTGGTGAGGTTGTGGATTGACACAAGGGGCCTTGTTTCTTTATAGTCATTTTTAATATTTTTTTTGGCATGCAAGGTTAGGCGGTTAAACCATGATATCTTTCAGAAGTGCACCTGAAGAATCTGCTTAAGTGACCTACTTTGGAGGGTCATATTTTAGAGCCTGTTGATTTTGGTGAAAAACCCATTTGCACACCCACTCATATGTCCTATGTGAGTAGGCATGTCAAGTTTCAGCTTCCCATGATGAGCTTTGTCAGGGTTTCAAAAAGTGAAGCTGGAGGGTTTTGACACTTTTCTACTGTTTACAAACCTTCATTTCTGTAAAGTTGCCTCCCGTTTGAGCTTACATTTTGCAATTGGTTGATTGTCAAGTCAAACCGATTGTTGTTCTCAGTTCTCCATGCCAAAGTGAACTCACATGTCAGTTTTCAGAGCTTTATGAGTTGATTTCCTATTTTTGGCAGATCAAAACCAAATGGAATTTCTTCAGTTTTGCAACTGCATTTACGGAAACCTTTATGAGAGGTCAACTTTGACCTTTAGTATCTTTTGATGGGTGATGATTCAAGCCAAGCCCTCTTGCACATGTGTTCACTGTGCCAAAATGATTCACTGTGTCCAGTGGCAGCTCGCCAGGAGTTGATTTGGTATTTTTCCAACGAGGTGATTAAGTGAGTTTTAATTGGTTCAGAACAGCTGATTGTTGCAGAAAGTTCAAATTAAATAAGTTTAGTATTACAATTCAAAGTGATTTCTTTTATAATTTTCTTAGGTTAATTAATTAAATAAAAAAATATTATTGTAATAAAAAGATTGAGTAAATATGAAGAAATAAATTAAATGTACTAATATTTATCTCTAAATTTAATTAAGATGTTATTATACAAATATTAGGAATGTAAAATGTACGAGCATTTATCTCTAAATTTAATGAAGATGTTATTATGCAAATATTAGGAATGTATTTCTTCATATGTTAATATTTAAAAATTTAATGGTGACATTACCCATGTGTTCAATTTTCTTAATATTGAACCAGATGCAATCTTAATGGTGAGCATGAACCTGATTATGTGAAAATTTGTTGAATTTGGAAAAAAAACATCTCTGGTCTTTGGGAATGCCCTCCAAGCCTTTGGGTTGGTATTCCAAGGCAAATACCAAAGCTAAGGCTCGGGGATTCCCAATGCAAAATATAACACTAGCACGTTATAACATGAACACATTATATTTTGCTTTTGACATTTTCCCTCTTCAAGGAGCATTACTAGCAACAAATAACGCACTCACGTTATGTCTTCCTTTAGTTAAATGCCACTTTATTGAATGTTTGTTATATGTTTGTATGTTTATATGTATATGTATACTAGTGTGTCATGTATGTATGCTTATGGGAGAGAGGGTGGGAGTGGGAGAGGGTTTAGGGTGATAGAGAGGGAGAGGTGGGAGAGAGAGGAGTAGGAGGGTGGTGGGAGAGAGGTGGAGAGGAATGGAGGGTGGAAGAGAGGGTGGTGATTGGAGAGTGGGAGAGGTGGGAGAGAGTATCAGAGATGAGAGGGTGAGAGGGTGGGGAGAGAGAGAGAGTTTGGAGTGGAGGGTGGAGAGAGGAGAGTGTGGAAGGGGAGAAAGAGTAGGATTGGAAAGTGGTGGGGTTGGAGGAGGGGTTGGATGGAACCATTAACCACAATGGAAAGAATGGACGTGGAAGATGGAGACCCCATTCATGGGAAGCTCAAGAGCTTCATCCTATCATCACAGCATGGCCCTTTTCGGAGTGGGGACTCGATCTCATTGGGAAAATCACACACACTTCATCTAACGGCCACAAATTCATCATAATTGCAACTGAGTACTTTACTAAGTGGGTGGAAGCCATACCGATGACATACATAACTAGGAAGTAGATTTCAAAGTTTATCCTGAACCATCTCATTTGCCGCTACGGTGTCCCACAAGCCATTATCTCAGATAATGGGACACCATTCAAAATTTAGGAGGTCTATGACTTATGCAAGAAATTCAAAATCTCAGATAATCATAGGGTGGACTCACGAACTTAGGCTGGAAGGAAGTAGGATCACAAAATGGAGTTCCTCGAAGTGGGAAGTTAGTGCACAATTTGCTGCAGGTTTGAACATCAGTTTGAACTCCTATCTTTAGCTTAAGAAGTGAAATTCTATTTTAGGAAGGTTGTCCATAGTAAAATCCTCCATGATGACTGTTCATTGGTGAATTTCAGGTCTAGGAACCTTCTCTTTTCCTTGCCCTTTTCTTTTTTTTTAATAAGTAACCTATGCTAAGGTTCATTGCACATTGTAAAGCTAAATCTTAAGCTAAAGATAGGAGTTCAAACTGATGTTCAAACCTGTAGCAAATTGTGTACTAACTTCCCACTTCGAGGAACTCCATTTTGTGATCCTACTTCCTTCCAGCCTAACTTCATGAGTCCACCGGGTTGTGATTACCACTTATTACAAGACTTTCTTCAAGCCTACCTTCAGAGAAATTGGCTTGGTGAATGAAGGTAGCAGGGTATTTCCAGATTCAAGACTTTTACTTAATGCTTATTACAAGAGGAGTTTCCAGATTCAAGAGGAGTTTATTACAATGAGCCCAAGACTGTTGCAGCATCTTTCCAGAGCTCTGGGGGTGTTTTTTTATGAGGTTTCAAGTGCTCTTTCCTTGTTAAAAGTGTTTGGTGGTGTTTGGGAATGAAATGATGGATATTTACTATTTTTGAGTGAAATCTTTTTCTATCTAGCCCTGAAAATGACATAGCCCTGAATCTCCAAAAATTGAGTATAGCTTTCATACCATATAATATCATACACATAAGCTTTAAATTGGCAAAATAAATTTGGTGATGAGGAGATAATTTATGCAAATTGAAATATACCTCCCTCTTAAGACGTGCCTATTGATTAAGTTTCTCAACACTCATCTCAACCCTCTTTGTATTTCTACTTATATTTTTTTGGAGTTCTTTCCAATGCATCTAACAATTTCAATTTTATAAGAAATTTAGGAGATATGACCCCACCAAGTTGAGGTACCAAAAATAATGAAGATGCATGGTTGATGCATATTTCTTAGCATGTTTCCTTAAGAATCTTAATAAATGTATCCAAAATAAAATTATGTAATTTTGATAATGATACATATGGTTCTCTAGCAATAGTAACAACTTCACCCCTTTTAAACCTATTTAATATACTAATGTAACATATAAGGAACTTATTGACACTATTGAATCTATGGAAAACCAAGTAATACATGGAACTCATCCAAAGTAAGAAATATATGATATTTCAAGTTGATCTTCTTTCAAAAAATCTACCAAAAGTAAAATAAAGAAACCCATTGGCATAGTTGGCATTCCATTAGTTATCTTAAAGGAAACAATTGAATACTCATATTATAGCTATTAAAATGATGATTAAGTATTTTTTGAGTATATGTTAAATTGACAAGTAAGATCAATAAGAACACTCTTAATTGGTTTGTAACAAACATAAGCTCTAGCATATAAAGGACCATAATAACCATTCACAAGTATCCCATCAAGTGAAAATGTACTAATTGTCATAGAAGAAGATGTAGAATTATTCTAATCATCATTAAGCATGCCCTCTTGAAACATGTTTTGGTATCAAAATGGAAGCTCACAAGTTAAGATTTGTGACAAAATGCATTCCCACTACTTTCTCTTCTTACTCATTTATCAATACAAGAGAAGGGGCAAGTTTGTTTTAACCCAACATCATTTTCCACTACCAAAGTAAGGGTTTAAAAAAAATATAACTCAAATGTAAGGGTTTGTTTTAAAATTTACATTCACAATTTTAGATGATATATATTTACAATTTTGAATGATAAAAATAGACTTTAAAATTTAATGATTATTGATTTTAGTTAATGAAATTGACTTAAGAGTTTTAAAAAAATTAATAAGAAATTTAATAAAAATGCTTATAAAATCTTTTAACTAAGTTAAACAAATATTATAATATTAAAAACATATAATTTACGGGCTGAAGCTTTAACAGATTTTGTTTTTAATCTTTTATTTTTTTAAATTTAATTTTTTTTGTTATTAACATTTCTATCTATATTAAATTTTACAAACAAAAAATTAATATTTAACATTAAGATATTTAACATTTCTAGGTGATTAATAATTTGATAATATTAATTTAACAATATTTAAGATTAGAAATGTTAATAACTTAGAAATGTTAAATATAAATAGATAATATTATATAGATTTATATATATAAATTATATAAAATTTAATATATTTTTGTTTTATTAAATTAATAAAAAAAATTATTTATCAAACACAAATACAACAAATTATTAATAAAGGTATTCTTTAATTAATTGTAGAGTATAAAAATGTTTATCTTAATGTTTTTTTCTAGTTTTACATTATTTTAAGTTTGTCATCTCTTTAGATGGATGTGTTTAAGATAGCCATAATATTAAATTTTAAGATGTTGATGTATTTAAAATAACTATAATATATTATTAAGATCTTATGAAATAAACTAGCATACATATATTAATTAATAATATATATAAAATACATAGAGAGTTATCACAAATTATTTCTTTTTATTTTTTTATATGTTAGAATGCTATTTAACTTAGTACATGTATAGATATATGTTATAAAATAATTCCTTATTTCAATTATTTTCAAATTTATAACCCAAAACCTAATTGAACCCTAAAGCTTCACCTTAATTCTAATCACAAGTTCTATCTTAGAATCCTAACTCTAACCCTTACCCTAGTTGAGTTGTAACCCTAACCTTAATTTATTTCTAACCCCAAGCTTTATCTAAGAACCGTAACCCTTTGGGGTTTTAGGACTTAGAGTTGTTAGATGAAATTATTATTTCATCTAAATAATAATAACTTATAAATTTATTAACTCCAAAATTTGTAAATAATAACATGTTAATTTTATTTTCAATAAATAAATTTAAATGAATTTGATTAATATATAAAATAAAGTTGTTATTTTAATTTTACTAATACAAGAAGATCTCATCATGCTAATTTTATCTGTATTAGATATATGTTTCATTTAAATAAATTAAACAGACTTTTATTTATGTAAAATATGATGTGTGTGGCATGTTTAACTATGTGTAATTTATTGTTTATCTATGTGTAATTTAATATTTGTGCATCCTAGTGACCATTTAGGAAGTAGGTGTTGGGAGTGACTAAGTCAAAGTGGTATTTTCTTTATTGGTAATATTGATAGAACAAGAAGATATTCTAAAGATCTTTCTTGAGGCTACATGTCAATTGGAATTATCTTCTACTATTGTTTAAAAAATCAGAGTGACTAAGTTAAAGTGATTTTTGGGTGACTAAGTTTTATGTCCAATTAGGGTTAGAGTTCAATTAGAGTTAAAATTAGTATTATAGTTAGGATTGAACTTTTAATTAGGATTAGGGTTAGGGTTTACTTAGGTTTAGGGTTAGAGTTAGAGTTAGAATTCTAGGACAAAGTTTCGGGTTAGAATTAAATTAAGGTTAGGGTTATCTCAAATAAAACTTGGGGTTAGAATAAGGGTTCCAATTAGTGTTAGAGTTCAATTAGGGTTTGGTGTTAATTAGTTTATCGTTCAATTAAAGTTGCAATGAGTTAATTAATTATGACATTCTTAAATACATTCTTTGTTGATTTATTATCTTTCAAATTAAAAATTTAGAAATTAATTTTTTTTAATCAAAATTTAAAATATCAAATTATAGTAAACACATTAACATCTAATATTTAAAATAAATTAATAGAAACAATATATACAAGATTCTTATTTAATATTAAATTTAAATATTTTTACTTTCAATCTTATTTTATCTTAAATATTTACTAATAAAATTTAAAAATTAAAAATTAAAACTTATTTTTTATTAAAATTTATAGTATTGATTTATATTAAAAATATCAAAATTTAATATTTAAATTAATTTAATAATTTTTTTTTGAAAATTTAAATACTTTTTATACTATGTATTTATACTTATTTTACTTTAAAATAAAATTTTATTAATATTTTAAATATTTTTTATAATTTTAAAATTATAGTTAAATAATATAGATAGAAATGATAATAAAAATAAATAAATTTTAAAAAAATTAAAAATTAAAAAAAAACTGTAAAAATTTCCAGCGCTGTAACTTATATAATTTTAATATTATATATTACAAAGATGGGCGGCGGCACAAACCCCAAAACTGGGGCACGGCAAAACACAGCACAAAACCGTTAGTTGCAGGACAGGGAGGACAGGTCTGTGTTGCACGAGGGCGAGAGAAAACGAGGGAGGCAGTACTTGCCTCTATAGCGTTTGCCGTATGTCAGGGGGGATGGCAGCGGATGGGCATCCATGCCATGCGGTGCAAATTGTCACCCCTATAGACATTGCCGCATAAAGCAGGCCTTTCAAAACATGACGTAAGCGCATCACCGACACTTATAAAATTTGACATTTACGAAGAAAATAGCCGGTCACATGGAAAACCCCAACGAATTATAGAGGCGATAATTTGCACCGGCGAGCATGGATGGGCATCCGATGGCCTGCCATTCCTGACATACCTGCCGTAGCACAGCCTCCTCTGGGTTCCTCGTTTCTCTCCACCCGTGCATGTCAGACAGTACCCGTCAGAAAAAAAATATTAAAATTAACGGAAAGCACGGCAATGCACAGGCACGTTTTTAAAAAATGCAACCCTTACGTTTTAAAATTACTGCCGCTTCAATATATATTTTAAAAAATTAAAATCAGAAATAATTTTTAAGTAAATTTAAAGTAAAAACAAAGTAATTAAAATAAAATAATTGAAGTTAAAATAAATAAATAAATAATATAATTGATTATTAATATTTATTATTATAATTTGTATATATATATATATTATTTACATTTATATTTATATTTATATAATTATAAAACATAATATATTATGTATTTTATTAAATATTATGTATATTATTATAATAATGATACTATAATGCATTTTAACTATATAATATAAAATAAAAATATATAAATAAAGAATATTATTATATGTAAATTTTACAATAATACAATTTATAAAATTTACATATAATAATATCCTTTTTTTAGTAAATTTAAAGTAAAAACAAAGTAATTAAAATAAAAATAAATAAATAACATAATTGATTATTAATATTTATTATTATAATTTTTATATATATAATATTTATAAAGTAAAAATAAAGTAATTTTTAAATAATTTTGAATTTAAATAAATAAATAAATTATATATATATATATATATATATATATATATATTAGTAGTATGTAAACTAAAAATATTATTATATGTAAATTTAAAGTAAAAACAAAGTAATTAAAATAAAATAATTAAAGTTAAAATAAATAAATAAATAATATAATTGATTATTAAAATTTATTATTATAATTTGTATATATATAATATTTACATTTATATTTATATAATTATAAAACATAATATACTATTTATTTTATTATATATTATGTATATTATTATAATAATGATACTATAATGCATTTTAATTATATAATATAAAATAAAAATATATAAATAAAGAATATTATTATATGTAAATTTTACAATAATACAATTTATAAAATTTACATATAATAATATCCTTTTTTTAGTAAATTTAAAGTAAAAATAAAGTAATTAAAATAAAAATAAATAAATAACATAATTGATTATTATAATTTTTATATATATAATATTTATATTTATATAGTTATTAAAAATGCAACCCTTGAATTTTAAAAACTTAATATCATAAATAATTTTTTCAGTAAATTTAAAGTAAAAACAAAGTAATTTTGTCAAGGTTAAGGTTCAATTAGGGTTAACCTTGACAAAATTATTTTCTTTTTACTTTAAATTTACTAAAAAAAGGATATTATTATATGTAAATTTTATAAATTGTATTATTGTAAAATTTACATATAATAATATTCTTTATTTATATATTTTTATTTTATATTATATAGTTAAAATGCATTATAGTATCATTATTATAATAATATACATAATATTTAATAAAATACATAGTATATTATGTTTTATAATTATATAAATATAAATATAAATGTAAATAATATATATATATACAAATTATAATAATAAATATTAATAATCAATTATATTATTTATTTATTTATTTTAACTTCAATTATTTTATTTTAATTACTTTGTTTTTACTTTAAATTTACTTAAAAATTATTTCTGATTTTAATTTTTTAAAATATATATTTAAGCGGCAGTAATTTTAAAACGTAAGGGTTGCATTTTTTAAAAACGTGCCTGTGCATTGCCGTGCTTTCCGTTAATTTTAATATTTTTTTTCTGACGGGTACTGTCTGACATGCACGGGTGGAGAGAAACGAGGAACCCAGAGGAGGCTGTGCTACGGCAGGTATGTCAGGAATGGCAGGCCATCGGATGCCCATCCATGCTCGCCGGTGCAAATTATCGCCTCTATAGACAGTGCCCAACAAGCACATGTCAAGAAAACTTTTGACGTAAAGGCTATCAATAGTGTATTCAAAGAGGGAGACCTAGTATTGAAGTAGGATGCAAACAAAGCCAAGGCTTGAAGGCATATAAAGTTTGATGTCATATGGAGTGGTCCTTGTATAATCTCCAACTCCAAAGAAGCCAATGCATTTGGTCTTTCTAGGTTGGATGGGAGATATCTCAAGAATTGTTTTTCAGCTTATGATTTAATCATATGTATATTATTTTAGGTATTGTTTCTTCTCAAGAAGTGTTGTTGCACACTCTACATTATTACTGTTATTTATAGTAGCTCAGTCAACAAGACATGGTTTCAGGGTTGCTTTCTATTTGATTTTCTGATGGAGTTTTATAGGGATGCATTCTTGGTAAGCATCTTGAGGAGAAATATGATAAAGGAAAAGCATGGAGAGCTACAGATCTAGTGGAGTTGGTACACAGTGACTTGGAAAGACTATTTCCACAACTATCTTTTAGTAGAGCTAGATATGTCTTGACATTTATTGATGAACTTTCTAGATACACTTGGGTTTATTTTCTCAAATAGAAGTCCACGGTCTCTAATCATTTTCTAGATTTCAAAGCTTTTACAGAGAAACAATCTAGGAAGTTCATCAAGATTTTATGTACTAATAATGGGGGAGAATATGTTAACAATCATTTTGAATAGTTTTGTGCTTCAGAAGGAATCAACATGCAACACACAGTTCCATACAGTCCTCAGCAGAATGGTGTCGCAGAATGCAAGAATAGATCCTTGAAGGAGATGGAAAATTGTATGATACACTCCAAATCTTTGGCACCTCACTACTAGGCAGAGGCCATCAACTATGCATGTTACATCAAAAACTGAGTTCCTCACAAAGTTGTAAAGGGAGTAACTCCTTTTCAAGCTTGGACCTGTCGAAAATCCACAGTTAAGCACTTTCGAGTGTTTGGTTCTCTTGCATGGGCCCATATTCCAGTAGAGAAATACAAGGCTATGGGTTCAAAGAGCAATCCTTGCATATTTGTTGAGTATCACATATGATGATGTCAAAGGTTATAGGCTTCTCCATCCCACAACTCATGAGTTGTTTATTGAGAGGAGTGTTCATTTTGAGGAGAGCTCTTCTAGTTCTCCTACCACTTGTCTATCCACTATCATATTAGAGACTTTGCATCATGATGACAGTTCTTCAGAGGATCTTAATCCTCCTTATATTGATGAAGAGTCATCTTCCTCTACTTTAGATTAGATGGTGATAGTGATGATGAGGATTCACATTCCTCTTCTAGTCATCATTCAGAGGTTGATGATTCTCCTCCAAATTCTCCATTCTCAACACCTCTTTGGGCTAGATAGACATTGGAGTCGGCAGGTGATTGGGTTGGTGATCCATCAGACATAAGAAGAACACAACCACAATTTTAGTAAGCTCCACATCTCTTCATTGCTTCATCTTTTAATCCACGGTCTTTTCAAGAAGCTTTCGGTATTCCCGAGTGGGATGCTATAATGCAAGAAGAGTTCAATTCCTTAGAGAGGTATCACACATAGGATTTAGTCCCTCTTCCTAAGGGAACAATAATTGTATGATGCAAATGGATCTATCGGACAAAATTTGCAGCAGATGGGTCAGTTGATAAGCACAAGGCTCACTTGGTAGCAAAAGGATTCTCCCAGGTTCCTAGGATTGACTACTCTAAAGCTTGTGCACTAGTTGTTAAGATGAATTCCATCTAACTTGTCCTTGCTATAGCTGCAACACATCATTGGGAAGTTCATCAGATGGATGTGAAGAGTGCCTTTCTTCATGGTGACCTTCAAGAGGAAATCTACATGGAGCATCCACAAGAGTTTGTGCAGGATCCTTCACTTGTGTGCAAACTTCGAAAGTCTCTTTATGGCCTCGAATTGGCTACTCAAGCTTGGTATGTCAAGATGGAATCTTTCCTTGTGACACTTGGGTTTAAATGGTGCCATTCTGATCTAAACATATACATTCTATAGCAGGATGGCATTCTCACATTCTTGGTACTCTATGTTGATGACTTATTGATCACAGTGAGTCACTTGTCCGCCATTAAGGTGGTGAAAACTACTCTACGTGATAGATTTATGATTTCTAACTTGGGTCTTTTGCATTACTTCTTGGGGATTGAGATCACTCAATCATCTTCAGTCATCTTTCTTAGACAACCCAAGTATGCATTTGATATGCTTTCAATATTTTGCATGGATGATTGTAAGCCTGCACCGACTACATTTTTGTCAGGGGTCAAACTTGAGGCTAAGTGTTCTTCACCCTTGGTTGATGGCACTTCATACTGACAACTTGTTAGGAGTCTCATCTACTTGATTCATACAAGACCTTACATCTTATATGCAGTGGTCATGGTCTCTCAATTCATGCAGGAGCCACATGAGTTGCATTAGAAAGTAGTTAAGTGGATCCTTCACTACATTCATGGTACTCACACTTATGGGATTTAGTATGCAGCGAGCATGGATATTGACTTGGTGGGAAACACAAACTCAGATTGGGCAAGCAATTCTCAAGATCATAAGTCTACTTAAGGATATTGCTTCACTTGGTTCTATTCCAATTTGTTGAGTTAGTAAGGTAAAGAGACCTTAGTCTTAAATTTGTCTCAAATACCACACGTCACCCCTCGAATGTGATGTTATAAAAAATGGTTATCTCATAATGATTAACAAGTTGTGTTATGTTAGATCATGCATGAAACACATGGCTCCAAGTAAGCAAGTTGTGTTATGCTAGATGGCCATGTAAAAATGCTTATTTTCATGAATCACCAAGTTTTGTATGTCAAATCCATGGATTATTTTACACATCACGCCTTAGGGAGTGCATAAATTTTTTAATGTTGTGGGGGATGAATCAATGCTTAATGTCATTGGGGACAAATTAATAAACACATCGCAGGGGGAGTTATGAATAACACCACCACCAAAGGGGTATGCCAATAATTCAAAACTCACAAGATGTTAATGAAATGGATAGGGTGATATTCCCCACCTTAAAAATATCAATATACTTGCTATATTGATATTTTAAGGAAAAAAGGGGAAGAGGGGATCTTGAAAATAGTACACACCTCCCAAGAAATAGTTATCCTTTGCCCCCCTAATTGTAAGGGAAAATATAACCATACAAGATACTATCATGTTGCTACCATAGAAAGGAATATGGTTGCATGAAAGATTATACAACCATGAATGAAAATGAGCAAACACATGAAGCTACAAATTGTTGAACATCCAAAATACTGAGAGGGGGGTGAATAAGTAATTCCATAAGACCATAATAAAATCCATTTAAACATTATCACAATTCCGAGTAAGTCAACAAGAGAGAACATAGAAACAAGTCAATGCAACCATACACATGAACACTAGGATTTTTACGTGGAAAACCCAAAAAGGGAAAAACCATGGTGAGGGTTAACTCACAATATATTATATCTAGATACAAAATATTATGAGACTCACTTCTAGGACTCACTGTCCTTAAAAGGCTCACTACCTAAGTACAAAAGATGGCTAACTGCCAAGATACAATGATAGTGGCTCACTGCCAAAAGATTGAATTGATAGAATACACCTTCAATGTGTAGGGTTCAGTTCCACTAAAGCTCATAATATGAAGTACTGCCTCACATAGTAGTCGCTCAACAAAACTACACTGATCACAACTAATAAAGCATTTAGGTTTTGATCTTCACTTCACATTTCACATGCATTCCAAATATCTGCTTCCACTCTCCTCTCTCTCACTCTCATTTCTCAAAGCATCTTATATATATACAAGTATATCTTGATCACCAATTAGGTCGACTAACTGTAAGAATTGGCTATGAAGGTAGCCACCCAAGATCTAGAGGCCTAATAGAAAGCACAAAAGAGAGATAAAATATGACAAGAATAAACTGTATTCCTATCAATGATATAAGATAATGGTACAAATGTACATAGGAGACCCCTTGGATATATAGCCAAGGTGAGAACATAGAAGGGCATAAGATTATGACAAGTGTCATAATCTTATGACATGAGACAACAATGAAAAGTTATCACTCCACCTAAAGTGGGAAAGGATAATGTGATAATATCCACAAAAGGTGGATCACCCACAAAAGGTGGAGAGATAATCACATGATGTGTCCACAAAAGGTGGAAGTGATGTGGTAATGACATGTCAAGTCCACCAAAAGTGGAAAATCTCCAACAACCTCCTATGTGGTCCCTAAGTAAACTTAACTAAGGTGTAATCATGACCTAGGACAAGGTACAAGATATTTAATTACACCAACACCCCCCTTAAGTGCAACTTAGGGAGAATGTACACAAATGCAAACAATGCAAGATGGGTCCTGGCTACTAGGCCATGTTAGGTACCCATGTACAAACAATGCAATCTCTCATAAAGCGGAGAAAAGGAGAAAACCCAGTGGGACAAAACTCCTCCCCAAAAGAGAAACAAAATAGGAATCATGCTCTAGGAAGGATAAAACCTCAAGTGAGGAAAAAGTCCCCCCATAAGAGATAGTCCATGCAACCCCCCCTTAATGGAGAGTCACTGCTCAAATGTCACAATGTCAAGAGTCCCCAATCTAAACTGAAGAAGGAGAGAATGTAGAACAATGTGAAACCTGAAGTAGAGCGGACCAAGGATGATGATGAGTCCTCCAAATGTTGTTCCAAAAGAAATGCCAAACTGTGCAAGGCACTGATAGAAGGAATCAGGTACAACTGCAGAAGATGCCACATAACTGGTGACTGAGTTGAATCTGTCAACTCAAGAGTAACTGCAGAATCTATCAATGAAGAACTGTAGAACAATCCACACTGCAATAGGAATAAGTTTGAAACCAAGAAGACAACTGCGGGAGCATCAACTGAATGCTCAATAATAGCAGATTGGTACAATCCATGTCTCACTGGAGCCATGCACAATTTGTAAAATCCAAGTCTCACTGGAGCCATGCACCAAGTCTCTAGATGTAGAACCAAAATTTTGAAGACAGGTAGAGTGCTTCCAAAATAGGAGTCTATATGGTGATTAGTCCATCTCACCGAAATGCATGGGTAACCAGCCGCTGCATATGCTGAGTATATAGGAACTAACACTAGATACATAGATCAATCCAAAGAAGCATACAAAACATGACATAGTACACTGAAATAGAAGATTGTGGCACTTTATTTTAGTGCGATTACAACATTACAAAGAGGAGAACTACAATGACATGATGCAAAATTGAGAATGTTGATGAAGCCAACCAAAAGTGCCTCGAAGCAAAAGACCGTGAAGAAAGCCCTCCAGGTGGATGTCGGTAGGAGCAACTGACCCCCATTTGACTGCCGATCAGAGGAGCAAATGGTCCAAGACAAGGCTCGATTGGGAGGCAAAATAATTTCTCCAATTTTGCTTATTAATGCATGATTTGTTTTTTAAAAAAAACTTAAAAAGTTTAATTTAAAAACTTGATTTATTAGAAAAAAAAACTTTATTAAAAAAGAAAAAAAACAATTGTTTTTTTAATTGATTAAAAAACTTTATTAAAAAGAATGTTTTTTTTAAAATTATTTAAAAACTTTAATATTAATATTAAAGAAAAACTTTATTAAAGTTTTATTAAAAAAAACATTATTAAAAAATTAATAATGAAAAGTTTTATTTACCCAAGATCTAGAGGCCTAATAGAAAGCACAAGCATAAGAGAGATAGAAACAAGATGACAAGAATAAACTGTATTCTGTCAATAGAATAAAATGTAATGAGCTAGACGGCACAACGGTACCCTGCAGCAGTAGGTGATCAGTACCCACCGCACAGTGGTACAATACAATTTTTTTGATTGATAAAAATAAAAAAAATACAAACTTTTGATTTAGATCTTTTATAGAAATTTCAATACAAATTTTTTATTTTCTGATTTATGAAAAATCAGAAACTAAATACAAGATTTTTGCAATTCTTTTTTTAATTTTTCGGAAAAAATAAAAATAAACCCCATATACAAATCTCCGAAAATGAATGGGGAAATTTTAATTTCTCTAAAAATTTCAAAAATTTCCGGCGAATTTTTTTTTTTATCGAAATATTGAAAATTTTTGAAATTTTCTGACAATTTTTTTTTTTCAGAACTATAGAATAATTCAGAAAATTGAAAAAATACCCAAATTGGAGAATTTTTCAGATCTGGAGCTCCCAATATCTGATTTGGATGAAACGAAAGGCAATCTTGACTGAAAACAGCCTCCCAAACGCAATGGTGGGCTAAAATTTGGCGTAGGATGCTCCAAAATGCTGCTGCAACATAGATCTGAAAATACACCATTCTTCAAATGCACCAAGACCTCTCCAAATTGGCGATCCAAAGACACTCCAATAGCTCTGATACCATGTAAGAATTGGTTATGAAGGTAGCCACCCAAGATCTAGAGGCCTAATAGAAAGCACAAAAGAGATAAAATATGACAAGAATAAACTGTATTCCTATCAATGATATAAGATAATGGTACAAATGTACATAGGAGACCCCTTGGATATATAGCCAAGGTGAGAACATAGAAGGGCATAAGATTATGACAAGTGTCGTAATCTTATGACATGAGACAACAATGAAAAGTTATCACTCCACCTAAAGTGGGAAAGGATAATGTGATAATCTCCACAAAAGGTGGATCACCCACAAAAGGTGGAGAGATAATCACATGATGTGTCCACAAAAGGTGGAAGTGATGTGGTAATGATATGTCAAGTCCACCAAAAGTGGAAAATCTCCAACAACCTCCTATGTGGTCCCTAAGTAAACTTAACTAAGGTGTAATCATGATCTAGGACAAGGTACAAGATATTTAATTACACCAACACTAACACCCATGAAACATAATTAGTGATGCAGGAACATCTAGGGTGAAGAGAAATCCTACATCATCATTTTGTGTTTGTTTGACCAAATAAGGGCTGGCATGTTCTATCAGTGGAACCTTGACATATCGACATGACTTTCCTATAAGTCCCAACAACATATTGATGAAAACATAGAGAGAGAAGAGCGTGGAGCTATATCGGCATAAGGGTTCCCTATCAACGAGACGATTTCCCCTGTCTGGCCAATGGTCTTATCGGTGTGACTCAGTAGCATCAGTGGAACCTTCTACATCATTTCCTCGATGACCCAATGGTTTCTTTGGTTGTTACGTTCATCATTAGGACTCCCTTGTATTAGTGGAAGGTAACTTGTGGTCTCCCCGATGGAGTGACAACATGGTATCGATGTGACATGGTGATATAGGTGGAAGACAAATTAGAGTCTAGGAGAAAACCAAATGGAGATATATACGCAATGGTCAATGGTGGTTGATGGACGAGTGAACTTGAGGCCAACATGTGGTGAAGCGATATTGAATATTTCACATCGTAGTTGTGAAATATAATTCTATTAGCTAGTGTTGACTATGACGTAACAACTTGAAGATTTTGAAAGCTAATTGGGTAAGGAATGGTACTATGACATGAGACCAAGGTTGACCTGGAGATCTGGCAAGAAATAAGAACGCTACAAGAGAACATGTGCAGGGGGGTGGAGAACAAAGAATAAAGATGATCAATCATAGGATATATTTCAGTGAAGAACAAGCGATTAGTTTAGATCTTCCAATTGCTAGATGCCTGTAAGAAGCTAATAAATGGCATGTTCTCTGTAATTTATAGTGATTAGTAATAAATAGCATTTCTTTTGCTATGCAAACCTAGTTGTGCATTGTTGTTTTGGTTGTAATGGGAGTACCCTTCATCAAGTGGTATCAAAGCATGAGTTCTTGAGTCTATACAAAGCACCAAATGTGAGGCAGTTGCATTAGGACATGTGAGAGTGGGTTAAGAATAAAATGCCACCAAGAATGGCCCAATGTAGTAGAGGTGCAGATCCACCAAGAGACGAGATCAAATCCCTCAGAAGGTAGATGCAAGCCTTGTAAGAAGAGGTTCGAAGAGGAAGAGTACACCAGGAAAGAGATGATAGTGATGATGAAACATAAGAAGAATTGGAAGAGGAAGAACATGATCAAGTAGATCCTGGAGAACTGAGATTGTTGTGAGCAATATCCAGCCTGGGAAAGAAACCAAAGATGGAAGTATCAACCTTAAGTGGAAGCCTGAACCCAGAAGAATTGATCGATTAGATCAACGATATGGAAGAATTCTTTGAATTCGAGGAGATTGAAGATCCGCACTGAGTAAAGTTTGTAAAGACCAAATTGAAGGGTCATGCTAGTATTTGGTGGAAGGAGGTCCAGTTCGAAAGAGGCAAACAAGGAAAAGATAAAATCTCCAGATGGGAGAGGATGGTGGAAAAATTGAAGAAACAATTCATTCCAATGGATTACGAACTAGAGCTACTAAAGAGAATGTAGAGTCTAAGACAAGGAACGAGGATGGTGAAATAATACACTAAAGAATTTCATAAGGTTTTGATTTAAACAAGGTACTTAGAGGCGAACAAAGAGAAGGATGCTTAGTATATCAACAGGCTGAAGCCTAGTATACAGGAAGAATTGACACTGGTAAGAATGACCACCATTGAAGATGCTTAGTAGTTCTCTCTAAAGTTTGAAGAGTGACTAAACAAGAGATTTGAAAAGCAAGAAAAGAGGAGGAGGTCGAGGTGGAAAGACTGGTAAATGGCCATATGGAGGTTGAGGTGGTGATCATAAGAAGGATGAAGGATCTAGTACCAGTCAAGGTCAACAAAGAGATGACCCATATCAACCTTAGAATAGTGGAGATTGAAGAGGCCGAGGAAGGTCTGGGCGCGGACCTAGAAGAGGAGGTTTCAAAGGAACATGTTTCCAGTGTGGTGAAATAGGGCCTATGAGTACCCACGATACCAAGAAAGGATGAACAAGAGGCCTGAAGGCAAGGCGCAAGTAGCCCATGTAGATAAAGACACTTGGTCTTCATAGTCTGAAGTTTCCAAAAAAGGTGAGTCCCTTGTTGTCAGAAGGGCCTTGGTAAATGAAGAGAAGGAGCCCAACCAGCGAAATAATTTGTTTTGCACCCATTGTAAATGTGAAGGAAAGGTCTACAATATCATCATTGATAGAGGTAGCACTGACAATCTACTATCAAAAGAAATGGTCACCAAATTCCAATTGGAGAGGAGAAGGCACCCAAGCTGATATCAGATTGCGTGGTTGCAAAAGGATCAAAGGCTCCTGGTCAATGAATAGTGCCTGATAAAATTCAAAATTGGTAACTATAGGGATGAGGTTTTGTGTGATGTGATACCCATGGATACTTGTCACATGTTGTTGGATCAACCATGGAAGTTTGCTTGACAAGAAATACATGATGGACATGGGAATACTTATTCATTAACAAAGAATGGAGTTCAACATAAGCTAAAGCTGCTAAAGGAAGTAGATGAAAAGGTATGCAATAATGCACAAATTTTTTGATTGATGGAAGGAAATTCCTAGAAGGTATGAAACATGAGGCCATGTGTTTTGCATTAATTCCAAGAGCTAAAAAGGAAGCTAGTAGTGAGATACCTATTGAAGTGTGTGGTTTGTTGGATGAATTTTAGAGTATTATTTCTGATAATGTTCTTGAAGGATTACCACCAATAAGAAATATTAGTCATCAGATGGATCTGATTCCTGGAGCCAGTTTGCCAAGCAAGGCAACCCATCAGATGACTCTAGCAGAGAGTGAAGAGTTGAACAAACAAGTGCATGAGTTGTTACGAAGGGGATTGATTAGAGAGATTTTGATTCCATGTGCAATACCTGCAGTACTAGCACCTAAAAAGGATGAAAATGTGTACTGATTCAAGAGCCATCAACAAGATCACAATTAAGTATCAATTTCCCTTTCCAAGAATGGATGACATAATGGATTGCCTGAGTGGAGCTAAGTATTTCACAAAGATTGACCTAAAGAGTGGTTACAATCAGATTTGAATCAGAGAAGGAGACAAATGGAAGACAACTTTCAAGACCAAAGAAGGCATGTACGAGTGGTTAGTCATGCCTTTTGGGTTGACCAATGCACCCAACACGTTTATGAGTCTCATGAACAAGGTATTGAAAGAATTTTTGGGAAAGTTTGTTATTGTTTGCTTGGATGACATTTTGACTTTCAGTAAGACATTGGAGGAGTAGTTGATGCATATCTGAGAGGTTTTTGAGAAGCTGAGAGAAGAGAAGTTGTTGATCAACTTGAAAAGGTGCAGTTTTGTTAAACATGAACTGCTATATCTTGGATTTGTTATCTTAGCAGAGGGTTTGAAGATGGATCTAGAAAAGGTGAAAGCCATTATGGAGTGGCCAACACCAAGAAGCACTACTGGGGTAAGATCTTTTCATGGTTTAGCAAGTTTTTACCATAAGTTCATTAAAGGATTCAATAATATTTGTGCACCCCTAACAAAACTAATGAGGGGATAGAATAGAATTCAAATGGAGTATAAGAGTAGCAAAGAGTTTTGATTTGTTGAAGAAGAAGGTCACAAAGCAACCTATTTTGGCACTCCCAAATTTCAATAAAGTATTTCAAGTAAACTATGATGCCAATGGTAGCACCATTGGAGCCATTTTGAGCTATGAAGGTAAACCCATTGCTTACTTTAGTGAGAAAATGAATGATGCAAAGAAGAGATATTCTATGTATGATCAAGAATTCTACACCATAGTCCAGGCTTTGAAAAAGTGGAGACATTATTTGCTACCAAAAGAGTTTTTTTTATTCACTGATCATCAAGCTTTACAATACTTGAATAGTCAAGGAAAATTAAATCAAAGGCATCTTAAATGGGTTAAATTTCTACAAAGTTACACCTTTGTTTTGAAACATAGAAGTGGGTGATCAATTAGAGTTGCAAAAGCCTTGAGAAGGAGGCAAAACTTGTTAACAAAAATGTTGTTTGAAGTTGTCGGGTTCAAGGAACTCACAAGTCTATATCCAAAAGATCCATATTTTGTAGAAGCTTGGAAAGCTTGCAAGGAGCTTATCACACTAGATAGGACTAGCTGGTTGGATTATAGCTTTCAAGATGGTATGCTATTTAGGAGGAATCAATTGTGCTTTCCCAGGAGTTCGATGAGAGAAAACTTGATCAAAGAGAAGCATAGTGGTAGAATAGCAGGTCACTTTGGATGAGATAAGACAACCACTGTGGGAAGTGAACATTACTATTGGCCGTAGTTGTAGTAGGACATGAAGAAGTTCGTACAGGGTTGCAGGGTGTGTCAAATGGCGAAGGGCACCAGTCAGAATACTGGACTATATCAACTGTTACCGGCACCTAAGAAGCCATGGGAGGATATCAACATGGATTTTGTTCTTGGTTTGTCAAGGACACAGCGTGGTCATGACTCCATATTTGTGGTGGTGGACAGATTTTTGAAGGTGAAACACTTCATTCCATGTCATAAGACTAGTGATTTTGTTCATGTTGCAGAATTATTTTTCAAGGAGGTGGTAAGACTACTTGGTTTACCAAAGAGCATAGTTTCAGACCGAGATACCAAGTTCGTTGGGTATTTCTAGAGGATGTTGTGGAAGAAGTTGAAAACTAGCCTGAAGTTTAGCTCAACACACCATCCATAGATAGATGGACAAACAAAGGTAGTGAATAGGAGTTTGGGTAACTTGTTGAGATGCTTGGTAGGTGGTAGACCCAAGGGTTGGGATTCGGTTTTGCTGCAAGCAGAGTTTGCTTATAACAATTCAATCAATAGAAGTACTGGTAGATCATTGTTCCAAATTGTATATGGAAGTAGCCTAAGAATTGCTACTGAACTGAGCAAAATGGATAAGGAAGGAAAGCATAGTGCAGATGTAGAGGATTTTTCTAAACATATCAAGAATGTGCATGAAGAAGTTAAGAAGCATATTCATAAGATGAAGAAAAAGTACAAGACTAAGGTAGATTAGAAAAGAAGACATAAGGAGTTTGCAGTTGGAGATGAAGTGATGGTTCATTTGAGGAAGGAAATATTTCCAGTTGGTACATACAATAAGTTGAAGATGAAGAAGTTCAAACCGTGTAATATTTTGGAGGGGCATGATTTAAGAAATGCACATGAGTTAGAATTATTGAGTGGGGTTCAAGTATCACCTATATTCAACACTTTAGACCTAACAGAGTATCACGAAGGAGATAACGAGCCTGAGTTGGTAGAGGCACGGTGGAGTGTTCTAGCATCAACAAAAACACGAGGAGAAATTGTAGAGGTCTTGACTAGTCGAGTGGGACAAAGTATGAGGAATATGCAATAAAAAGAATACCTGGTGAAGTTAAAAGGGAGGCTAGTTGAAGACTCAACTTAGTTGTCCAAATCAGAGGTTAGCCATCTAGACTTTCCTCTAACTCCATAGGAGTGACTGAGTCACTCTTCAAATCTACCCTAGGTGTTTGATGTAGGAGCATCCAGGGTGAAGAGAAATCTTGCATCATCATTCTATGTCTATTTGATCAAATGAGGGTTGGCATGTTCTATCGATGAAACCTTGACATATCAGCATGAATTTCCTACAAGTCCCAATGACATATCAATGACAACATAGAGAGAGCGGAGCATAGAGAGAAGGGTTTCCTATCAATGGGACAATTTCCCCTATTTGGTCGATGGTCCAATTAGTGTGACTTGGTAGTGTCGGTGGAACCTTCTACTTCATTTCCTTGATGACTCGATGGTTTCTTTGGTTGTTACGTTCATCGTTAAGACTCCCTTGTATTGGCAGAAGGTGACTTGTGGTCTCCCTGATGCAGTGACAACATGGTATCAGTGTGACATGGTGATATCGGTGGGAGACAGACTGGAGTTTGGGTGAAAACCTAATGGAGATAGATACATGGTGGTTAGCATCAGTTGATGATGAGAAAACCTGAGGTCAACACGTGGAAAAGTGATATTGAATATTTCACATCATAGTTGTGAAATATAATTCTATTAGCCAATGTTGACTGCAATGTAATGACTTGGAGATTCTGAAAGCTGATTGGGTAAGGAATGATACTATGAAATGAGACCAAGGTCGGCCTGGAGATTTGGAAAGAAATAAGAAGGCCACGGGAGAACATGTGTGGGGGGGAATAATAGAGAACATAGAGGATCAATCATAGGATATCTTTTAGTGAAGAAAAAGTGATCAGTTCAGATTTTCCAATCGGTAGATGCCTGTAAGAAGCCAATAAATGACATGTTCTCTATAATCTATAGTGATCAATAATAAAGAGAATTTCTTTTGTTATGCAAACCTAGTTGTGCATTATTGTTTTTGTTGTAAGGGGAGTACCCTTCATCAATTAGTCTTCATAATATATTGCATATGCTAAGTCGACCAAGACTAGAACACAATTCTCTAAACCAACAAATAATTCTCAAACCAAGCACCTTCCAGTTCTAAGAACACATTAAATTCCCATCATACCACTAGCATAGAGACTATCATAAAACCACAACATAAGAATATTCACCTTAATAGAATGTGGAGTCTCCCACATAGTATGTCAGACATAGAAAAACAAAAGAATATAGAGTTAAACTCTATTAGTGATAAAATTTTTCTCACAACAAAAGACGTCTCAAGATCTAGGATATAGCTATTTGAATGATTCAAGAAAACATGGTTAAGAGATTAGTCATATCAAATCTTGTGGTGAATTTCAAACTCAAATATCAACACACCGATCCATCACAAAAGGGTATTATCGATAGAGAACAACTTTCGGTAAGCCAAGAAGTCTTCCCATATAGTTATCACCATGTTGACATCAATAACAACATAGGAATAACCAACAAAAACCAACCATACTTCATGCTCACGTTGCAGGGCTTCCAACAATCTCCACCTTTGGCATTAATGGCAACATGCATGACAGAGGCATTTTCTAGTAACTGAATACTCTGAATACTTCCCCTATCAATTTTTTTCTTCACAAAAATGTTTTTCCTTTGACTCTCTATCTTTTCATCTCTTTATCTCTTTGTCTCTCTTCATCTCTCCCCCTTTGGCATAAATGAAAAGGGAAGGGGTCCGATATATTTGTATTTATCAAAATGTATCCAAAATGATATTGTTGAACACAAAATTAAAATAACCTGAAGAAGAATGTCTGAGACTCTCCATGATAGCCTTCCACGATGCTTTACCTTCTTCCCATGAACCTTTTGCACTTACAAGAGTCTTGTAAAATAGCTTAAGCTTAGTTAAGGACTCTACATGCTAAAGTATTAGGACTAAGATTGATGCTTGATAATTCACCAATACAACCAAGAGCACTAGAAATATAAGTATGTTTGAGTTTAATCATGTATATGAGTGCCAAAAATTTATTGATAATTCTGTCCTTTGATCCTGTAGAGAAAAGAATTTTTCCTAAAGCTACACAATGTAGGACCACCTTTGATTATCTTTATCCTTTGGCAACCTGTATTTATCTGCTTGAGTGCTCAACCGAGATTCACTCATCCTTATCTCTTTTCTTATATCCAGTGTACAACTAGACCAATCTAGGAAAAAAGAAAGTAGTTCTTATGCCTCTTCTTCACAACCTTGTACACTTTCAAATTTTTTTTCACTCAATTGTGTGCATTCACATATTTTTCCTTGATATCTTCCAAATTTCCTTCATTAGACTTAATTCCAGTAGACACTTCAAGTCTGGAGATGTAGACCTTCAAAGAATCAATCATGCCATGAAGATTCTCCACAATAGAAATAGATGAATCAAAATTAGCACTAGGAATAACCTTCTGTAATTCTTCCAAAGCTCACTAAATATTTATTCTTTCATGCTCATGTTCAAGCTCACTTCCTTCTACAACTTCTTGCTTAACAACACTCTTCCTTTCCTTCCTTGTTTCACTCCCGCTACTAGAGGTACCTTCCACATTGAGATTCATAGGGCTTTCCAGAAGAATTTTAGTATAATTATCAACTTTAGCCTCTGACACTTCATAATTCAATTTAGATATGCAAACTAACCTTGATTCAACTGCTTCCATGTGACAAAAATATGTAGACACAAGAAAATTTATGCTTTTAGAGTACCTTTCAACAACACTTACTGGAATCCTAAACCTTTTGTTCATCCTCATTTGAAATGTTCCAAAGAATGCAACAAGGGAAGTCTCGTGTGCATCCAAACTACCAATATTTATCATGAAGTTCCTGAATTGATAGGAAATAGGCTATGAATTTGACCATTATATCCTTCCTAATACTCGTAACTCTCTCAAAAAGTAAATAGCAAACATACAACAAGATTGCCATAATAGAATGTATTCTTCTTACTCTTCTTGATCTCCTTTAAATTATTCAAAATATGTATATGAAGTAATTCACACAAGTCATAATCCATACCTCTTTTAGCCATATCAACAATAGTACATGCACAACAACAGTAGAAATTGTGAGGTCATTGTTAGGGCTACAAACTTTGTGACTGATGACCATAACAATATACCTTATTACTAGATCAAAAATCGATCTCAAATCAATCTCTTTCCCTTCAAGATTCTTCCTGGTAACCTCAAATATCTCTTTTTCATTTATAGCTTTCTATTTGGGAACTGGTCCAGAGGAACACAAACCTGTTACATCTCTAATAGATTCTCTAGAAATTAAATATGCCTCATCAATCTACAAAGATTCATCATGAATTTTTCTCAACACCATTCAAGTAAACTTCTTCTCAAATCCAAACAAGGGAAATTTCCTCCAAACATCCAAATTTTTCTCAACTAATACTCTGCAGGGATCATGGCTTTCTTTCAATCCACTTTCCCAAAGTACGCTCAACTGAACTGATGACATTTCTTCTATCTTACTGAAAACAAATGCATAGATATCTTATGTAGGAAACACTCACAGAGGGATTCAAGAGAATGCACTAGCAGAATCTTCTAAAAAATTGTTCAAATATCTTCTCAAATTGACTTGCACTTTATCCACACTATTCACAACCTTTGAATCATCCATAATAGTGAAAATGAAAGATTGTGCAAATAGGAATACCTCTAAAACTTTAAATCCACTTGACTTGTATAGATATATTGCTTTTGGAGCTCACTTTGAATCCACTTGACTTCTTCAAACCCGAAAACTTTGAATTGCCTTCTAAACTTCCTTTGCATGCTTCTTCGAAAATACATAAGCCTTTAAAATTATCTGAATTTATTCCTCCCATTTTGAATGATTTTGCAATAATGCTTCAACTTGCATCTAGATTGCCTCGGAGATTGTGTACGCCTCCATTCTTTCAAATTAGGTAGATTTTATCCTTCACACATGTGACTAAAAAATTTCTTAATTTCCTTACCATATTGAATATACTTTTATCATGATATGACACAAGTATCGATGAGGGGGTTATTTAGGTTTTATGATAAATGCTCCCCTTTAGCCAATGATTTACTTAGAAATTGATGGGAGTATTTGTACTAGAGGTCGGCACAAATCTAAGACTGATGATTCCTTTCTCCAAATCCTTTTCATTTTATTTCTTGCTTCTTTCGGATCAATGATTTGATCATTCTTCTTTGCCGAATAGATATTTTTCTTTCTTCTATTGTTATTAATAGGGTATTTTGGATTGCTATTCTTACAATAAATAACATTCTTCTTTCCATTTTCCCTTTTATTCAACGAACCAACTTTATATCCTTTCTTCTTGCTCTTAGAACACTTTCCAAATAAAGAATCATTTATTTTGCAGTCCCTTTCCTTATGACCAAATTTCTTGTAGGAATAACAAATGCCATTGAAAGATAAATACCTTTTAGCATCATGTCATTTGATAGGAGTTTTTCTAGAGTTGCTTCTTAGATCCTTAATTTTCCCATTTTTGTATCGAGTCTTCTTCCTAGTAGATTGCTTCACTTTAGATCTTTTTCCTTTCTCAAACCCTAAACCACTCTTATCCATCACAGGTCCCTAAGAAGGAATCAATTCATCAAGCATCGTCGAGCTTATCTTAATTTTTTCTTCAAAACTTCTTGCCTTTTCCATATCAGATGTCAATATTTTTGCTTCTTCTTCTAGCTTTAAGCATTTATCCATATTCCTTTGAATTTCAATTTCCTGACATTATTCAATTCTTTTCTTCTCATCCAATTGTTGTAGTAGGCTAGATATAATTTCTTCTCCCTCAACCAATAGATCACATGCTTCAACACTTTTACTTTGCAACTTTTCAATATGTTCATCCGCTTTTATCAACTTGTCCTTCAGATCTTCCATTTCTTCTGAATATTCAATAGAGACTACTTATAAAGGAAAAAATTTCTCATATTCAAATTTTGGGACCTTCCTCAAGCTGTTAGGCTTCTTCCAAGGAACCAAGCTCTGATAATAATTGTTGAACATCCAAGTATTGAGAGGGGGGGTGAATCAGTATTCAATAAGACCATAATAAAATCCATTTAAACATTATCACAATTTTGACTGAATCAACAAGAGAGAATATAGAAACAAGTCAATGCAACCATACACATGAACACTAGGATTTTTATGTGGAAAACCCAAAAAGGGAAAAACCACGGTGAGGGTTAACTCACAATATATTATATCTGGATACAAAATATTATGGGGCTCACTACCATGACTCACTATCCTTAAAAGGCTCACTTCTTGAGTACAAAAGATGACTATCCACCTAGATACAATGATAGCGGATCATTGCCAAAAGATTGAATTCATAGAATACACCTTCAATGTGCAGGGTTTAGTTCCACTCAAGCTTAATATGAAGTACTTCTTCACACAATAGTCACTCAACAAAACTACACTAATCACAACTGATAAAGCATTTAGGTTTTGATCTTCACATCACATTTCACATGCATTCCAAATATTTGCTTCCACTCTCCTCTCTCTCACTCTCATTCCTCAAAAAATCTTATATATGATCAAGTATATCTTGATCATCAATTAGGTAGGATAACATCCATAAAACATAATTAGTCTTCATAATATATTGCATATGCTAAGTCAGTGAAGATGAGAACACAATTCTCCAAACCAACAAATAATTCTCAAATAAAACACCTTCCAAATCCAAGAACATATTAATCTCCCATCATACCACTAGCATAGAGATTGTCGAAGAAACCACAACATAAGAATATTCACCTTAATAGAATGTGGATTCTCCCACACAATATGTCACACAAAAAAAATGTAGAATATAGAGTTAAACTTTGTCAATGATAACTTTCTTCTCACAACAAAAGACGTCTTAATATCCACGATATAGCTATTTGAATGAGTCAAGAAAACATGGTTAAGAGATTAGATTCATATCAGATCTTGTGGTGAATTCCAGACTCAAATACCAACACACAAATCCATCACAAAGAGTATTACCAGCAAAGAACAACTTCTGGTAAACTAAGCAGTCTTCCCATATAGTTATCACCATGTTGACATCAATGACAACATAGGAACAACCAACACAAACCAACCATACTTCATGCTCATATTGCATGGCTTCCAACAAAAATTCCACACATTGAGGAGCAACATCATAGAAGAAAAAATATTATTTAGAATTATTAGGTGTATTAACACATGGAAGATCACTACAATCAATAAGTTGTTTGATTTAATTACTCAAGGCTTGGTATTCATTAGTAGAATGACCATGCACTTGATATGCACAAAAAGAACTATTTTTATAAAATTTATTATGTGTTGGAGGAGGAAGAGTAATCAAGTGGGCTTCCATAAGATTTGAAAAAATATGCTCTTGCTCAAATAAAGGATAAGTAGTAGGAGAAAATCCTTGCTCTTTTGGAGAAAATGTTGCATGCTTACCATAAGATGTTATAAATATAGTAGATGATGGAGGATAAGATGTAGATGCAAGAGAAAGTTGGAACCCTAAACCTCTTTTTGTAAGCTACGGTGTATACTTTAGATGATTCTTAACTCCTTGTTTCATATTTTCATTATATCCAATCTAGAAAGAATTTAATATCCAAGCCCATAACACTTTTCCAACTCATATGGATAAGTCTTGTTTAAATGTCTATGAGAAGAATTGATTCTTTTGCAAGAATGCAAATCCTTTTTAGGTGTTTAAATTTTAAGGTTAGATATCACCAAAATACAAGGGACAAAAGATAAAGAGCCCCCATCACCATCATGGGATAATGTTTTTGGACTTTCTAATGTAGAAGAAGATTGAGCAAATGAAACAGAAGACTCTTTAGGTTGATACAAAGGAGGGTGTAAAATCTAATGAACCCCGATCATGACCAAAGAATTTATTTGAAGATGATGCATTGCTTTAATCATCATTTATATTTAAAAAGAATAGATGATTGAGAAGGGAAAAAAGAAAAAAAATGGCTCTATGGTTTTTGCCTAAGAAAAAATGATCATTTTTTCAAAAACTCATGGCTCCCTCTACAATCTTGAGGGGCCTAGGCTACAACATGCCATCAATATCCATCCACTAGCAGGTTCACTCATATAGTTAGACATTATGTAGGCCATACCTTTGTATGTCATCCAAGTAAAATGCTTATTTAGAAAAAAAAAAGATGGTTTGATATTTGTGAACTTGAGCCCCAACATTTGTTAAGCTCATTAAAAAGGGTCAGGAAGGTACTTTGGTTAAATTTATAAATAATATACCTATTGTACCTTCTTTTCCAAACAAAATTCCTTTGCTCAAAACCTATCAAAAGCCACAAGAAAACAATTTTGTTTCGTTAAGGTGGCAGAGAAAGGATAATAGCAAAAATCAAGTGATTGAAAAGGTCTCCGTTCCAAGTGCGGATCCACCTTCCAGGAGATTAAATGTTCAAAAAGATATTTTAAATGTTACATTTCTATAGTACCTATTGAGTTTACAGATCAATGATCTCTATGGGAAAACACTAATTTGTAAGCTCTGGAACTCCCTTCCTCATATTGAAACATTGAGAGATTTGGTTTTTGACGAATGGGAAGGGGAAAATGAGGTTTTTTATTTAGATCAAGGAGAGCATTTTTTGTTCTTTTTGCTTAAAAATAATGTAGAGATGAAGTGCATAACGTTAAATCATGGGTCTTTGAGGGATTTGGTTTATTCACCCAGCCTTGGTATCCAAATTTTAACCCTAAGTCTATCTCAGTTAAGTTTATCTCATTCTAGGTTCAACTCCATTCTTTGTTGTTAGAATATAGAGAGTTGGATCTTGTGGAAATATTGGCAAATCAAATGGGGATTTTCTTGAAGCATGATATGGGTATTTTTAAAAATCTAGGCTACTCAGTTAGAGTTTGTATTTTGATTGATATGACTAAGGAATAATTCACATAAACTCTAAAAATGGGGTTTGGATTCAAAATATTTTCTTGGAAACCCCTAAAAGTGTGTGTGTTGCATATAATTCTTTGGGTCATCTCTCTAGGGATTGTTTAGATAAGAAGGATCCTACATAAGCCTAGATATATATTTGTCCATCCATGAGCCTCAAGCAAAAAATACTAATATTTTGTACTTTCCATTTCAAATAGTCCAATCTGTTTTAATTTTTCAAAGGAATGTTAAAATACAATGGATTGCATGTCTTCAAAAGGAGGTGGAAGAATTTGAGATGTTAAGTGTTATATGCCAAAAACCTAAAAAATTACAGTTATTTTTTAGAATCTATTGTAAAGGGCTTATCTCATAAATTTATGGGAAGTGGAAGTCTACTCCATTTGTATACTACTAATATGCTAGCTATAAGCATGCAACATATGGAGGAAATTATTACATTATTAGTAACTAGGGGTAGAAAGAATACCTCTGATATAGACTATTTTGACATGCAATGGGGTTTAGATTCACAAAGTCAGAAGGGGATGCCATTAATAGATAATCAACTTTTTTTGAGTTATGTGGCTTCATAAGACTTGATTTAATGGATTTTTAGAGCATGTGAAAGGATGGTAATCTAGAAGAATTGACAGATAATATAATCGAAAAGGAAGGCCTCAAGTTAATTGATGAAATTGGGGAGAAAGTGTTAGGCAAGGTAGGGGATTATGATTATTCTAAGACCATTTCTATATCTCAACACCCAGTGTTCAAACAAAATCCCAAAAAGGACACCTAGGAAAAGAGGCAGGAAATCACATGCAAAAAAATTACAAGAGGAAATAACAGCTAGTAACCACTCTACTTTGGACTACAACATTAATTTTCCTCCATGCAAGGATCCAAGGTTGAGGAGGGCATGTTTCTCTCCTCGGTCATAATGAAAATAATATCATGGAATGTTAGGGGCATTAATGCCCCTAAAAAAGGTCCCAAGTTAAGCATCAAATTGATGCTTATGGGGTAGACAAAGTAATTATTCAAGAATAAAATTTTTTTAGAAGAGGTATTTCAATCAGCTATAAATAAGTGGTCAAAATGGAAATTTTCTCACTCACCTATTGTAGGTGCTTCAGGGGGTCTGATTACTTTGTGGAATGCCCAAACAATAACAATAGAGGTAATCAAGTTTGAAACAAATTGGCAACTAGTCAATGTAAATCATTTTTATTTACACTATTGACTTTTTAATGTGTATGGACCAATCTCAATAGTTGCAAAGAAACATCTTTGGGATACTTTGAAACAAACTTTAAATCAACTTGGGGAGGATAAATTTCTATTAGCAAGAGTCTTTAATTAATTCCATTATATCCTTGCAAGAGAAAAAAGGTGGGATATCTCCTCCTGCAAGGGTAATGGAGGATTTTAAGTCTTCCATTCAAGATAATGCACTTATTGATATACATCCAGCTACAAGAAAATATACATGGTCAAATAGGAGGAAATATTTCACATAGATAGCAGAAAATTTGGATAGATTCCTAGCTTCTCCAAATTGGTTCTTAACTGATCATTCTTTATCATCTCAAAATTTTCCTTTGGTTGGGTCAAATTTTTTTGCTATTTCCTTAGTTATTTCAAGAAATTTAGTTAACCCAAGGCATAGTTCCTCTTTTAAATTTGAGAAAATGTGGTATAAACATCCAAATTTTCTCAAGCTTCTCCAAAGCTGGTGGTTGAATTCACATTTTTTCAAAGGCTCTAGGCCATTTTAATTTTGTAAGAAGTTATTGTATTTCAAGAAGTGGATAATTACATGGATTGCACAAGTATTCAGGAACATTTTTAAAGAAAAGGAGTGAGTCTTTAAACAACTATTAGTTGTGAATGAAAATATAATTTCAAGTGGGATGAATGCAACTGTGTTTGAAGAGAAAAAATTGTTACAGTATGAATGGGTAGAATTACTTGCAAGAGAAGAGGTTAACTAGTGTCAAAAATATTGAGAGTATGAATGGGTAGAATTACTTGCAAGAGAAGAGGTTAACTAGTGTCAAAAATATTGAGAGTTATGACTTAAAGAAGGAGATATAAATACAAAAAAAATCATATCTCTATACAAATAAAAGGGTTAAAAGTTCTATTTTTACTATTTAGGACTATTTGAGGGGTGAATACCTTTCCAAAGAGAAATATATTCAAAGGGAGGGAATAAGGTATTTTCAAATTTATTATATGTTCCTGCATCCCAAAATCATAGTTCTACAGAAAGTGAGGAGTTAATTGATGCTATATCGAAATTGATTAGTAATAATGATAATATTTAGCTATTGAGTCCTTTCACATTAGAAGAGGTAAAATATGTTGTACTTTCATTACCATCTGATAAGTCCCCATGGGTTGGATGGGTTCACAGTTGTGTTCTTCCAAAAATGTTGGGAGTTTATTGGTTCAAATATGCTTAGAGCAATGGAAGAGTCAAGAAAGATAGACCTACTATTTTGAAACACTTTAATGTCACAAACATTGCTATAATCCCCAAAGTTGACTCCCCAAATAAATTTCAGAATTTAGGCCAATTGCACTATGTAATATGGTATATATAATTTTCATGAAAGAGATTTATCTTAGGCTTTGCTCTTTTATTCCAAAAATAATTTTAGAAGAGAAAGGGGGTTTTGTGCCAGGAAGAGAAACAGTGGAAGGTGCATTGGTGGATCATGAGGTTTTGCATTCAATTCATTCCTATAATATACCATCAATTATTGTCAAATTGGATATGATGAATCCTATGATAGGGTTGACTAGTCTTTTCTCATTTAAATTTTGAAAAAAAATGTCTTTGCAAATAAGTGGTGCAAGTGGACATTATCTTGCTTATTAGCATGAGTGAAATTTTTAGTAATTATCAATGGAACCCCGGTGGGTTTCTTCAATTCCACACAACGTGTTCATCAAGGTGATCCTTTGTCCCAATTTCTGTTTATTATTTTAGTTGAAGTGTTAAGTAAATCTATTAGAAGGGTTCATTATCAAGGGCTATGGAAAGGAGTATCTCTTCCTTGTACAATTATTTTAGTCACCCATTATTTATTTGTGGATGAAACCATATTGTTTGGGAAAGTAACTGTGAAAGAAGCAAAAAAAATTAAAGAAAAGTTGTAGAAATATACAAAAGCTTTAGGTCTAAAAGTAAATGTAGATAAATCTATATTTTGAATGCTAAAGTAGTGGTTAAAAGGAAAATAGTAACGTTGTTGGGTTTTAAATTAGTTGATATTCCATACAAGTATCTTGGTCTTTTTTTTTTCTCAGGTGTAAATAAGATAAGTTTTTGGGAAAAGATAATTTAGCCTATCAAATTTTGGATATCTGCGTGGAAAGGAAGATGGTTGTCCCTTGCAAGAAGAATTTTGATGATACAATTAGTATTGGCATCCATTCCAAAGTATTATATGGCAGTGTTAAAGGCTTTGAAATCAATGATATCTAAAATATAAAAGTGGATAAGAGGCTTCTTGAGGAAAGGAAATATGGATAACTAAAAAAAATCCATTAGTTTCAATTGAAAAAAATTGTGTAGAAAAGCTTAAAGGAGGGGTAGGAATACATAATATGTCGGCAATTTTTTTTCTTTTGGGGCTAACTTGGTATGACATATGTATGAAAAGCCTCATGCTAAATGGTGTAAGATTATGCAAGATAAATATTTGGATGAGGCTTCCTCAAGTGGAATATTAATAATATCAAACCCTCAACAAGGATATTCAATGTAGAATTTCTTAGTTTCTTGTAGGAACGTAATCACACCATATATAAGTTGGAAAATTCACAATAAAGAGAAAGCATCCTTCTAGAAAGATTCTTGGAATGGATTGCCATCATTGAATTTTGAGTATGATTTTTAGATAGCATAGGCACTCTTGTCAGCATGTTGGGGTGAAAAAGTAAAGGACTATTTCCTTGAATCAGATAGTCTAACAGGTAAAGTTAAATGGAAATATTTTTTAAAGGTACAATCCCATTTGATCAAAAACAAAAATTGGAAGTTATCCTAAAAGATATAATTGTTTATAGATTGGATATGCCAGATAAAATCATATGTGCTCCTTTAAAAATGAGTAGTTATACTATTAAATAGTGCTATAAAGTAGTTTCCAACAGTGGGGTTCATCATGAAACACAAACGACTCTTTATTTTTGTTGGAATTCTACAGGTTTTCCTAGGGTTGATTGTTTTTCTTGGTTGGCCATAAAATATAAAATTTTAATGGGTGATAGGCTAACTAAGTTGGGGATAAAAGACCAATTTAAGTGTGTTCTTTTTGATGAAGTTCAAGAGGATACAAATCACCTTTTTATTGGATGCAAATTTTCTCAACAATGTTGGGATTTTGTTAAAGAAAAACTAAGTTGGTATTCTCCTTTGCCTTCTTCTCTTTGAGAGCTCTTTACGAGTTAGCCAACATTATATAAAAACTCACTAGTTTCTATTATTTAGTAGTTGAATCTAGCATTAGTTATTTGGAATATATGGTGGGAAATAAATAAGTGTATATTCAGGAAACAAACATCCACTATTGAGTAGGTTTTGTTACAAATAGAAAAGTCAATTTCAAAAGTAACAAATTCCTATTTTCAAGAAATCAAGAATTTATGGTTTATTTTTATTGATTGGGATGCTTCACTAATGAAGAAATGGAACTATATTGTACTCCCATTTAAAAGAAGTCAACATCAACCAAGGAAAATAAAAATAGATAGATCTAAGGTTCTTTAGATTCCACCTCCTTCAAGAGTTTATAAGTTAAATTTTGATGGAGCTTCAAGGGGGAATTTGGATGCTTCAAGATCAGGTGTGGCCATTAGAGACAACAAGGGAAAATTAGTTGGTGCAAATTTTTTCAATCTTCTAATTGGCACAAATAACATAGCTGAAGCTCAGGAACTATTGTATGATTTGTAGTTGGCCTTCGAGTTAAAAATTAGTAATCTACAAATTGAAAGTGACTCATTAGTAATTATAAATTCTTGCAAGGAGAGGAAGAGTTCAAATTGGAAGTTACATTATAGGTTACATCAGGTTTGGAAACTAATTGACAAGTTAAGAAATTATAGTATAAATCGCACTTATAAAGAAGGTAACAGGTTGGTAGATCTCCTTACAAGCATAGGTTATGATCAGGATCATCTAGAAATGGTATATGATAAGAAGGGGGACAATCTCCTTGACTGTTTGAGGGACATACTTAAGCATGAAAGCAATGAAATTGATCAAATGTTATGCTTGACTAGCTAAAATTGAAAAATTTAGTTAGTTAGTCTACAACATGAACTCAAGTCCGTCAATTCATAATTTAAAGTATTTTATTCAAGGAATCCAAGGAACACAACTTGTCAAGTATTTGCAATGTGTTTTTCTAATAAATTTTTGATGTAGGTTTTATTAAAAAGGCACTTGGAAAATTTGTGTACCAGCCACTAAGCATAATTATTATGTAAATTAATGAGAAAGATTAACAAGATCATCTTCTCATGTCAAACTTCAAAGGATTGCATCTAAAATGACAAATGTTGTACGCTGGCAACATTTTCCAAGCTATATCTTGCAAACAAGTGTGAAAAGTAGAGTGTTAAGTGGTGTGTGGGTACGACTTCCATCATTTCCTAGATGCCTTGTTCAAGCATAAAGGTTATCTAGGTTGTAATATCGTTGGCTCTAAATGTCTCAAGGATCAGTGTCTAGCAAAGGAGAAATTTAAGTCTATGTAAGGAATCATAGTTGCAAGGTTTTTCAAAGGTCGACAATGGAATATTGCCCAAGAAATTATAGGAATTTCTTTCTAGTTCAGGATTGTGAAGTGTCGTTCACATGATGGCTAGATTCTTCTCAATTTTAGCAGGTCTTCCAAATGCAATGTAGCCAAATCACCAAGAGCATTAAGTGGGTAATTGGCAAAGAGACAATTTATCCACGAGCAATAAGAATTATTTTTCCCTCCTAGCTTCTATCAATTTTCATGTCAAATTTGCTTGATTTACTACAATGTTATTAGTTCGTTGATTTAATTGCACAAAATTTGGTTAAGGGCGTTTTTCTACAAAATAATGCTTTGTTGAGAGCCACACAGTCTTATGACCTATGTAAGGGTCAAGGCTACATTGGGGGTTTATTCCTTAGGCATTTCTTACTACACATAAGGTCTTTTATTTCTCTTTACAATGATATCAAGGATTCTTTGGAGTTTAATGATACTAGTATACTATATGCTTCCCTAGAGAGAAACATGAGAGATGTTGGGGAAGAAATGATCCTCAAATTTAGAAAGAAGTATCATGCAATTGTGGTTTTAATGTTGTGTGATCATAGCCCTCCAATTTTGGTGGTAGCTGAATTGTCTCTACATTATTGTGCCCATGATAAAGAACCGATCCTCCATTCTCATGCAAATGATGAAGTTCCAGTCCGTATAGCAGAAGAAACTTCTTTGCATTCCTGTGCACATGTTGATGAACCATCCTGTCGTGTAATCTTTCCAAATTTGAATTATGAAGTTTCTACACTTTCAATTCATAATGTCAACCAAAAGTACCAAGATGAAAATGAGGTCGACATCTACCAAATGGAAGAATGAAATGTTTCAAAGCCCTAGGTCTGCAAATTTTGTTTTTTCTCTCAATGTAGTTTGAAGTATAAGCCCTAAATTTTTAATGTTATTAGTGGTCATGGTTTTTTTATCATGGGGTATTGACCATTTTTTTTGGAAAATGATTAGAAAATAGTAATGTGGTCTATAAATTTTATTTAAAGCTACCTGTAAGATGATGACACGTGCACAGGTCCTCTGAACTAAAAAACTATCCTATTGTAGTCTTTTACTTTTATATAAATATAATATATACGCGCTGGCCTTTTGCCTAAAAAATAAAAAATAAAATCACCATTTATATTTGATGTTAGAAAATTTAACTTGTTGGGCTTCAATTGTGAGATTTTAGAATCCCTATTGAAAGTAGGTGTAAAATATAACAAATAACACTGATCATTTAATAGTATTATTATCCTCAAAAAGCAATGGTTCAAATTTTGAAGATGGAATCAAATTAATAAGATATTTGGAAGTGTTTTTGATATGATAAGAAACATTTATAGGGTGTTGTACCCTTTACACAATGAGCCAAAAGGGCCAAAAAAGATCAAGACCAAAAAACATATACAACTAAGCCAAAAAACATAGACACAATAGACCAACAGTAGACACAACATGCAACAACAACATATTAATTGTCATTCTCCCAATTCTGAGAGAGGAGATTGATAACATCATCCCTGACCCATTTGAGACCTTCTTCAGTAGTCTTCTTATCCATCTCATACTTCATCATAGTAGAGAGGGTGTTGGTAACACAGTGGACTAATTTGACAGTGAAACGGGTCAAGCCACTGAACTTCTTCTCCATCTTCCACATCCTTTCATGTAGTAGATGAATATCCTCCCCTTTGTCCATAGTCTTCTCAATATTATAACGTTCCACTTCCAGAGGGTCAGAGGACTGAGAAGTTGAGTTCTCCCTATGCACTTTTTTGAAGTCTGAAATGTTGTGGGGCCCTTCAACATAATCCTCCTCACCATTCCCAGTCTCCTCCACATCCCTAAAACCTTTGTTGTAAGATCACTCCTCATAAGAATCAATTTCATTAATCTACAATTTCTTGTTATTTTTTGCCAGCGTACCAGACCTCATGATGCTAGGATTTTCTACACCAGTCTCCATCGTAGCAGCAACCATAGTATCCCCCTCATAATCCCTACCCACCACATTCTTTCCTCTACTGTTTGTGGCCGATGGCTCCATCAAGCCCTTCCTCTCATCCTTCACTTTCTTTTTAGTGGTAGGTTTTCTAGTAGACTAGGTAGGGGCAGACTTAAATTCACAGAGACCAGCCACAACACTAGACTGGGGAACCCCCATACTCCCCTTAAACTTCTTGGTAGCTAGTTTAGGCATATGAGTTTCAGTGGTAACTAGAGGGGTTTTCCTTATGGGACCCTTGGACTCGGCTAGGGAGATATTGGTCAGAACTGGGGGTTCAATTTCCTCAACATGGAAAATGAAAATGGGCTTAGGTGGGCATAATGCAAGATGGAAGTGGTAAAGCCTCAAAATGAGGCCTTGGTGGAGTGGTAGGGGAGGAGGATCCTTCGGGTTTTGGCCAGTAAACTTAATGCACTTCTCAACAGAGCTTTCTAAATCCTTAAGTAAGAAAAAAAGAAAACTTAACAAAATTCTATGGTGGAGGTGATTCAAAAGAGGAAAGTGATAGAAATAGTAGGTTTTGTATCTACCTTCTAAGTTCATGTACTTCATAAGAGCGAAGTAGACTTGGTCCCAAGGCTATAGGAGAGCTTCTCTTTCAAACCCCGACTGGTTGCGAATAATTTTTTCATTACCCATAAAGAAGGCATTTAGGCTTTCGTTGTCTTGAGACTTAGTATGCTTAGGGTACTATATGAGGTTGATAAAGTATTACTGGCCAACACTCCACAAGGATGTAGAAAGGTATACAAGAAAATGTGATAGATGCTAAAGAATGGGTAGGCCAACCAAATATGATGAGATTCCACTTTACTCTCAGGTAGTAATCACTCCCTTTGACAAGTGGGGATTGGATTTTGTTGGACCCATTGACCCTCCTTCAAATGGTAACTCTTATATCCTGGTATGCACTGATTATGTAACAAAGTGGGTAGAAGTTACGGCCATGAAGCATGCAAGAGATAACAAGGCTAAAAAATTTCTTTATGAGGATATTTTCACAAGGTATGGAGTTCCAAGAGAGATAGTGACTAATCAAGGGGCTTAATTCACATCAACCCTTTTTGCAACACTAGTTAATGAGTACAACATAAGACACATGAAGTCTACTCCTTATCACCCCTAGTCCAATGGCCAAGTTGAGGTGACCAACAAAGAAATTGAAGCTATTTTGACCAAAACAATAGTTTTCCATAGAAAGGATTGGGAAAATAGGTTACCAGAAGCTATTTGGGCCTACAGAACTACCTGAAAAACAACTACATGCTTCACTCCATTTGAGTTACTGTATGGAAAGACAACCATGATGCCCATTGAATTTGAACATAAGACTCTTAGGACTTCAGTAGATTTGGGGATGGATATCTCTGAGGCACAAAGAGAAGGAATCATGCAATTGAATGCTTTGGATGAGATGAGGAGAGCAACCTTGCATCATACATAAGAAGTGAAAAATTAGAGAATCAAGTGGCATGAAAAATTCATCAAGGAAAAGAAATTCCAAGCAAGAGATTAGGCCCTGCTCTATGAATGAGATACCACCCATGGTAACCCTTCTTTCTTTCTAGGAATTCACAAATTGTGTAGATAAAATTGGGTCGTGACCCACCAAAATTTCCATTAGAGGCACTAGCCCACCTTCGACACAAATGTGCCAAACTAGTGGGTCCCTGGAAAATTCCACACAACTGTTAGGCTTCGTTCTCACCCTGTCACCACCCATGTCGCCACTCTACACACTGAAAAACTAGTAAACTTGTGAGAGAAAAAGGTTAGAAATGTTGGTTAAGTGATAGGTCACCCACACACTTAAAATTTTAAGCCAAACAATGCAACCTCAAACAATCAAGGCCAAGTATAGTTCACATGCTTGAGGAGTTAAATCCCTTAAGGAAATCTTGGCGATCTCATAAATGAATATCTTCAAACACTTGCGGCCAGGTAAGCAAGAAATGATGGAAATGGAAGGTTTTCCTTCCATGTTGTGTTTACACGAGTACCTAAGCATGATGGCTATGGGGACAGATTTAGATAAACCTAAGATCCTATCCTTTAGCAAAAGAAAATTAGCAAAAAAGATAGGACCAATCAAAAAATTCACCTCATAATTATTTTCCACATCAAATTTGAAATAAAAAATCTACAAGGATGTACAAGTGCATAACTCAAACCCCAAAAGGAGATTATGCAAGGCATGACCCAAATTGGCTGTAATCATAATTACTCTACATAATTCCTCATAATAGCCTTTTTTAAAATGAACTACACCCCACTCTTCAAATTTTTCCACTTGTATGACACCTCAGCATATAAACCCTATGTAGTAGAATATAGATCCTACATAGTAGCATACGGATCCTGCGTAGCAACCTCCTGAGTGCTGGTGGGGTCATATGAACAAGTCACCCTACAAGATTGACACACATGGGTTCGAAGGCCACCACTTGAAGACTCCCTTGGATGGCACTGTATAATAGGGCTAGTATGATGGATGACACTCTGGGAGAAAGTGTTGATCGCCTGCAATGTATTTATGTTGATACTCTCCTTCATAATGGCAGGCATAACAATGTGCTCATGAGGCGGCCTAGCGAGAGGTCATCTCCCTTGCCACGTAGGATCAAGCTATGCACCGGGCCTATCCTGAGCTGACCCCCCACCTTTCCCTTGGAAATCCCTCATATCAAAATAATTTGGGATTTGGTTCAATACAAAATCACTGTATAGTTTCCTAAGAAAATATTGGGGGACTTCACAATTGTTGCACGGTGGGTAATCAAAGACCAAGTACCGCCTATCATGAAAACGGTTCCTAATCTCTTGGTTGTGGCACCAATGAATAGGAAACCTCTTCACATTGAGGCTAAGATTTTGATGTGTTCTAGGGTCAGTGAATACAGAGCACAAATCAACTTTAGTAATTTTTAAATATTTTACTTGTTTATATGATATTTTATCTACATAATATGCCCTAGCTACCTACCTCCTATCTTGACATCAAGTTATTTGTTGGGTTATTGAATCTACATTTTTTAACATCTCTTTCATTGAATTTTCTAGGGTCATTCTTTTTGTGCTTGAAGAATTTGGATCACTCAACCTACTAATAAAATCCTCAATTTATTTTTTGTTGTTCTCAATTTCACTCAAATTTTGTTGAGTGCCAGGAGGGTGTGGGGGAGGTTGATTTTGTTGAGGATTTTGAGGATTTGTAGGATCATTTGCATCTCCTAATTTTTTTAAAAAAAATCAAATCTAACCTAAAACAAACAAAATCAACTTGAAACTAAGAAATTAAAAAAATAGCAAACAATACTTACCTCTTGCACCTCTTCATCGTCGTGGCACCATATTTGCAAAGAAAAAGCAATTGTTGATGAATTTTGTAGAATGCCTCCTCCTAGAATGCGAGTGTGAAAATGAGGTTTTTTTGCCACAGGTAGAGAAGAAAAACAGACAATAGAAAATGAATCACTTTCACTTTTTTTTTGCTTTTAAAATGACATAACACGATTGCATTATAACACGCTCGTGTTATAACGCGAGCGCGGTATAACGTGCTCGCGTTATGTCATTTTAATTTTTTTTTTGGAATTGGCCACAAAAGTGTAACCCAAATTCATGCACCCACCCCTTAATAGGCCCCTATGCCCCCATATTGTGCATCCCAAGGCTTAATTTGATAAAAGACCTGACTAGAACAATCTAGATGCCTGATTTCTTCACTCCCCGACAATCCAGTTGGAAAAAAACCCCTATGGGACCAAGTCACCCATCTGGGTGAATTAGTCTCATCCAGGTGGGACTAAGTCACCCAGCCTGGTGACTTAGTCCCATTTGGGCTATTTTCGAGGATCAGGAGGGAAAATTTGGAATTTAAGTTTATTTTTCCTTCATGTCACCCTTGGGAATCAAACTAATGTTGGATGTTGTGGATATGGTTGCTGATATGTGGTTGTCATTGATTTCAACACTATTAGCATTTGGTATATTAGTTGTTGTATATGTCGAGGATATTGAGAAAATTGTTAAAGAAAGTATTCTAGGTTCCCAGTGGAACTGTGCAAGTCATGAAGGTGTCTTGTTCTATACATTAATGATTAGTTGGTGTGGATTAAAGGGTTTATTTCTGAATGTTTTTAGATAATCTACTGGAAGTTTCATAGGTCCACGTGAAATTTTGATTGTGTTATTCTAGTAATCTCAGTTGTTGCGTATGATTCTTTGTTGTTTCTTGGTGTTATCTGATGTCTCTAGATCATTCTCTATCTTTGTGGTATGTCCACATTATTCAAATAGCTCGTGGTTGAAGAAATTTTCTTGTGCATGCTTGATTTTTCATATTCTTGGCCGACATGTTGATGGTAGCATGTTGTGGATCTTCATGGTGAAATTAATTAAAATTTTTTTCTATTGGAGATGTTAATTTGGGTCTCCACTATCTTGATAGACCTTGGTGGATTTGCATTGGAAATTTATTTGTGGATTTGGGCCGACATTGAAAATATGTTTTATTTTCCTGGCTGACTAAGTTGTGATGAAATCTCATGTAGTGGATATATATAAGAGCAATTGGTTGAGTGAAGTTAGTCTTTGTATAAGTGTGAATGTATGCTAGAGAAAGTGTAAATATGTGAAGTGTTTCTATCATTCAATTGCAGAGAAGAGAGTGAAGAAGATTGAACAAAGTGTGAAGAAGGTTTTCTAAGCTTAATTGGAACTATAATCAGGCTTGTGCAGAAGCTATTTTCTCAATTCGTATTCTTTGGATTTTAATCCTATTATGTATTGTTGGACTGTGAGTCCTCTTTTGTATTTGAGTAGTGAGCTCTAGGCAGTGTGCCTAAATGCATGTGCATTTCCTTTATTATTTCTCATTATACTTTTAATAGAGTATAATCTTGTGGACTAACATCCACCGTGGTTTTTCCCCTAGCAGGGTTTCCATGTAAAAAAATTATTGGTGTTATTTGTCTCTCTAATGTGTTAATTATTTGTGGTTAATTGCTTATTCATCAGATCTGAGATTAAGTTAAGTAAGAAAATTTTAAGGTTCTATCACAACTGATTCACCCCCCTCTCAGTTGTGTGTCCTTGTTTTTCCAACAATTGGTATCAGATCAGGTTCCTCTGAAGAAGTCTAAAAGCTTGAGGTGATCTGGGATGGCAACATTCAAGGATATTCTAAGATTTGATGGCACCAACTATTCACTATGGAAAGTTAGGATGCAATGTCACTTAAGGTGTATTGGTGAAGTTTTCTAGAAGATTACGAGAGATCCATATACTATTCCTCAGAATGGTCCCTCCACTATTGATGAGATCAAAGATGTTGAAAATAACATTAGGGATTTGAAGCTTTGGTCAGTGCTCTGATAGATCTAGAGATGAATAATGTGATGAGTTTGCAGACAACTCATGAGATTTGGACGAAACTAGAAAATTTGTATGAAGGATATGCACAAGTGAAGATGGCTAAGCTACAAAGCTTGAAATGCAAGTATGAGAATTTGAAGATGGGTGAAGATGAAAATATCACTTCTTTTGTGTAGAAAGTAAATGAAATAGTGATGGGTATTAAATGTGTTAGTGGTTCTGTGGATGAGGATGAAATTGTGGCTAAAGTACTCAAATCCTTGCCTCCCTCCTACAAAATGAAGGTTCATGCTATTGAAGAGTTCAAATTAGTAAACAAGATGACAAGAGATAGGTTGATCGAGAAGCTTGCTGCTTTTGAAATAAGTGAATTTGGAGAATCTACACCAAAGAATGAATTTGCATTCAAGGCTACTATATCCAGAAGTAACAGGAAAAGATATAGTTCGAGAGAGAGTTCCAGAAAGATATCCAAGTATGATGAAGAACTAAAATAGCTTGAAGATAAAGAAAGAGTGGTAGAAGAACTAGAAGCATTGATTGCAAAGCAAGAAGGTAGAGGAAAAGGTAAGTATGAAGATTTATTTCCTATTAAATTTTTTTCATGTAGTAAAATAGGTCATTTTGCATCAAGGTGTCCTGAAAGAGTTCCTAAATCTAAGCCTAAGAAGTCTAGATTCCAAAAGAGATGTTATTTGATGAAGAAGCAGTGACTGATGATGAGTTTGATAAAGATAATGGAAATGAAGGTGAATGGGATTTCATTGCTACCATTGAAGATAATCCTTTGGCTATTGAATCTACTAAAGGTGAAAATGCTCTTGCAACCCGAGTTGAAGAAAAAGATGAGTGGGTCATTGATAGTGGATGCTCACATCATATGACTGGTGATAAAATAAAATTTGTGAGTCTATAGAAGTATGACGGTGGGGTTGTAAGATTTGGAGATAACAATGCTAGTGTGATTTGTGGCAGAGGATCTATTTTTCTTGGTGGTAAGGATAACACTGATGATGTTTTTTATGTTGAAGGATTGAAGAAATTTTTTTTGAGTGTTGGAAAGATGGTACACAAGGGCTATGATCTTTAGTTTAAAGATGGAAGATGCAAGATACGGGGAAGTTCCAGGAATATGATTGCAATAGGAAAAAAAACAAAAGGTAATATTTTTCATCTGAATACTACTAGTGGGAGTTGTTTAATTGCTCAAGTAGATGAAATTTGGTTGTGGCATAGGAGGATGTGTCATGTAAACTTTGACAACATTATCAAGATAAGTTCTACTCAAGTAGTGAGAGATCTTCCTAGGTTAGTGAAGCTTGTTAATATAATCTGCAAGGAATGTCAGATGGGTAAACAAACTAGAGTCTCTTTTTGGAGCAAATAGTTTCATTCAAATAATTTGCTAGAGCTGCTACAAATTGACCTTTGTGGTCCCCCCCCATGTCAGAAGTATTCATGGAGAAATGTATTTTATGTTGGTTATTGATGATTACTCTAGAATGATATGGGTTTCTTGCTTCAAAGAAAAATGTGAAGCATTTGAAAAGTTCAAAATTTTCAAGGCTATGGCAGAAAATGAGAAAGGTCTAAAAATCAAGTGTCTAAGATCTGACAAAGGTGGTGAGTTCACCTCTAGGGAGTTCAACTCTTATTGTGAAGAGCATTGAATTAAAAGACATTTATCTGCTCCTCGAACCCCTTAACAGAATGGAGTTGCAAAGAGAAAGAATAGAACAATTTTGGATGCTTCTAAAACAATGATGATGGAAGGAAATGTGTCTTAGATGTACTAGAGTGAAGCGGTAAGCACTGCTATGTATACTTTGAACCAGGTAAATATTAATGGTAATTTTGGTAAGACCCCTTATGAGTTATGGTTTGGTCACAATCCTACTATTCCGGGCATTATGTTGAAATCAAAATTTAAGGTAAAGTGCTCGAATTTAATCAAGGGTACATGTACATGAATTTAATCATATAATTTAATGTACATGTTATGAATTTTCATGTTATGTATTTTTTAATGTTATAAATTGAACGTATCTTCAAATAAAATGTATTTTGAATTTGCATGCATTTAATGTGATTTATAACTTTCAAATTGTGTACATTATTTAATTAGTTTGTTGATATATATTTTTTAATTGTTTAACATGTAGTTGTCATTTCATTATTCACATGGAGCTCGGATTTAACGTAGAGGATTTTATACCCAATGCACAACCTAAAGATCCCATACATCTAGATCGGTCACCACAACAGAACCCCACACCTTTGCACTCTCCACCTCCTAACCCCCCATGCCTTATAGTAGATCAGGATTAGTTAAAAGAGAGCATTAGAGAAAACCTTAATGTGATTCAGGAAAATATAGATTTGATAAAATATGAGCCTAATATCCCCCCATTTGTTGATTCTATTTGATCTATTGATGCGGACCTAGATAGATTCCATCAATGGAGAGAAGAGAGGAGATAATTATATGTAGATAGATTGTCCTATAAAGAAATTAATGACCTTAAAATTACAAAACAAAACATTTTCCAACATTTTTTTAGACCCCAAACAAACAAACCAATTCCACCCACCAAAAAAAAAAAATCAATTAAATGGTGTAGGCACCCGCAGATAGTTGCAAATTTTTGGGATAGATGATGGATGGTGTTTGATACTCCACCACATGGAAATTGTGAGGTGCCCCTATAGTTTTTGAGAAAGTTATGGACCAATTTTGAGTTGGGTTTAAAACCCAACTATTTTGATATGAGGTCATTTCAAGGAGCTAGGCGTAGCATGCCCCAACATAGATTAGGAGCACATGTCAATCCTTAGCAATGTGCTCTGATTGCTCCTATTGTTGATCCTCCTCCTAGTGTTCGTACTATAATTCAACAACATACGATGTTGTCAACATTAGGAGAATTGAGTTCTCTTTCAGGACTTCTCACTCACCAAACTACACATTCAATGGCTGAAGTGGGCAATAGAAAGCATGGAGGCTCAAGCTATGGGCATACTCAAGAATCCACTTCAAGTAACCCACATGCATCTAGGAAAGATTAATATATGTATTTACTATATTTTGAGGATCATCCTACACAGGTATGTTCATCTTTTGAACTTAGGCACATTTAAATAATTTGTTTGAAATGTGAAAAATTCATGTAAATAATAACATCAAATTATATATATAATATAATATTAATTCAAGAAGTGTTTGGTGTAGATGCATTATCACACAATGCCTGAATCTCAATATGATCATGTCTTTATTTTTAGTGCTATAGAATTGAGATCAACTTTTGGTCAGGTTAAAACCAATATATATTTTAATTTATGTGGAAATATCTAATTTAATTTGAATTTGTATATGTGTGAAATGATATAGTGTATCTAGATGTAGGGAGGTCATGTGATATCGAGTACTGACCAACCACAAGTTGTGGTGAGTGCTCCTGAGTGATCATTAGCTTAGGTTCGTGCTTTCAAAATTTTGTTAAGTTTAAAATTAAATACACAACATAGATCTAATTTAATTTGAATTTGTACGCATGTGTGAATGATCTATACATTGTTGTATCTATATGCAAGGATTTCATGTGATACCCATGACAGGCACACCTGAGACATCATCAACATTTATGCATGGGAAATCTTAGGTGTGTGATCATGAGGTCATATCATTCAAGGTTGTGAGCTTTACTAAATCTCATATACAATTTTTAGGGACCTTTTAAATATATATATTCGAGGTTCTAACATATTTTTTGCTTTATATGAATATGCAGGATATAGTAGATTAGGTATTTGGACCTTCTCAATTGACAGTTATGCTACCCATTGAACAAAATGTTCTAGTAGATTCACATGATCATATGGTAATTTATGCATACTAAAAATCATATTTATTGTATTTACTAGATATTTAATTAAATTCATTTTTATCAAGTTTATATTTTCAAGTTTATATATTAAATTATATCAAAATTTCTAAATAACTTTATCTAATTTCAAGTTTCTTGTACTTTTTTACATCATGATATGGGTACATCTAGTCCACATGGAGCAAAGAGGAGACTTGATTTGATTAAATGCTCTGATAGTTAGATGGTTTTAAATTTTATGGACTATAGATTTCTAGTTTTATTTAAATATATGTGTTGGACTTGACATATACATTTTGAACATGTTATTTCATAGACCATTTTACATACATTATATCGATTCATATGATCATGTAACTTGTGTTTATTTATATGAGTTGACTTTAATATGATGATTATATGTGCACTCAATTATGATGGTGTTATGTTCATTTTGATAATTATATTCACTCATGTATGTATATATATTTAATCTAATTTTCAAGTAATATGCACTATATACATTCTTATCTAGAATCAAATTTCATATATATTTACATGCCATTGTTGAATTAAGTTTAGACATGTCTTAAAATGACTAACTCTTAAATTTCAATGATTTATCACATGGTTGGGATCTCCTTGTATGTATAAAATGTATAATCTAGCTAACTGAACAATTATATAAAATGTGGTAAATGCAAGACATGGTTTGTATAAGATAAAATTGGAAGAATATATTTAAAAAGTGACTAATAAGTTCAATGAAGTTCATACATCAAAAAAACATTTATAATGTATATTGATGTTTAATACAACTATAACATGATGAAACATATATGTGCATGTAGAAACAATTAAATATTATCAAATTTTAGGTCAAGACCACAAATTGATATTTACATAGTCTCTTGATAAAAAAAATTCCAGTGACAATCACATGGTAAACCGACTTGATGATAACTTTCAAAAATAATTAATGTAAGTAAAGTAACTATAGTTTTTGTAGACACTTAAATAAACCTGATTGATATTATGCATACAATTTTGATAAATTAACATCATTTCTTCCTAAATACTTCAAACTAACCAATTAATTAAATAATCATCATTATTTAGTTAAATTCAACAAATTCAACTATTAATCAAATAATTAATTTTGTTAGATTAATTCACCTTTCTTCTGAATTTTTTTTATCATATTTAATTAAATAAAATCATTTAATTAAATCCCCCTAAGTCCTCTCATTTGATTAAATAAGTCAAATCAAATGTCTTAATCCCCAAACCCATTCAAATTAATTAATCCTGAATCACTTTCTAATAATTAGTAACAAATCCTCCAACTTTTAACTCCTCAAGAGTCAAATCAACCCATGGTCAACTAACCAAGTTGCACATGAAAATAATTTCTTTAATTATCTAATTCCTCTATTTATCCTCACAATGGCATATTCCAAGGAATATTCCTCCCAACCACCTCCTTATTCAATTTCCCTCCAAAGGTTTTAAATAACCTCTTACACATTAATTAACTCCTCTTACATCTTCATTCACTCCTCTTGCATCCTTTCAAATCTTAAACCAAATTCATTTGCTTCTTCTTACAACCTTTCAAATCCTCAATCATTTTCATTTATTTCTTTTACATCCTCCTTTACTCAACACATTCCCCAAAATGTGCTCCAACCTCATCCAATAGAATTGTGACAAGTGTCACATTCTCATTGGCTCCCCTTTTATCCCATAGTCACCAATTTATCTCATTCCTCAACCCTTGAGTCCTATAAGTAGAGGCTTCCTCTACATAATATGGATCCACAACTCGAAGCATTCTTACTATGTATTTCTACTCATAGCATTTCATCATTTTCATCGTTTTATCTAGTTTATGTTATCATTTTGCATCAAATATCACACTTTGGATCATCAAAGTTATCAAAGGGATTAGGAAATGGCTTCTTTCCACATAAAAGGAGCATCAACCCCCCTATGGGATGAAGGTTTAGCTATTTTAAAGTTTATTTCATGTTGTCTTTGGTTTGTTATGATCTCATTTTCATGTTTTCTTCTCACTCTACCTAAGAATTTCATAGGGAAATGCTTGATTTGTGTTTCTAAGATGATTAACCATTGTTTGTTTGTCTTATGTTAGCTTATTGCATATTTGGTGTTCATATTTTGGTGCTAGAAGGAGGGATAACCCATTTTATTTTAATAATTATTCTTGAAAATACCATTTTTGTAGCTACAAGAGTGTGACAATGCTTTTGTTCAATACAGTGTCGCCTTTGCATACAACATCATGTTTTCTTGCACATAGAGAACTAACTTTGTATCTAAGATGACTTCTGCCATGCCATGCCACTTTTGCACACTATTGTCATGTCACCTTTGCTATAACGTTGCTTTTGTTTGCTATGCTTTCTATCTAAATTCTATTTTCTGATAGAGTTGTCACCTATGATAATTCACTGCATTTGTGCTCTTTGTCTATTGTAGAGCACCGCCTTTATTTTTAGTGTTGCCTTTGTCAGTTGCAGAGCATCACCTTTGTTTCCTAGTGTCGCCTTTGTAGGAAAAGAAATAAAATTGAATTGGAGACCTAAAAGCATTTTTTAATGCTCATTGTAATAGCTTTATCTTTCCAATTCTATTTTTCATTTTCTATTTTAGGACCAGCTAGAATTACTTTTTTCTTAAAATTAATAATCAACTCAAGCTTTGTCAAATTTGGACTAAAATTGAACATTAGGAACTTACTAGACACTACTTTATGGGTTAAAATTGAACAAGACAAATTCACACTTAGCTTTTGGTGCTTAAAACAAACTCACTTTACTTTGGGGATTAAAAAGAACTTGTGCTTTCTTTACTTTGTGATTTTTTGCAATCCTTGTCACTTGAATGCATATGCACTTCTCTTGTGCCACTTGACGATCTTGAGAATCAAAAGAATTCCATTGAAATTGTTTTTCTAAAATCATCCACACATTTCAATTTAGATTGAAAATTGAACCCCCATGCTAGTGTGACTAAAATACATTGTGTGTGTTCTCTCCTTGTGCTTTATGCAAACTGGGTGGTCGAAATACAAGCGTGGTCCCTCACTTTTGTTCATCTTTAGAGGGTCCTACCTAAGAGACACATCCAAAAGGAGAACTCAAAGTTGACTTGAACTAGTTTTTCACTCAAGTTGGTATATAAATGGATAAGACTAAATTGTCAAGTCCTCGTGGCATGAAGGCTTTATCTGTACAATGCCATTTAGAATGGGGTATTACCATAAAAAGTACAAGAACCCCTAGAAGGATTGATTAAATACTTTAGTGGCTTGCTAGATGCTTGCAAGGTGCCATGTCTTCAAGTATACAAACTAAGAACCAAATTGTTTAGTTACCAAAATCTGTAATACTTGTTCGTGCAAGAACGATTGTTCTGAAACTGCCCCACATTTTTACTATTCAAAGTAGAATTAGAAAATCTTTAAGGTCTCTAGATCTTTAGGATTTTGAGATATGGTGGTCTCAAGAAGTGTGTGTCATAGATGGGAGCTAGTTTTGTCAAATCTCTATCAGTTTTCTTTGTCTTAGTGTTTGGAGAAATTCGAGTAGGGCTTAATAAAGTATGGCCATTTCTAACCTAGGATTGTGTAGTTTATGAGTCAGTCAAATACATTGCTTGGATATCAAAAATTGAAAAAAAACATTCAACAAGTCATCAAAATTTCAAACCCTTTAGAAAGAGAAAATATCCTTGATGAGTCTAATTATTAATACTTATCCCTAGGGATTTTATCCTTAGGCTTCTAAATATTTGGGCCCATATCCCAATTTGTTCTCTCCAAAGTCAACCTAGGTATACTATGGCCTTGAATCTTTTATTTTCATATAATGGACCTTATGGAATGAAAAATAGCTAAGGCATACATTTAGTTTGAAATTTAAACAAGAGGTGTTGATGTGGTAAAAAGAATCCATTTAACCAAGATAAAAGACAATTGAACCCCACATATGTGTTCGTTCTCATGATTTCCTGCAAAGTCAAAATTCCAAAACCAAGGTCGACTTATCATCACTCCAAGCTTAATCATCTTAGTCCAAAAGCTCTCAAGAAACACCTTTTAGCACTTCACAAAAATAGAGACAAATTGGTTTACAACTTCTATAAATGTGCTCCAAGGAACAATCTAGAATAGTATACATTCTATTATAGTCAAAATCCTTGTCTTCTAGTTCATGATATAGAACTTATCCAAATCATTGGTCTTTTGTATTTGAACAATTTGTAGGGAATATCATGTTCTTCAACACCTTGGTCTTGTAAACAAAGAATTTCTAGGTTCATCTAGGATCAATCCAACACTTCTATTTGTCACATCATCCATCAAATCCCATCTCACAAAAAACTTTTAGAACTTTGGAAAAATCATTTATGCTATACTTTTGGTAAATCCTTTAATCAAAATTAAAATCACTTTGTTTGGCTAGGTGTGTGGGGATGAATCCTTTCTTACACATTTAGTTAAATTATCACCCCCTTTGGACAAGTTTACCCCAAGATAACATCTAACATCTTGGGATCTACAAGTCCATTATCAAAATCAAACCAAATCCAAATCAACATCCAAAATCCTAAACTCTAGTATTCCTCCAAAGTTATCAAAAGTTCAAACATCCATATCATTCACCCTTCATTTATCACACACCATCATTTGATCCTTAACCATCATAGATTTTCTTTTTGTACCTAAAGTTTAGATCAACCAAAGGAGTTAGAGGCTTACTTCCCATATTCCTAAAGGTTGATCCCAATTTTATGGTACATAAAAGGTCATAACACAAGAAGATCATGGAGAAAAATAAAGAAACATCTACCTCAAGTGATTTAAGTCAAACTACATCAAAATTCAACCCTAGGGAATTTATCAACCTTCCACTCAACCCCCCTCAACTACCAAAAATTATTCAAGAGGGAGGTTGCCAAGTGGAGGACGTCACCTAAAAATTCTAAGGGATGACCCAAGATGAAATAATTAAACTAGTCCAAAATCCCAAAACACACAAGATTGTCAACATAGTCATGAGGCTCAATCCCACACAATACATGTTAGCATTAGCAAAGGAAGGGGCAAAAATCCCTTCCGATTTTGATGTGAGCACCATTATTGAACAATCTCTTGGGAACATCCCTCAAACATTATTCACACCTTCATTCCCAAGCATCATCCAACCCATCATACAAACAACATTATCTCATGCTCCAAGTCAACCTATGATCACCAAAGGAAGCTCATTACTCCAATCCCTTCAAGGGAATCCATTTGTCAACAACAAAAATCAATCTTGGATATGCCTAACACCATTGCACAAGAAGAAAAACATCCATATGTGCCACTCATTTTGCATGATACAAACAACCCCTCCACCTTTCTTGCAACACCAAAATACCCTCTTGATATACATGGTTCTCTCCCCATTTTGTCACAAGGAAAAGTGGGTACTTTCAATGCTTCCATCTCACAAGGGAACACAACTCAAATCCTCCCATCATACCCTCTTTTGAAATAAATATCCACACCAATCCATGGTATGGGGAAACTACCTTTATGCAACACACCAACCCAAAACCAATAAAATCAAATCAATCCCCCAAGCAAAAATCAAATCAACACATCTATCATACCCAATACTCTGAGCATGCCACTAATATCTCAACACCAAGTGGAACTGATCCAAACATCTCAACCTATCATCATGTCATATAAAACACCTCAAACATACAAAAAAATGGTCTCACAAGGGCCAAGTACATCAAGAATACCATCTACCACACAACCCTTTGTCATCACTCAAAAAACACCTAAAGAACCACCCCAACAATCTCTCATCACATTAGCTCACACTATCCCACAAAGTCCCCTCATCCACCACCAAATCCAAACATAGAAAATCAAGACAACATAAAATTACAATAAGTGCAACAAGCTTACCCAAAGGCCTTATAGAAATTTCAAATACAACAAGCTTAAGCTCAAACTCAAGCACAAGTGCAAGCCCAAGCCCAAGCTCAAGCCCAAGCACAAGCCCAAGCACAAGCCCAAGGGCAAGCAAAAGCAGAAAATTTTCTACAATAGCAACAAGTTGTACAATAGGCACAACAACAAGCGTAAGCTCATGCCCAAGCTCAAGCACAAGCTCAAGACCAAGCACAACAAGCCCAAGCACATACCTTGTTACAACAACAAGCCAATCAACAAGCCTTGTAACAAAATGAAAAACAACAAGCACTAATAGCCCAACAAGCTGCACAACAATAGGATCAACAAAAAATGCTATTGGCTCAAAAATAATAACAACAACAAGAAGACAAACAACAAGCATTTTTGGAACAACAACAACAACATGCATACCAACAAGCATTGCTCACACAAAAAAACTTACATCAACCTTTTACGAACACACTAGCCAACCCATCCTTCATCCAACAAAACATACCATCCAAAAACATGCACATCCCACCACTGGATCAGAAAAATGATCTCTCCACATAGGTCAAATTTCTCTAACAACATATGTAGGAAATCTGTTGGCCTCCTACAATGATATAAAAACTAAGGCCTTACAGTTGTGATTTAGAGATTGAACATCTAAACCGAATATCCATTCAACCATCATGAAGGTGCATTTAACTTGTTAACCCAAGGATGTGAACTTGAAATAGGTCAACACAACTTGTGCACTAAGGATATAAGGTAACCATACTCATTCTACAACTAATAAAAAAATAATGCTGAAGGTAAATTGCTTAGAAAGAAATAACATAAGTGTTGAACATGAACCAACAACTATGCTAAGATGGAAAGAACAATGGAAATGAAAATGTAAGAAAACAAACATGAAACTACTCTATCTAGTTTGGTTGTAGGAATAAACATAGAATGGAGTTTTAGTGGCTACAAGAACAGTCAGTGCCAGATTCTTAACTAATTACTGAACATAAAGTAATAACTAAAATAAAGGACAAAATGCTCACCAAGTGGGTGCCCTTGGATGAGTATACTCTAAAACTAATGTAAACTTAGATGCATGGACTTATAACTTCATCTTATTCATTGGAAAATATGAGTACAATAGAGTAGTGTAACTATATTGCTGAAAAATAAGAATGCAAGTACACCATTAGTGAGAAGGAGCATCTGACTCTTATTTATAGGAAAAGAATTTTCTAACTAAACAAGGTGGTCAACTCCATGAATTGGGAGGATGCCACTTTAGGGAATGCAGAGAAAGTGGAGAGGTGGTTATGCATGCATGGAATCTGGCCAGACTTGCTTGCCTCAATGTAGATTTAGCACAACAGTAATGCCTATATTCGCTCAAAAACAATAAATATCGTTTACAAGGCAGTTACCACTTGATTTGCATGAGGAATCTCCCATCGTCAACCTCTTTGAATGATTCCCTTTGTTTTTCGTTGCATGACCACTTTGTTAACCATTATGGTGAATGACTAGCTAGCAAAATCTTCTCAATTTAGCGGCCTCAAATCATATATGCATGGCAATATTAGTATGCACAATAATCACATATATGTAACTATCTTAAAGAACATTCATTAAGCCACATGTAGAATAAACATAGATAGTCCATATAATGTGTCAATGTCATTAAATATTTGTAGAGATAAAATTAGGCCCAATGTCTATGGTTTTGAGGAAATATCAACATTCAAACATCAAGGTCCATGAAAACTTTAGCAAATAGATCATAAATTCTACCAAAATTAAACCATAAACTAGACTCATCATCCCTCCTAACCTAAGGTTTTGCTAGTCCTCTAGCAAGGGAAGGTTTGTTCTTCTATTTGTTCAAAGCCCTTAAATTTGCAACTGCCAAGTGTCCTACATCAGTGTTTGTTATGCATGAATCAAGATCCCAGTAGAATCCTTGTTGTTTGTCCAATCGACTCCATCTTTGTTTCTCTGCAACAATATCATAGTGGTAAAAATTGTAAATTGGCATAGGCCACATCAAGATGGATTGCTGAAAAGTCAGTGGAAGCTAGATTCATCCTTTTGTCCTCCCAATTTGTATATATTTGTCAATTATTTTAAGTGTTGTAGCATACTTCTGTACAAAGTGGGGCTTAGATTGCTTTAACTCATCAACTAGGTTGTTCTATCTTTGTGATAGGTATCTCTTGCTACAGGAAATCATGATTTTCCTCATACCCTTGGTTCTCAACTTGTTCTGCAATATCAACAAGATCTGCCAGTGTTATGTTTGGTGCCTTCTCAAATATATCCTCTTCCTCAACATTCTCCTTCCCCATTGGAGCTTCTATGTCCCCCTATGATATTTCTCTAGAATTAGGGCTTTCCTACAGAGGAATATCAAAGGCTAGCTTGGCTGGTCTTGATTTCTTGGGAGGGCTTTCCCATTTTTCTTTGGCTATAGGATGAATAGTGTTAGCCTTTTGTTTCCTAGAGCTTGGTAATTTTTTTTATGCTGACTGCTTTTTAGCTTTTCCTTTTCTTATTTTTGTTTCTCTCTTTTGTGCCCTAGTTTTCATTAGGATGCTAGGTGGAACATCATCATCAGAATATAGGGAGGAACTTTCTTTATCTAATTACTTTTTCTCAAAAGAGCTAATCTCTACGGTATGTTCTGTTGTAGGAGGGTTTGCACTAGGGATTGTGTTAGAGGTTGAAGCACTATGAGTGGCTTTAGTTGTGCTTAATCTCATACTAGACCTATGGGGTTGAGGTAAAACCCTAGGTCACAAATGCTTAGGTCTAATTTGATAAATATTTATGAATTCTTCCCAAGTCATCTCAGATACATCATGTAGAGACTTCTCAACTAACAATTTAATCAAACAATGTTGGGAAATGAAATTGTCCCTAACTTTCTAACTCCCAACTTCCATGATTGAAAGAAGATAGTAAAACATGTTTGGCACATTCATCCTCCTCCCATTCCTCATGTGATTCAAGAGTTTAAAGTGCACAAAATGTAGATTTGACTGGCATCCTTCATAGGTGATATATTGTATGACATGAACAACTACTTGCTTCCATGGCTTGGGCAGAGAGGTTCTTTTTACACCTTGTTTTTCCACGCTCAATGGAGGGTTGCTAGGTTCCATAAATTCAGCCCTAGCTAACCTGGTGCCTTTGCAAGTAGGGTAATTTTCACCATTGGTATGAAACCCTGTAACCTTTGCAATTCTTTCTTTAGTAGCCAATACTTCAAACCCTTTTACTGTTGCTTTTTCCTTAGACAATGTTTGGAGAAATTCTAATGCAATGTCTTCATTAAAACCATTCAACTTCATGAAATAGTCTAACTAGCCACAATTTCTAAATTTATCTTGTGAACCTACATCCTACAGTAATACATCATGGACTATGGGTTCATTCATAATTAATACACCTCCCATTGTTTAGTTTCCTGCAATCAAATAATTGTTCTACAAATTTTTCCTTCTTGCAACACTGCCAAATTTCCAGTGGCAATGTTGTATGAATTTTCCATTTTTTCTTTAGCTTTTCTTTCTTTCTGTTTTACCTTTTGGCAACCTAAGATTATGACAGGTTTAATAATGACATTAAATGAGTAATAAAGGAAGGTTATGATGGAGAAAAATGGTGGCGGCGGTTGGTGTCACCTCATTTGTACGAGCTGTCATCTTACTCAAAATTCAAATTGGCTCAATTTAAACTTGTTGATGTAGACCCAAGATGAGGACCTCAATACCCTACATCTTTTTCCCCTCCAACCTAAATTTGAGCATGTGTCCTCATATGCGAGGTGGTAAGGATGATTTGACATGGATAGGGAATAATGGCATGCTATTGTGAACATCCATTTTAATTCACAACAATTAAATAAATGCACTAAAGATAATTAATAGATACCAATTAATTCCCACATACTTAGATTCATGGAATATTTGTTGCAAAGATTGTGGAGAAATTATCGGCTGCCTTTTCAGAGATAAGTTGAGAAATTAATGAAAATGAGGTGGAATGAGGTGAAGTGGAATGAAGTGAAGTGATGGAAGAGAGAGAAAGGGGGAGATGGATGGGCGGATGGGTTGATGGATGATAAAGCATACTCCCATAGAAGTGGAAGTCTTTATAATGACAAGTACTTACTTTAATTAGCCAAAAGGGGGGACACTAGGTCCACTTCCCTTAGTTGCAGGTAGATCGAGTGTTGCACGTTGAGTGAATTGTTGCAGGAAATCCTCTTTGGAAGTTGGCTTGTGATACAATCTAAGGAAATGACCATCGAAAAGTAGCTTTAATCTAATTGAGTCAATAGTAGTGAACTGAACAACACCATTGGGGTATACTTCAACAACCTCATATGGTCCTAGACACCTTGTCTGTAATTTTTTTGCATTATCTTGATATCTTGAATGATAGAGCAAGGCCCAATTCCTTGGTTGGAATTTCTTGTCCTTGTTGAATTTATCATGCCACTTGAATCTCTGATTCTACACTACCTCTGTGTGATGCAAGGTTTCTCTCCTCATCTCATCCAAAGCATTCAGCTACAAGATTCTTTCTATTTGTGCCTCAGAGATATCCATCACAAGTTTAATGCATTCCTAAGAGTCTTATGTTCAAATTCAATGACATCATAGTTGTCTTTCCATACATCAACTCAAATGGAGTGAAGCCAATAGTTGTCTTACAGGTTGTCCTATAGGCCCAAACAACTTCTGTAGCCTATTTTCCCAATCCTTTTTATGGAAAACCACTGTTTTGGTTAGGATGGCTTCAATATCCTTGTTAGTCACCTCAACTTGGCCATTAGCATATGGGTGATAAGTGTATCTTTAGAAATTTTATGGTAAATAGGTTAGTAACATTACATTTAAAAATCCAAAGAGATAATGAAGAACAAAGGAGAAAAAAAAGAAAACAAAAGGAAACATCTTACCAAACATCTTTAACCTCCGCGAATCACCTCCATTATACCTTCTAGTTTTCTACAAATAATATTTTTACCTCAGATTCTTCGAGAAACTTAAGACTATGCCATGTCCTACACAAGTGTTGAAGGATTTTTCTATGTAAAATGACCCTAAGTTCCTAAGAAAAGCTCTAAAAATGAAGGAAAATAGCTGAGAAAATGAAGACCAAAAATTCACATGAGTACTTAAGAGAGCCCAAAATGAATTCAAAATTACCATTTTATAAGAAAAGCCAATTTCAAATGGATGAATGAGATCAAAAGGCAGATAGATGGACCAGATTGAAAGTTGAGACATGATGCCTAAAAAAAGGAAGGGGAATCAAATTAATAAAAATCATTTGACCTTTGCATACAAAAACACATCTTTTTGAATTAAAAATCATTTTAATTCAAAAATGGAGAATCAAATGATAGTAGGCAATAAATGCCCACCTTTAGCCAAAATAAGGAAATTTGACCATTTTAAATAAGTAATGATTTGTTTATTTATTTAAAATAAGGAGAATGACATGTGGCCATAATTAAATAAATTAAAGAATTTATTTAATTAGAAAAGGAAAATGTAAATTATTGACGTACTTAAATAAATAAACAAAATTAATTTTTTTAAATAATCCAGAAGAACTAGTGGACATAAATAATTAGCTAAATTAAGAAGTTTACTTAATTATATGATTATAGGAAGACATTAGATAACTAGTGACAAACTTAAATAAATAAATAAAATTTATTTATTTAAATAATCAAGAAGAATAAAGAGACACAAATTAATTAAATAATTAAAATTATTTAATCAATAGATGGAAATGGACCGAATAACATAATTAAGTACTTTAAATATGCTAGGACGAAAGTGTCAAGAAATAGAGCTTGCAGGCCTAGGTCAATTTTTCAGTGTCTACATTTTCCCCCTCTTTGTCATAATGTAGCCTGTCGCATTGTGACAAAGAAAAATAGGTCAAATTCATGCCCTAGTGAAGGTATGGAGTATCAATGCGCCCTCGGGAAATTTTTCAAATTTTGGGCCGGTGATTGAAAAATTTGGAAAGGGTCCCGATAAGTCAATTTGATGAGTAGAAAGATAGTGGCGTAGATGATTTCAGATTCTGACATGTTTAAGGCTACCAAAAGTGTGGTGAAAGTTGGTCAAAAGGGCCTCCAGAATTAACCTAGTTGACATATGGAATTTTGACTTCTATAAATAGGCTGACAAATTAGTAAAAGTCAATTCATTTTCACTATTCACATTGCAATTTTGAGAGCTCAGAGCGAAGAGGACCTCAACGAAGATGGTGATTCTAGTTACAAAGCATCGTGGCAAGATCATGTGGACCTACAGGCAACTAGAGGGCTCAAAACCAGTGATATGTACCATTAACTCACTTTGTCATTTTCTCATTTTGCGTGTCAAAAATAGGGTTTTAGGGCGAACAATGAATGCGCCGCGATGCATATGCATGCATGTAAGCCACATTTAAATTTTCATTTGATGCATTTGATGTTTCGTGATGCAAGTGAAAGGATATTTTAGGGGAGATCGAGATGTTTAACACACTTGCTAAAAAGTGTGATGCATTCGTGATATTGTGTCACATTCGAAAGTTAGAATGCCGCATGTGTCATATCATGACGCATTCGACTGTTCGAGTGACACATTTGAATGAAGTGATGCATGTGTATAATATTGTGATGCAGCCAAAATAATGTGACACAATTGAGCGACAAAATGACGCAATTGATATGTCACGACACATTTGAAGTACAAAACAATGCAATCATTGTTTCGAGATGCAAGTGCAGTCAACACGACACATTTGAATTTGACCAGGGTTGATTTTGGCGCTTTTCAAATTTGAAATTATTTTTGATGATACTGAAAATTGTCCAAAAGGTTCTAATGCGTTGTTTGGCTTTGTGCAGAGATAGCTAGCACCCATATGTACGCGCAAGAGCAGGCCATCAACTTTCCAATTTGGTGATCAGCTAACTCCATGGGAGAGATGATAGTTGATGCGGCTAGGTATACTTTATGCTGCCTATATGCCCGCTATTTGGGAAAATAAGAGACTATTAACTACATTATGTGAGTGATGGCATTCAGAGACATGCTCCTTCCACCTGTCGACAAGAGAGGCAATCATTACACTTGAGGATGTTTACCATATTCTATGCCTGCTAATTCGAGGAGAGCAGATTGTTTATGACCCTCGCCATGGCCATCAGACTTTCACAATGTACTATCAGGATGAGCGAGTAGGACTCGACATCCAGGGTTATGAGATCCACTAGGAGTTTATGGCAAATCATTATGCTTGTTTTGATGTATTCCTGGCAACACTAATTGGTGGGATATTGATTCTTGACCCTCGTGGACATGGGTTCCCTATTGGTTGGGGAGACATCATAGTGGGGATGAGGTGGGATAGGACAGTATAGGATTGGGCACCCTGTTTATGGGGCACATTTTACCATCAGCTTCATGAGGTGGTGTATAGGTGGGCATAGAACATTTCATATGGCACTACACTTTTGATTATCTAGGCTTGGGAGCATATAGCGATAGTCTAACCTCCCATTCAGAGACCATAGCTAGTCGAGGGGATGTCCTACAGCTATTACTATGCCAGTTCCTTACAACAGACACAGATGGGAGAGATAGGTTGGTGGCAACATCAGATTGATAGCATGGTTTCATTCATCTAGAGGCCGTATAGAGATTGCCAACAGTGGGAGGATGAGGCCGACCATCTCATCCTTTGCAGACAATATCATTACTTGATTAGTTGGACAATGTAGAGCCAGTTGATTATAGAGATGTATCTACCATAGCGTGTCCTTAAGCAGTTTGGAGAGCAATAGGGTGTACCTACAGGCACAACAAAGTATGCCCAGTCTTCTAGGGAGTTAGGTTGGGGGAGAAAGATTCTAGTAGCCTTTGTCGAGTAGCAGATTGATGGGATAGTAGCCCATCAATGGGGTTGGAGAGGTGGAGAGGTAGATCCTGGGACTACAGCTGATTATGAATTATGGTGGTAGGAACATCGACCAATGCCATTGAAAGATCTAGATGGGCTAGCACCTATGGACAGGAGGTGAGTTATACCATGTGTGTCGAGAGTCAGGTGAGGGGGCAGAGATAATGATCGAGGCAGAGGTCATGGGAGGGATGGAGGCTAGGGAGGAGGGAAAAATGGGGACAGGGACGAAGGTCAGGGTGGAGATGATGGAGGAGACGGTCAGAGATGGAGGAGGGATGGCTAGAGACAAGGCAGGAGGGTGTGAGCACGTGTGGCCATAGCCGCACTAGATGCTATCCTAGAGGTGGCCGATGAGGGAGAGAGAGAGGAGGTGGGGCAACTAAGGTAGGAGTAGGAGGAGGAGCAGTCAAGGCAGGAGTGGGAGTAGGAGGAGAGATAGGAGGAGGATGTGGAGGTGGATGTGGAGGTGCCTCAGGATGAGGGAGTTAGTGGAGAGGATTTTGTGGAGGATGATGATGATGATGATGCCATGGATGAGGCCGAGAGACTCCTGAGATGGAGGATAGTGGAGGGAGAGGAGGAGATATCATCTTCCTCGACATCATCCTAGGATGCCACTATAGAACAGAGGGTGGCTGATCTACAAAGGAGGCTGGATGAGAGTATGGCATAGGTTAGAGCACTGCAGTCAGAGCTTGAGCTAGCAAGGGTTGAGCGAGATCAAGCTGAGATCCAGGGACAGGAGTCAGCACAGAGGTAAGTAAATTTTTTGGCACTATGTTCAAGGCCTTTAGGGGATATAGCTAGTGAGCTATCCAAGGTGAGCACTTGGTATGGGCAGTACAGGACCCTCTACAAGCAGGTAGCGCCACCCAAGTGGCAAGATCCTACACTATCTCACTCACAGAAAAGGACAGGTAGCGGTCATAGATCAGGGAGTGGGAGTAGTAGCAGGAGTCATACTAGTGTAGGAGGGTCTGCCTCTAAATGGCACACATCAGAGCATAGGTCTCACCACTCACACAAACATTCCTCGAGTCATCATTCAAGCCATAGTCATAGGTCCACCAATTTAGAGTAGAGGTTAGCACAGAGGCATCCACCAGTGGTAGATCCATCAACATCACAGAGACAGGCTGCAGTGTTATCACAGGTGCCTATTACCATGGAGATGATGCCATCAGTTTCAGTTCCATCAGGTTCATAGATAGAGGCCATTACCGTTCCACCTATGATCTTAGTTCCAATCATAGATCCTCAACTACCACACTCTTCGCCATGAGGGGATGATGAGAGCCTTTCTTAGGGGCATGTTTGATATATTTGCTTCTTTGTTATGACACATTATGTATAGACCACTGAGCCTGTGAGATCCATTTTTGGGATATCTCTTAACTCTATCCTGTGACATTGTATAGTTTTTGCAACATGATACTATATGATGATGCAGTTTTGATGCGGGCCACATGTGTGTTATGTGATGCTATTTAGTTTATGCATTATGATATATGTGATGTGATGCTTTATGTATGATGTTGATTTATGATGTATCATGTATGTCCTATGATGTTTACTTATGATTATGATGCCATGATGATACAATGGTTATATGTTATGTTGATTTTGTGATGATGATGATAATGATATGCATAATGCATTTATTTGAATGGATGCCATGTTTATGATTATGTTAATGCCATATGCAATGAAATGTATATGATTTAATGGTATGGATGATGTATGTATGGTCCTAATACAATGTTTATATGATCATGTATGAACTTATGTTTTTGTATGTCATAGGATATCATCGTGAGATGGATGAGAGAAGATGACCAGATCGAAGGAGATGCATGTTAGTTCCTAGACCAAATCCTTCAACACTTGACCATAGGAATTTAATATTTATTGCTCTTAATCATCATTGGGCAGACTATTGTAATAGGCAACAAACACCATGATATGACATAGATGAAGGTGTACAAGGTCATACCATCACATAAGACAAGTAGTCACAAACAAGGATGATCATGACTTATACTAAGGGCATGGTTGCCCCAGTGTTTTTGTCATAACCAACCACAAGCAGAAAAGACAAGAAGAACCATTCATGAAATGTCATTGCTTATCTAAATCTTGTTTCCAGGACATCCTTGAGAAACTAGCAGCATGATTGCCAAAATACAAAATAGAGCCATTATCATGATATGTCATTGTTTTTCTAAATCCCAAAATCAAGACCTCGTTGAGAAACTATTAATCATGCGTGTCAAAAGTCAAGACAAACGTTAAGATATGTTGCTGCTTCTCTAAATCTTGTTGTTGGGATCTCGCTAAAAAAATAGTAACATGATAAAAAGTCAAAATATAAGTGCCAAGTGTTTTCCAAGTGTGTCCAGATACCCATTGTTCTAATGTAAAGATGTCATTTTTGATGACGAAGAGATGCTAGGGTGTCAAAGTTTTGATGATGCCAAGATGATGAATGTCGAAGATTGCCAAATTCAGGAAGGACACATCCTGAATAATGTTGATGTTGAGAGGATTTGATCCATAAATGTCAAAAGGGATCCCTCAAAATTCCAGTGACAGGGATGGTGACGATGCATAGGAAGGACACATCCTAAGGCATAAATGACAGAGATTGTTCTTCATAAGGACACATATGAAGAATACTAATTTCAAGAGGAGTGATCCGTAAATGTCAAGAGGATCCCTCAAATGTCGAATGACGATGACGATGCCTAAGAATAACACATCCTAAGGCATGAATGACAAAGGGTATCTTTTAGAAGTACACATCTGAAAGGTACCCAAGAGTTGACAGCTTGACAGGTTGTGATCATTTGACTTGTTTTGACTGAGTTTGGCTGAGATTTTACCAAATTTTGACTTGTGTTGACTATATGTCGGTATTGTCATGTTGATATGTTGGTGTGATTGTCATGTTTGAATATATGATTGCCATGCTTTGTTTTAAAGGTTTAACTGTTTGGAGAAATGATTTTCCTTGAATTGAATACTTTTGATGTGTAGGCTAGTGTAATGCCATGAACCCTAATGGGCTGACCTAGTGTGGCCTCGGTGGCTCATCGATAGAAGGCCTTGCCTACGTCATAGACTCAAATATATCATAGTTTGAAATGACCAATGACTTTGTCCCGTTGACCAAAGATTGAGTCATGATTTATTTTGTCAACCTAATAGGACTGACCTAATGTCTTGGGGACTCACAAACGATTCTTTCCTACATAGAAAATGCACAAAGACAACGTGGTTCAGACAATGATGAAGACTAATCAAGACTTGAATTGATGTGACTGTTTTGACTAACATGACCCTATTTTTTGGAATTTTTGTGTTTTCTTGAGGACGTTTTTCAATTTTTAGGTCTTTTTTAAGGACATTTTCTGACTTTTAGGTCCTTTTTTTTAGGATATTTTCTGATTTTTAGGTCTTTTTTTAGGACATTTTTTAATTTTAGGTCTTTTTTCAGGACATTTTCAAATTTTAAGGTCTTTTTTTAGGACATTTTTTGATTTTTAGGTCTTTTTTTAGGACATTTTATGATTTTTGTCTTTTTTCAAGACATTTTATGATTTTTAGGTCTTTTTTAGGACATTTTCTGATTTTTAGGTTCAGGTGCGGTACCCACTATAGTCTCATGATAAAAATTTTCCCCTAGTCAAATTGAGAATGAGCTAGGAAAAATGGAATGAAAAGAAAAGGCGTGACTAGCATGGATAGCGGACCATACGTAAGACTTGATTTCAACCATTGTTAGCCATGGACTAGAATGCCATGATGTTGAGGTGAAGTGTGTGTGTGTGAATTTTAAGTGCATAAATGAATTAGAACCATTTCAAACACACCGATAGAACATTATATCAAAAACAGAAATATAAAAGGAGTAGAAATGTGCAAACTCAGTATCCTGTTTCCGTTGTTGTCCTATTGTCCTCTATCTTTAGTGTTTTTGTAGATTCCAGCCTTGTGTTCTCAGATTAGTGGCTAGGCTCAACAAACTGTCTTCCTAAAGAATGAGATTTTGCTATGATATGAATGCATGATTAAGCTATGATGTTGATTTTAGCTAAGAAACTTGAAATAAACAAGATGCTATGATGAATACTAAATGAATTAAATGCATAACTCTACTTAATTGCCTATTACCAATGTTTGGATTCACACAGGTATTTATAGGGCTTTTTGAATGATTCTGATTGGCTGTCTCGATTGACGGTTGTGATAATTCCTGGCAGATCAAACGGCTGAAGATAGATGAAACTGAAGGAGAAGATAGAAGAACCCTAGAAACAGATTTTTCTATTTTATTATGAAAGAGGAAAAAAGAAGAGAGGATAAGAAATCATTTTTCTTTAGAAGAATAAAAGAAAGATTTAAAAGCTAATAAATAATTAATTAAAATAATCAATTATTTATTTGTGGAGGACATTCAACTTTTCTTAATTAAATAAAATATTTAATTAAGCTTTTAAAAGCAGAAGAAAGCTTGTGACAAGAAAAGAGCTTTAATCCTGTTTTATTGAAAAAAAGCAGAAGATCTCATAATTAAATAAAATATTTAATTATGATATGAGAAGATTGCACAATTAGGTTAAAATACCTAATTTTGATTTAGAAAGAAAGCATAAGATATTTTTAATTAAATAAGATCTATTTAATTAAATCACTTTTATGAAATTAATTAAATGAAACATTTAATTAATTAGAAGAAAAATTAAAATAGAAGAAAGGGAAAATATTTAAACTTAATTAAATCAAAAGATTTAATTTAAATTCAAACAATGATAATTAATTTAAATAAATAGAATGTATTTATTTAATTAATTAAGTGGTCGTATGAAAATAATTAAATAAAATAAATTTATTTAATTAAGGAAGAAGAATAAGATGAATGAACAATATAATTAAATTAATTAAATTTAATCATATGTAGAGGACCTTAGAAAAATTAATTAAATAATAAATATTTAATTAATTGCCAGGATTATAGACATGACCATTTTTATGCGTATACATTTTGCCCCTCTTTGAAGTGATGTGTGAAACATATTACTTCAAAGAAAAATAAAAATTTTTCCCCTGATATGTTTTTGATTTTCGATATTGATGATGCCCCCTCGGGAGATAAATCACGGAATAAGAAATTGATAAGGATTGAGGAACAGTGATTTAGCTCCTGATAGATAATGTGGTTGATGTCCCAGTAAAAAAAAGGAGGATGAAAAATGGGAAATGCCACTACTGCCCATCCTGAAAAGACCCTTATAAGGTAAAATGGGTAAAATGAGGTGTCATTTTCACCTTACTGCTACAGTGAATTTGGAGCTCTGAGAGTGACTTGGCGAAATGGTGATCCCCGTGCACAGACATAGGTTCGAGCGAGCGCGACGATATCAGAGACCTCCAGCGTATGGACCACCGGTGAGTGATTCGAAACCTCTAAGTTGTCAAATTTCGCATTTTTGATCGATTTTGAATTGATTTAAAGTCGGACTGTAATTTTTTTGGAACGTTTTAGCGCATCTAGGTATAGTTTTAGCGCATTCGATAATTCTTTTAGCGCATCTAGGAAATTCCATAGCACATCTAGGAATAGGACAAAATTGATCTGTTAGCGCATCCGACAGGTAGAGTTGCGCATTTAGGGTGAAATCGGCTAGGTCAGAGATTTAGCGCATCTAGGGCACATAATTGCACATTTAGGGTTTGGTCCAAAATGTTAGAGTTGTGCATTTGATAGATAGAATAGCGCATTAGGGTAACATAGTTGCGCATTTAGGGTTTTAGCACATTTAGGAAACAGTCTAGCGCATAGGAGAAAAATTTTAGCGCATATGGGGTTTTTGCGCATAGGAGCGACAGAATTACGCTTTTAGGAAAAAATGAAAAATGCTGGTGTGATGAAAAAAAATGATGATGAAAATTGCTTCTTTAGTCAATAGGTAGATAAATTGTCGGATCATCATGTTGATAGGATAGAAAATCGAATAGAGAACTGATAACTTTGCTTTCCGCGATTGAAAAACAAAGAGTAGATGAGAGATTGATTGAGTTGAATTTGATAACTTTGCTTCTCGCGATTGAAAAACAAAGAGTAAACGTTGTGATAAATTTGCTCTCTGCGATAGAAAACAAATAGTAAAATAGAGATTTAAATTTGCATTCATGATTGAAATACAAACAGAAAAGGATATGTGTTGATAAATTTGCTTTCCTGAAAAGAAAAACAAATAGTAAATGATGATAGAGTAGATTGATTAAACATGCTGATAGATTGATGTAGCACTTGATATAGATTATTGATATGTTATGTTGGGTGTTGTGATATTTTTGGACAAAATAGGAGGTTTTCAAAAGCCTCCAGGTCAGAGAGCGGTTCCCCTTGTGCTGGGAGCAGATAGGAGAGTTGACACCGGCCGAGTTACAGGTGATTGCAGATTGTGGATTGGGGCCACTGTTGACCATGCCGCGAGGCATTCGGGCCAACAGGGGGCTATTGACGGCCTTGGCCGAGAGATGGCACTCCGAGCATAACACCTTCCACCTGCCGATGGGTGAGATGAGTGTGACACCGGAGGACGTGTATTGGATTTTGGGGATTCCGGTGGTTGGAGCTCTTGTGGTTTATGACCATAAGGAGATCGGTGGGACAGAGGCATTACAGCAGATATGTGGCGATCCCAGTATCTATGGGTACTGGATAGACTGGGATGACTTCAGTAGGTATCCAGCTCTAGTAGCGGTATTGGTAGCATTTGTTGGAGGTTTCCTTGGACCGGACCATCGGTCCAAGGGTTTTGCCATGGGGTGGGGGAGGATGCTAGAGTGGATGATCACTCAGTCGCAGAGATTTGCCTGGGGGAGCTGCGTCTTGGCAGATATGTATCATGACCTTCATCGGATTGTATACAGAGGATCCACCAGCCTAGCGAGTGGAGTTACATTATTGCAGATCTGGGCGTGGGAGCACATTGCTGTCACGAGACCACTGTGTACCAGGGCGAGACCAGCAGGGAGGCCGTACGTATATGCGTATTCTGGTGCAGTTGTCTAGCAGAGGCTGGGCAAGGTAGAGTACTGGCGACGAGTGCTAGATGATGTGGATGCTGTGATATGGAGGCCCTACACAGACTGTGAGGCATGGGCGACGGATCAGTTAGAGATGCCGTTTGTGTGTAGACCGCGATACCTAATAGGGCGGACGCCCTTTATCATTGAGAGGTTTCTGGCACTACGGGTTTTGAGACAGTTTGGTTTTACACAGGGGATGCCCCAGGGCGTTGCGCATTATGGGCGGCGCAAGGGGGATGTAGGATGGGGGCCATGCATTCCCTACCAGGCAGCCTATACAGAGTACACGTCTCTACAGCCTGAGGTATGGGTGGACAGGCCAGACGTATTGGATGCAGGGATGACAGATAACTACACCCAGTACTTTCATACTCATCCTTTTCCACAGTTCATAGTGCCAGATGAGGCACGGGCCATTAGAGCAGTCCCACAGCCAGGAGCAAGGATACCGGGAGGTGTGGCAGGTGGAGAGCAGGCTATGGGTGGAGAGGAGCAGGAGGGAGAGGAGAGCGAGGAGAGTGGAGCTGAGGAGGAGGAGAGCAACTCAGAGGACGGATATGATGGAGATGACGGGGATGGGCAGAGACAGTAGAGACTAGATAGTCTTGGCAGGATACAGATTCCTCAGCGGTCCAGATCCGGTGCTAGGCCACAGACGGTGATTAGGGTGACATCCTCGTCCCAGCAGGCACAGATAGATGTGTTGCAGGGTTAGGTGCAGACCTTTTAGGGGCAGCAGGCACAGCTTCAGAGTCAGTTGGTGCAGGCACAGAGCATGATAGTGTAGTTACAGGCACAGCTTGCACAGGCACAGGCTCAGGCACAGGCACAGGTATAGGTTCAGATGCCTGCCCCAGATCCTTAGGTGGCACAGTTAGTAGCAGAGAGGGATGCCTTTAGACGGCGGGCACAGGAGGCTGAGGGTGTAGCACAGAGGTTGATGGGTACCGTAGAGAGTACATCCCTGCGAGAGGCCATTGTAGAGGGATTCGAGGCAGCTAGAGAGGCAGAGTACTACAGAGTTCGTTATGAGGAGTTATGCCCTCTTGAGCGGCGAGAGCCATATCCCAGATCACACAGCCGGACGAGGACGCGATCCCGGACATCGACACACGGCAGAGAGGTTACCGGGCCTCGACGGGATCCTGATGCAGGGACCAGCGGCAGGCCACCTCCTTCTGGACCAGCTTCCTCAGGGGCATCGACCAGTTAGCCATTTTGGGGCTTGATTCATTATGTATATTGAGTTTTGATCATGTATGATGTATTTATGTTCGGACCTTTTATTAGTTTCATTGGACATTTGGACATTTGTATTATTTTGATGAGTGATGATATGCAGTGGCGGTATTCCTGATGATGTTTATGTTCATGCGTTTATGATATGATATGGATATGATGTTTATGCATGTATGTTATGAGATGGATTTTGATATGCTTTTATTACATGTGCGGACTAATCCATATAATGCAGGATGATCCAGTGATTATGATGTGTATGCAATGATTTTGTGATGATGTATGTATATATGTGAGATGTTAATTTCTTTTTGAATTTTTCATGTATGAAATGCATCGGGATATGGTAGAAAATGAATGTGGTATGAATGGTAATATGATAACATGATAATAAAATGATAAATGTGAATGGTAATGCAACGGTAGGTGATAAAATGAGAAATGAATGATGATAAAAAAATGAAATGAAAAATGATAACTGGTAAACGAATAATGGAATGATAAATGAATGATAAATGGTAATGAAAAACGAGATGATAATGAAATGATATGAAATGGTAAAATGAATAATGAATGATAAATGATAATGAAAAATGAAATGATAAATGATAAATGTATGATAAATGATAATGAAAAATGAAATGATAATGATATGAAATGGTGAAAATGAGTAATGAATGATAAATGATAAATGGTAATTAAAAATGATAAAGGAATGAGTTAAATGATATGAAATGAATGAATGCAATGAATTTAAATGTCCAAATGTCCTCCACGAAAAGGTCAAAACTTAATAACAAACTTTTTTATACCTTCATTCGGCCCTTTAAAATATGAATATGAATCCAATATGCAGATATATACAATGAGCTAATGAACATGCAACTATATGAAACTAACCAGTTTGTTGAGCCTGTTATAAGCCTTCTTGAATCATCATAGAACATTTAAAATGTTGGGAGTATGTACAAGCATCAGAAGGGAATTTAGCGCCAATGATGACTAGAGTACAACTTTCATGAATTTTGATATAGCAAGCGAACACAAGCATCGAGGTATAATTGAACCGAGATGACCTGAGCATTTCTTGCATAAACAGACAAAGATTAACCACCGTTCTGATGCAAATGTGGAACTGTCATCGATGATATTTGCTTTGAGTGTCATGTCCTTTGACATATTTGCATCAGATTGGGCTGTTAACCTCAAGACAGCAGACAAAGAAAAATCATTCTCGTTCCTTGCTACTCTAGTGCAGTACATCATTGAGTATGCTCCCGAGTAATGATATCGAAAATCAAACAACTTTTAATCAAACATGTAAAACTGTTAATGCATACATTATTCAGATATTTGGATCATCCAATAGACAAGTGACATGATATCTTGCTGAAAAATGTGTCATGAGCGGATAACATTGCCAAAGGAGTTTGTTGTTTGTTGGTATGCTTGTATTGCTATGTCATGGTCTAGCTGTTTTGGTATGCTCTGAAAGTTAAGTGCCCCTAGTTGAGTTTTGCCTTGTTGATTGACACAACTTGTGGAAAGGAATATGTACAAACGATCAAGCCATGGTAAGACATTTTAACGCTCTAGGCAAATGGCGGCAGGATGGTGCGATTAATGACCTCAAGATGCGGAAAAAGATGCAGAAAATGGAAAGCTTTTGAAAAGGTAAAGTGTAAAAGAGGAACTAATAAACAGAGAGGTACAGATAGCGTTTGTTTGCCAGATTTTCACTATCTGTATTTATTGCATTTTTTTTTTCTTTGGATTTTGCTGTCAATAGACTGCCTGTTTGCCAGGTTTTCACCCTATGACATTCTCTTTTGATTTTTTTGTATTTTTGAAATGTTTTGATTTTTTTTTGTTTTGTTTGGATTTCTTCAGGACTTTTTCTACTGTTTTTGTATTTCTTCAGGACTTTTTCTGCTATTTTTGTATTTCTTCAGGACTTTTTCTGCTGTTTTTGTATTTCTTCAGGACTTTTTCTGCTGTTTTTGTATTTCTTCAGGACTTTTTCTGCTGTTTTTGTATTTCTTCAGGACTTTTTCTGACTTAAACATAATACTTCTTAAGATGTATACTGTTGATGGGGTCATCCAATAGGTCTCCTTCTGGCGTTGATAACTTGTATGCTCCCGATCCGTAGGCTGCAATAACCACATAAGGGCCTAACCAATTTGGTTCAAACTTTCCTTTCTTTTCTCTGTCTTGTTGATTACGTGGGTTCTCTTTCAGAACTAGATCACCCACCTGAAAGGTACGTGGCTTGACTTTGTGATTATAGCTGCGAGACATCATCTGTTGATATGCTTTTAAATGGTCTGCTGCTCTCTGTCTCTTTTCATCTAAAAGTTCTAACTCTTGGAGTCGGGAAACTCTGTAGTCCTCATCTGTTATGAGACCTTTCAGTGATACTCTTAATGAAGGTATTTCTACCTCTAAAGGCAGTATGGCTTCTGCTCCATAGACGAGGGCAAAAGGTGTTGCTCCTGTTGGCGTTCAGACACTAGTTCTGTAAGCCCACAAGGCGGGATTGAGTTGAACATGCCAATCCTTCCCTGAGTCATTGACAATCTTCTTCAAAATCTTTAGTATGGTTTTGTTTGAGGCCTCTGCTTGGCCATTCCCTTGAGGATAGTAAGGCGTGGAATATCTGTGCTGAATATGGAATCTTTCACAAAGTTCATCAACATCCTGATTTTTGAATGGTCGACCATTATCTGTAATAATGGCATTAGAATACCATATCGACAAATAATGTAGTTGAGAATGAAGGATGAGATCTGTTTTCCAGTGACTTTAGAGAGAGGTACTGCCTCAATCCACTTAGTGAAATATTCCGTTGCTGTGATGATGAACTTATGCCCATTTGAAGAAGAAGGATGAATTTTGCCCACTAGATCTAACCCCCATTGAGAGAATGGCCAATGGGTGTAAACGAATGAAGTTCTTGTGCAGGAGCATGAATAAGATTCCATGAATCTGACATTTTGAGCATGTTTTAGCAAAGGTAAATGATTCCCTTTTCCATTGTAGGCCAGTAGTAACCCATTCTAATCAATTTTTTGGATAAGGTTAGTCCACTCGAATGAGTACCACAAATGCCCCCATGAACTTCTTGTAAAGCTTTGTCGGATTCGTCACGTTCAAGACATCGAAGTAAAGTACCATCAAGACCACGGCGATAAAGGGTATCAGCGATAAGGGTATATCGAGAGGATTGTCGGATAAAGTTACGTTTTTGGTTGCGGGACAAGTCAGGTGGTAATATATCATCTTTTAGGTATGCATAAATCTTTCCATACCAGGGTGAATCGGATCCTACTAGGTGGCAGATAATTTGGCTTTCAGGTGTGTCATAGGCAGGTGTAAATAATTGTTCCACCAGAAATTCATAGCGAGTCTGTTTGTCTGGGAGTTGTATCAATGAGGCGATCGTAGCCATAGCGTCGGCTGCTTTGTTGTCAATCCTCAGAATTTGTGTGAACTGAATGTCCACAAAATACTTCTTGAAGTCATCAATCATCTTCTTGTATGGTAATAACTTGTCATCTTTAGTCTGATAGTCATCACTGATTTGATTAATGACTAGTTGTGAGTCACCATAAACTTGTAGCTCGGTAATCCTCCACTCCAATGCTGTTTTCAGTCCAGTGATTAGTGCTTCATATTCGGCTATGTTATTGGTGCATGGAAACATTAACCTATAGGACCGAGGAATGGTATGCCCTTGAGGGGTGACGAAGAGAATGCCTGCCCCCGAGCCATGTTGAGTAAAAGAACCATCAAAGTATAAGGACCATGGCTGCTTAAAGTCTGCTGTGAAGACATCAGCATCTGGAAATTCAATGTGTAAAGGGTGTTCTGTTTGGAGAGGAGCGTCTGCTAGTTGATCCGCGATAACTTGTCCTTTGATTGCTTTGCGATCAACATAGTGAATGTCGAACTCACTCAAAATCATGATCCATTTTGCTAACCTTCCTGTTAGTGATGCTTTACTTAGTAGATACTTGAGTGGATCAATTTTGGAAACAAGCTTAATTGTATGAGTTAGCATGTAGTGTCAGAATTTCTGGGAAGCGAAGACGACTGCCAAACAATCCTTCTCAATGAAAGTGTAACTAAGCTCATGACTCGTCAATGTTCTACTAATGTAATAAATTGCCCGTTCTTTCCCTTCATGGTCTTCTTGTGCTAATAATGCTCCCAAAGATGTCTCGGTTGCAGCAATATACAAAATCAATGGTTTGCCTGGATTTGGTGGTACAAGAACTGGTGGATTCATCAGATACTGCTTGATTTGTTGAAATGCCATTTCACATTTATCATCCCATCTAAAAGGAACATTCTTATGTAGGAGATGTGTGAATGGTAGACTTTTTTCAGCCAATTGTGCAATGAATCTGCAGATAGACTGGAGTCGCCCTTGTAAGGATCTCAACTGACTAATGTTCTTTGGGGGAGGCATCTCCATGATTGCACGAACTTTAGCAGGATCTACTTCAATTCCCTTTTCTGAAACAATATATCCTAACAGTTTTCAGATGTGACCCCAAAAACACATTTCTTAGGGTTTAAGCGAACTTTGAATTTCTCCAATCTGGTGAATATTTTAGATAGTATCTCCAAGTGTCCTTCTCTGGTGTGTGATTTTTCCAATATGTCATCTACATAATCTTCCATGAATGTGTGCATCATGTCGTGAAAGATCGTAGTCATAGCTCTTTGATAAGTAGCTCCAGCATTTTTCAAGCCGAAAGGCATGACATTCCAACAATATGTTCCCCACGGACAAGTGAAAGCTGTTTTCTCTTGGTCTTCTGGTGCAATCTTGATTTGGTTGTAACCCGAGAAACCATCCATTAATGAGTACATGGCATGGCCTGCTGTTAGATCAACTATAGTGTCGATACTTGGAAGCGGAAAGTCATCCTTTGGGCAAGCTTTGTTAAGATCTCTGAAATCAGTGCATACTCTTACACGTTTGTCTGGTTTTGCTACTGGTACAATATTGGAAATCCATTCGGCATAGTCAATTGATCTTATAAAACCTGCATCGAGGAGCTTCTTGAGTTCTTCTTTAACCAATAGTGCAATATGAGGATTCATCTTTCTGAGTTTTTGTTTTACTGGTTTGGCTCCTGATTTGATAGATAAATGATGCATAATGAGATCAGGATCAAGGCCGGGCATATCTGCATATGACCATGCAAAATTGACTTGATTTTCCTTGAGAAAATTCATGAACTCTGGGATCTCTTTAGCTGTCATTGATTCAACTATCTGTAGGATCCTTGGATTATCTGTAGTTGCAATGTTGATTTCCTTTGTAGGCTTAGTCAAGATGGATGATCGCTCATGATAGTGCTCTGGGAGAGTGTCAAGAGTCCCATCAGATGGTGCCTTGAAAAGGTTTTCACCATCTGATACGCTCTTTATTTTGTCTTTTGTTTGATCTAGTACTGCCAGATTCTAGTTTTCACCACTAGACCCTTTATCTTTATTTTCATTTTTGCAGCTAGGAGACTTGACACTCTCCTGATTAAAGACTTCATACCGAAAATTGCTAGTGGAACAATTATTTACATCATCGACAGAAAGGAAGTTTATGATAGCTTTGTCGTTTGGAAAAATAGGTATATCCATAGGTTCAGTAAGATCCCAGTCAATGAGATCAGGATGGATTAAGGGTAGGACGTCGTCCGGTTGTGTAAAATTGGCGATGGTTAGAGTCAAGACAGAGTTATCGGTAGGATCCGAGGTATGAGATAGGTCAACGATGGGACTATTCTCCTAATAATCTTGTTCATTAAAATCCGACTCAGTATCACTAGTCTCATAGTTGCTTTGTGGTTCAGATTCTTGTGGTTGGGATCCTGAACCTTCTCCTTTGATTAAGGTAGGCGTATACTTATGTATGACATCTACCTCTTTGTTTCTCCAAAATTTGTTATCATGGATGGTATCCCATTCATATTCAGCAGAATCTGTGTCAGAGTTATTTTCAATGTAATTCAGGACTGAGACCAAACATGTTTCCTTCTTATCGGAACCTTCTTGTAGTGTAAAAACATTACCTTGGGATTGTTTAGATTGGGTAGCCTCATAGCCTATTCCAGTTTTATCATATGCCGCAAGTCCTGGAAGATGGATAGGCTCAACTACACCTTCTTTTCTCTTTCCCATATTGTTCTGTTGGTAAGGTGACGTTTAGAATTGCGTCCTCCTCATCTTTATAGAGCCAATCTAGAATTGCTGTATCCTCAGGATCTCCCATGGGAAATTTTTCTTTGATAAATTGTCCATTGAACTTGGTAGTGGGCTCTGTTTGTACCTGTGCTGATGTTGATGCTGCTGATATCTGTTGTGGTGTAATAGAAGGTTTTCCATGTGATCGAGGAGACGTAGGTAGATTAGCAAGACAAAGGGAATATTCCCCAACTCCACTTTCCTTGAACCGTAGTTTCTTGTCAAAGCTTTTAGTTAACTGACTGACGTGTGTAACATGTTGAGAAGAGGTATCAGCAAGTGCTTCTTGATTATTCGGAACCAAAGTATCTTGATGAGTTTTGACATTGGCACAAGTTTGGGCGTTTGAGTTATCAGCTGGTATAGTGATTTCCTGTCCATCATACGGGAACTTAAGACATTGGTGTTAAGTGGACGGAACAGCTTGCATCTTAGGGATCCAAGGACGACCCAACAAGATATTGTAAGCAAGATCTCGCTCTAAAACTTGGCAAAAGGTATTTTTGATAACAGGTCCCACTCTGATTGGTAGCATGATTAGACCTTTAGACGTTCTCTCCTCATCATCATAGGCTTTAATGGTAATCTTCCTTCTAGGATCAATGGAGTCTTCGGCAAATCCTAATGCTTGAATCACCTTCAAAGTGCATATGTTTAGACCAGCCCCTCCATCTATTAGAACACGTTTGACACAGAATTTGTGGATCATGACCTCTAAGTATAATGATGAATTGTGGGGATGAGTTAAGGAAACATCATCTTTGTCTGAGAATGAAAGGCATGTGGGGGAGGACAAATGTCCTACCATGGTTTGAAATCGATTCACATCCAAATCCGTAGATACAGTCGTTTCAACGAGGGTTTTATCTAAAATTTCCCTATGTGCAGGGGAAATCTTCAGAAGTTCGAAAATGGAGATTTGAGCTGGAGTTTTTCGAAGTTGGTTAACTAAGTCGTATTGGTGTTGAGGAGAGGTCTCATTGGATTTTGAAGAGGTACCTTTCAAAACAACCTTAGCTTGTGCTCTTGTTGTGACATTTACTTGTCCATTGTCTACTTTCTCTTTGATTTTTATGACGTTGACTCGCTCATCGTCCGTATAGAGGTGACAGATTACATTATCATCAATTTGGTTCACAGTTTTGTCAGAAGATTCTCCCTTTTGATAATTTGGTAGAGGATTTTGAAATGCTTGGTGATCTTCATTGGATTTTTGCTGTCCTTCTACTGTGATAATGCCCTTGTCAATGAGATCTTGAATAGCATGTTTCAAACCTTGACAGTTGTTTGTATGATGACCTCTGCACCTATGGTAGTCACAAAAATAAGCTTCGTTCCATGATGGAGGTTTTACATTAGGTTCGTAATTGCGTTGTGGGGGTAACATAAGGACGTTCTTTGCCATGACCTCTTTGAAAGCCGATTCTAAGGATTGTCCTAGTGGAGTAAAAGCTCTTCTATTGGAGAAGAATGGAAAGCGTTGTGGTTTCGTGTTTGAGGTATTCCCTGAAGTGTTGTTGTTGTTGTTGTTGTTGTTCTAGTGGTTTTGGTTGTTGGTAGTCCCTTGATTGTAGTTCGTTGGAGGGGGACGATTGTTTCCTTGATTTGCGACTGAATTGACATGGTTGTAATTATTGTTACGAGGAGTGTTCAAGATAAATGGCTTAGTCATGATATGATTTGCATCTACAACACCATCATTTACAACATTCTTGTTGCGGGTTCAAAACTTAGACTTGTCCTGATTGTTGTAATGGTTAGATGAGGCAGGGTTGTCCCTATCAAGTTTTATGGTCCCTCTTTTGACCAAAGCACTTTCGATGGTGATGGCATCCTCAATCAATTTCTCAAAGGAAGGTGGACAGTGTAGATTTAAATGATAACTCATTTCTGATTTGAGGCTATTGATGAAAGTAATCATTTTCTCCTTTTCAGGGACATGACGGGGATACCTAGCAAACATTATCCTCCATCTTTGAAGAAAGGTAGTGAAAGATTCCCCAGGTTTTTGCGTATCTTTGCAAAGATCAATCATGGTGATCTGGTGTTGAACGTTGTAGGAGTATTGTTTTATGAACAAATTCATCAGTTCCTCAAATGTTCGAATAGGAGGTGTAATCTTAGATAACCATTCCATAGAGTTGACTCCAAGGCTTCGAGGAAATAATCGCAATAAATATGTATCTTCGTGGGAAAATTCCAATGTCATGTTTCGAAAGTCTCTAACATGGTCAACTGGGTCTGATTTTCCATTATAACAATCAAATTTGGGGATTTCATAGTGTTTAGGAAATGGAATCATGTTGAGACTTCTATCAAAAGGATAAGGACATATGTCATCCAAAGTGTACTTCTTGGTTGTGGTTCCTCCTCGTAACTCTTTGATTTCTCCCTGCATTTCTCTAAACTCTTTTTTGAAGGAGGCATATTCAGATGGGGATGGCTCTTCCTCGGTGGTTTTTAATTTCTCAGTATCAAAGTCTTTAGGCAATTTAGCTCCTTGATCTGCTAGAAAAAGAAAGTATTTCTCTTTGTCACGTTGTATAATCTTTTCAAGGGCTTTAAGAAACTTGGGATTTTGTTCTACCTCTCTAAGTTCAAGTTCGTCGTCTTGTTCATCATCACTACCTATAGGAGTTTTGTTCATGTTTTTGTTCTCAAGTATCAAACTTTCCTCTCTGTCAGCCATATCGTTGTTACTGAAAAGGGGATTGTGACTTACACTAAAAAGAGGACTATCTCGTTCACCCTCTTCTTGAGGTGTTTCTCCTGTTTTGTTGTGTTGAGATCTCGTAAAAACAGGCATATGTAAGAAATCCTTGAATATGGTTTGAGGGTCACTGAAGGATCTGATTGGGACACGTTGAATATTCAATTGAAGGTTGTGGTACATTCTCAAACTCAAGAGGTTCATTCAAATTATGACGTTGAGATAATGCTAATCTTTGATAATAAGCTTGGGTAGCTAAAGGTTCTACAGCATAATTGTCGGTGAATCCCCTAATGTAGTCTTGGTATCTATGGAGGAATGTGCGATAATGGAGCAAGACGTCTCGACTCTTATACAGGAATTCTCTGCGATCTAAAGTCTTCTTGTAACCTAAATTTGTTTTGGGCTTCTTGATCCTATTGAAAACTGATTTCTTGGTGAACTTGGTTGATTTCCAGTTTCTTAACATGGGAGTAAAATCTTAGAAAGTCGGGTCTATGACAAAAACCTAAAAGCGCTACTCTATTTCCCAAATGCGCTACAGAAATAGTCAAATGCGTTGCAGAAAATCTCAGATGCGCAGAAACAGAGCACCTATGCACAACAAAAAATCCTAAATGCGCCGAAACAGAACACAGATGTGCTAGAACAGAGCTTAAATGCGCTGCAGTTTTCCCCTAGATGCACTAAAACAGTTTTTCTAGGACAGTTTTGACCAGTTTTTAGCTGAAATTTGTCATGTTTGTTCTTGGATGATCCATTATCTGAATTAATGTTTGGAAAGCACAGCAAACAGTCTGATTTAAGTTGATTCGTAACCAAGCACAGAATAAGACAAGCACAACCTAGGTTAGGCCAGGACAATATCCGCTAGACTCCACGTGGGTTTCCCCAACCGCATATCAGTAGCGTGTGAATCCGAGCTTGGCACTGCCCCCTTTACAAGTAACTCTCTCTCAAAGCCAACCAGTTTCCAACCCCCATGAAACTCCCATGCATGCAGCTGGATCACCTCTGTACTCATTGACTGCAAAGTGTGGAAGGTTTCCACACCAATCGGGCCGGACTAGCAAATAGAAGGTTTTTGGCTTTTTAAACAATGGTATTTAGTTCGGGACCCCCGTTCAAGTGGCCATACATGGGGCAAGAGATTAATCACCATTAAGGTGGCACTCCAGCCTGAAGAGGTTAAGCTCAACAGGGTTTATGGGAGTACAACTCCGTCCGTATGACACATCCGCACAAGAAACCTTAGGTTTTCCCTTAAGATTTACATTTATATACCGGTCGGGGGTAGCTTGGCCTTAGCTCCGTTGCCGGTTTGAGTCGTCCCTTAAGGTGAGTAATTTTTCCCTTAAGGCAGGCCCAATTTCTAGAGTCAATAACCGTTTCTCTTGCACCCAGGATCGCACAAGTGCGCAAGGGGAGAGGATACTTCGATTATCAAATCAGGGTTACACAGGGAAAAGTGGGTCTGGTTTTCTGATCACCTAGTTTGCACAGGGTGAGAGCATAATCACCTACCACTTTCAAGCACATTCAATAAGAGTAGACAGATTCATTTTATGTGCATTAAAATCAAATGTGATTTAATCTAAGTGAAGGTGTTGCTTCACAACAGACATGGGGTTTGTTTTAACTGCATGATAAAAGGTGTGGTGGCTACCCTAGATTGATTCATTTTAAGCCCAACATAAAAATGAAAGAAATTCTGTCTGCAAAAGGCGTCAGACTCAGAATCTCAGTGACAATCCCAGATGTGAAGCTCTGTCTCCCGAATGCGTAGAAACAGAGACCAGAAGCGCCACTCTGTTACATGAATGTGCTAAAACAGAAAACAAATGCGCTTTTCTGTTACCCAGATGCGCGAAAATAGAAACTATATGCGCTATTCTAAATGCAGAGATTTTTTTTTAATTTTCTGATACAACTTTAAATGCGCTAAAGTATGTCCTAAATGTGCTAACTAAAATACTAAATGCGCTACAGAAAATGACGGATGCGCCACTCTGTTTCCCAGATGCGCCGCAGAAATGACCAGATGCGCTAAAACAGAGCCCAGATGCGCCGAAATACCTGCAAAAGAAAATTTCCCGAATCTTCCAAAACGCGTTGCCGAATGCCAGAAAACCTGTAAGCAAACCTGTAAGAAAAACCTGCAAGAAAGAAGTCTAAAATCAGGGCATAGGCCCCACGGTGGGCGCCATTTAATGTGTGTGTGAATTTTAAGTGCATAAATGAATTAGAACCATTTCAAACACACCGATAGAACATTATATCAAAAATAGAAATATAAAAGGAGTAGAAATGTGCAAACTCAGTATCCTGTTTCCGTTGTTGTCCTATTGTCCTCTATCTTTAGTGTTTTTGTAGATTCCAGCCTTGTGTTCTTAGATTAGTGGCTAGGCTCAACAAACTGTCTTCCTAAAGAATGAGATTTTGCTATGATATGAATGCATGATTAAGCTATGATGTTGATTTTAGCTAAGAAACTTGAAATAAACAAGATGCTATGATGAATACTAAATGAATTAAATGCATAACTCTACTTAATTTCCTATTACCAATGTTTGGATTCACACAGGTATTTATAGGGCTTTTTGAATGATTCTGATTGGCTGTCTCGATTGACGGTTGTGATAATTCCTGGCAGATCAAACGGCTGAAGATAGATGAAACTGAAGGAGAAGATAGAAGAACCCTAGAAACAGATTTTTCTATTTTATTATGAAAGAGGAAAAAAGAAGAGAGGATAAGAAATCATTTTTCTTTAGAAGAATAAAAGAAAGATTTAAAAGCTAATAAATAATTAATTAAAATAATCAATTATTTATTTGTGGAGGACATTCAACTTTTCTTAATTAAATAAAATATTTAATTAAGCTTTTAAAAGCAGAAGAAAGCTTGTGACAAGAAAAGAGCTTTAATCCTGTTTTATTGAAAAAAAGCAGAAGATCTCATATTAAATAAAATATTTAATTATGATATGAGAAGTTTCACAATCAGGTTAAAATACCTAATTTTGATTTAGAAAGAAAGCATAAGATATTTTTAATTAAATAAGATCTATTTAATTAAATCACTTTTATGAAATTAATTAAATGAAACATTTAATTAATTAGAAGAAAAATTAAATAGAAGAAAGGAAAATATTTAAACTTAATTAAATCAAAAGATTTAATTTAAATTAAACAATGATAATTAATTTAAATAAATAGAATGTATTTATTTAATTAATTAAGTGGTCGTATGAAAATAATTAAATAAAATAAATTTATTTAATTAAGGAAGAAGAATAAGATGAATGAACAATATAATTTAATTAATTAAATTTAATCATATGTAGAGAATCTTAGAAAAATTAATTAAATAATAAATATTTAATTAATTGCCGATTATAGACATGACCATTTTTATGCGATACAAAGTGTTATGTAAAATGTTAGAAAGAGTATGTTCATTAGGGACAAAGGTAGATAGAGTGATAGTAGATGGCACAACAATGATTGACTACACATGGCACTTGTTTGCCAAGTTTTCTTTATGTATTTATCCAGTGAGCCATTTCACTATTGGTCGATTATTATTTTGATTATTATATGTTATATGGATGTTTTCCAAGTTTTCATCAAGGTGACAATTTTTTGTATTTTTTATTTTTTATTTATTTTTATTGGTTTTTAGACAGGCTTTCTAATGCTATGCATAGAATTTGCACAGATGTAGAGTGTTGATTGGCTCTGTCAACTATTCACCTTTAGGAGTAGTGAAATTATATGCTCTGGAACTGAATGATGCTATGATGATGTAAGGTCCCAACCAATTGAACTCAAATTTTCCTGGCTTCTCCCTATCTAATCGATTCTTGGGATTCTATACGAGAACTAGGTCGCCAATGTCAAACTATTGAGTCATCACCCTTTTGTTATAGATTCTGCAAATAATTTTTTGGTATGCTTGTAAATGATTCAATGCATTGTGTCTGCATTCATCTAGCATTTATAACTCATGTAGTCTTGACTGTTTGTATTCTTCATCAGTGATGAGGCCTTTCATGGAGACTCACAAAGATGGAATTTTGACCTCTATGGGCAAGATGGCTTTGGCTCCAAAGACAAGGGTGAAAGGAGTGGTACCGGTGGGAGTACGAATGCTTGTGTGGTATGCCCACAAAGTAGGGTTGATTTGGATGTGCTAGTCACGACCAGTGTCATTAACAGTCTTCTTAAGAATTTTGATAATTGTTTTATTAGATGCCTCAGCTTGACAGTTTCCCTGTGGGTAATAAGGCATAGGAAAGTGGTGATTGCTATGGAAACATTGGCATAGTTCATAGAACTCCTAATTTTTGAAGGGATGACCATTATCCATTATGATGGATTGTGGAATGCCATACCGACAAATGATGTAATTGAGAATGAACTTGGAGATCTATTTGCTAGTAATGTAAGCGAATGGGATGGCTTCGATCCACTAAGTAAAATACTCAATGGCGGTGATAATGAGTTTGTGTCCATTGGAGGATGTAAGGTGAATCTTTCCCATGAGATTAAGTCTCCATTGTGTGAAAGGCCAGGAAGAAGTGATTGGCCTCAACTCTTGTGCTAGAGCATGAATCAAATCACTGTGAATCTAACATTGGTGACATGTTCTTACAAATTCCAATGCATCCTTTTCTAGTGTTGGTCAATAGTAACCAAGTCTTGTAATATTTTTAGCTAAGGTCGGGCCACTCGAATGAGACCCACATATACCCTCATGTACTTCCTGTAAGGTCACTTTTTTCTCATTAGTGTCAAGACAATGAAGGGTATTGTCAAAGCTACGATGGTAAAGGGTGTCGTTGATGATGGTATAATGTGCAACTTTGCAGATTAAGGCCTTTCTTTGGTTATTGGAAAGGTTTTTAGGAAGGATCGATGAATGAAGGTAGTAAAAAATGTACTTATATTAGGGGGAACTGGAACCAACAAGCTCATAGACCATTTTGGATTCTGGGACATCATAAGCAGGAACCAATAATTGCTCAACCAAAAACTCAAATTGTGGGACATTGTTGGGAATATCAAGCAAAGATCCAATTGTTTCCATAGCGTCAGTAGCCTTGTTCTATGTTCTCGGAATCAATTCAAAAGATATCCTGTGAAAATATGTCAGAAAACTGTCAACCATCCATTTATAGGGTATTAGCTTCTCATCTTTGGTTTCATACTCATTATTGACTTAGTTGATAACTAACTGAGAATTGTCGAGGACCTACAAATTCCTAATTTTCCACTTGATAGCCATTCAGAGTCCTGTAATTAGTGCTTCATACTCTTCCATGTTATTAGTACATGGAAATGCAATGCGGAATGACCTTGGGATGGAATCTCCTTGTGCATTAATGAATAGTATTCCAGCTCTTGAGCCATGATTAGTGTGAGATCCATCAAAGTATAATTGCCAAGGCTGTTGGGACTCCATGTGAAATACAGACTCATCTGTAAATTCTGTTATAAGAGGATGGTTATCTGGTATTGGTGCATCTGTGAGCTGGTCTATTATTACCTATCCCTTGATGGCTTTCTTCTTGACATATTGAATATCATATTCACTGAGGACTATGACCCATTTTGCTAAACGTCCTGTCAATGTTGCTCGACTCAAGAGGTACTTAAAAGGATCAATCATGGCTACCAAGTGTGTCTTATGGTTTAACATGTAATGCCTTAATTTTTGGGCTGCGAATACAACTTCTAAACAAGCACATTCAATGAGTGTGTAATTTAGTTCATACCCCACCAGTGTTTGATTGATATAATATATGGCTCGCTCTTTTTCTTCATAGTCATTCTATGCTAGTAATGCCCCTAGTGCTGAAGTAGGTACATAGATGTACAAAATTAATGGTTTTCCTTGGATGGGAGGCATGAGAACTAGAGGTGACAATAAGTATTGTTTGATTTGGTTGAATGCTTCTTGACACTTATTTGTCCACACAAAGGGGATCCCTTTGCGTAGAAGATATTGAAATGGTTGACACCTATCCGCGAGTTGAGTGATGAACCATCTGATAGATTGAAGCCTGCCTTGTAGCATTCTTAGGTCTCTGATTCCCTTAGGATGAGGCATATCCAATATAGCTCTGACTATGGTGGGGTCAACTTCAATGGCTCTACGGGAGACTATGTACCCCAAAAAATTTCCTGATGTTACACCAAAAACACACTTTTTCAGGTTTAACCAGACCTTATACTCTTCTATCCGCCTAAAAAATTTGTCTAATACTGAAAAGTGGTCTTTTCTTGTCAATTAATTTTCCAAAAGGTCATCTGCATAGTCCTCCATTAATGTATGCATCATGTCATGGAATATTGTTGTCATTTCCCTTTGATATGTAATGCCTACATTTTCAAGAGCAAATGGCATTACAGTCCAATAGTACGTACCCCAAGTGCATGTGAAAGAAGTTTTGTGTTGCTCTTTAGGGGAAATCCGTATCTGATTATAACTAGAAAAACCATCCATAAGGGACAACATCTCATATCTAGTTGTAAGTTCCACAATGATATCGATGTTTGACACAAGGAAATCATCTTTAGGGCATGCTTTATTGAGATCTCAGAAGTCTATGCATATGCAAATCTGTCCAGTAGGCTTGGTGACAAGGACATGGTTGGATATCCATTCATTATAGTCAATTGACCTGATAAAACCTACATCCAATAACTTTTTGAGTTCAACTTTAACCAACAATGCAAGTTGCGGGTGCATTTTTATTAGCTTTTGTTTTACTGGCTTGGCATTTGGCAATAATGGCAAGTGATGTACTTCTAACTTAGGATCTAACCCTGACATGTCAGAATATAAGACCATGCAAATTTTATCTTGTGTTCTGAGAAGAACTTTTGAAATTCTGGTTGTCCAGCTTCTTTCAATGATGTCGCAAAGAGAACCTGGTGTAGGAGCACTAGGCAAAGGACTATTTTGTTCTTGAGTTTTTAATTTTGTGGTGCTATCATAAGGTCATGTTGACCATTATTTTAAGTGCTTAGGGTTGTTTTTTTTCTTTGGAAAAGAGGGTGTCAAGATTCCAATGAGTTTAGAGGCTCACTTTGTTAAATAGTGAAAAATTGTTAAATGTCTGAAAACACAACGGGTTTTACAAAAAGACATTTTTAGGTCATTTAAGCCTCGACCCAAGAGCCTAAATTGTTGGGAAGGCATATTTAAGGCATTCCACGACCTTTTTGGTGGGTTATAAGTTCTTTGTACGGACTGTTTTTCCAGAAATTAAAGAAAACAACATTCTTGTCTTATTTTCTGTGTTTTCTATTCTTGTTTGTGTGACAGCAGTTAAATGAATTAAAAGAGGAATTTTGTAGGTTTTTTTAGCATGTAGATAAGCCTCTAGAAGTTTATTTTGGCACATTTGATAGCTGTTCCATCGTTTCATCCATTCTTGTAAATTCTGTGTTTTATTTCCTTATTTGTTGTTTTGACTGGAACTGTGTAAAAAATGGAGTTCTAGGCTGCATTCCCTCCATACCTAGAAGTATGGAACTGTTGAGAACGTTTTAAAGCTCCATATCTATACATATTTTAGTGGTAGATGTTAGGTTTTCTTTGGTTCCAGGAGTTATGAGGAAAGCCTTACCCTAGGCGAGCCAGAAAAGAGCCCGGCTAGGAAAGGCTGCAGAACAGCGTTGATAACTTGTAGGGGAGAAAATATTGTCAAAAAATTATTTTTGGAGAATTTAGGGGAAGGTCTTGGTCACGTGTGGTACCAAGGAGGAGAGCCTAGCAATCCGTTTAGGAGGAGAACTTTTCACCAGTCCTAAAACTGGTTCTGGACAGTTACAAACCCTAGTTTTCTGGGTAGTGTTTGAATGAGGGCAACGGCTTGAACAGAGCCAAGACCCTAGAAATATTGAAGCTGTAGAAAAAGGAAACACATTTCCTAAGCCAAGAACCATGTTTCTTTGGTGGGTTTAGGAGGGAAAAGCAATTTACCCTTGTTCAGAGACCAAATAGTGGCTCAAGAGCAAAACCTATGGAGTAGGCTTCATGTAGGTATTGGTAAGATGGAGTCTAAGTGAAGTTCTAGAAACCCTAGGAGGTTGTTTTGGAGATTTGGAAAAAATTCCCTCATCCCTGCAAGATTCATTCATGTATTGAGGGAGGATTAGTCTTTTGGATGCATAAAAGGCTAAGAAAGAAAGGAGTCATAGCACCAAGACTTGGTTTGGTAGTTGCAAACTTGACAAGATAGTGAGGTTGGTAGGAGAACTAGGGGAAATTAGACAAGGTAGAGTTCCTATAGGTTAGGGTGGAACAGAAATTTCACCAAGGAGGTCTATGTCAAGGCCTAGCATAGGAATCTGTGATTGGTTCCTGCAGCATCTGAAAACAGTGTAACTGATTCCTGCAGCTTCTAGGAATCTGTGATTGCTTCCTGTAACCTCCCTATTAGAACCATTTTTGGGTCCTCCATAGTAGCTATATTAACTGGTATGGTGTCTTCTATGAGCATTGCTGATTTTTCTCTGTCTACGGGGAGAAAGTCCAATTCTCCACCCTTGGGTGCCTCAGGGAGGTTTTCACCCTCAAATACATCCTTTATTTTTACTATTTTTCTTCAAAAGGTGCCTTTTGATTTTCACCTAGAGACGTGTCATTTTTTGTTTTATTTTTATTTTTAATTTTGCAACTATAAGATGGTGCGATCTCCCCGAAATAAGCAACACAATCCAAGTCAATGGAAAATCTAGCTTTGTGATCCCCATTTGGAATTCTCTCACGTAGTCCTAGAAATTATGCTAAAGCCTCATCATTTTGAAAAGTGTCCATTAGTGGTGGGCCTTGTTGGTTCCAATCAATTAGGTTAGGGTAAACTAAGGATATTCCATCATCAACATTTGGAAATTGAGGAGATGACATGGAGAGCATTCAAA
>VDFB02000017.1:488345902-488512167 GCA_007258455.2 Sequoia sempervirens
GAATCAAAATTCATTTCTCTCCATGCTCTGGAAATAAATTCTTTCCCTTTGTTTGGAGATCCGATGGTGATAAGTTCATTACTCATTTCTGCTATGCTTGAGGAATGCTCCTACTACTCCTCCTAGGGTTTAGCTCCTAGTGAAGTTTTAACTATTACAATAATAAGTAAAGACATTAATATATAGAAATTACATTATAAAAAATGATATATTTAACAAAATAATCACTTATGGCCATCTCATGATCACTCTCCATGATGAAATATTTGCACGTCGATGCCGAGGCATGCTCAAGCCTTGTATAAACCATCCAAATAGGAATTAAACTATGAATCAATAATGGTTTGATTTTTCACTAGAACTAACATCTATAACAATGAATGTAAATTGAAATTTAGTAATTTGCCTCATACCTCCCCTATCAGAGCCATCAAGAATTGTATAGTGGATGAAACACCGATATCCATTTCCCTCATAACATTTGGAGGTGTTTCCACAACCAACATCTGAAAATAAAACAACAAATCATTCAATCACAAAAAAGTTACAATAGCAATCCACGTCACATGACTTATTGTTGCCTTGTGGTTTGAAAATGAAACAATGTGATTTTTGATGAAAAGAGAAAGAAATTTTAGTTTCTTATTCAATTTGATATTCTCCTAATTCAATTGGGTTACATGTTGGTGCATGAGCACCTAGGTCATCAAATACTTTTCAATTTTGCAAAAGGGATGAGTGTTCAAATTTTTATTGAGTCAATCACAAAAGGTCATGGAAAAATGATGTAAAGCATGTTCAAGGTCATATGAGGTATTATTTGAATGTATTTAAGGTTATGGGTAAGTTCTAGGTGGTCAAAGTGGGAAAATGCAAACAATGCAATAATGTAATATTGTTAAAAGTTGTTAAATTGACAAAAACAAGGAAATCAAGCATATTAAGGGTTAAAAGGGGTAGTTTCAACTGATGGAAAGACAGTTATGGAAAAGGAAATATCTTTAAAAGGAATGTAAATGCAAGAACAAGCAGAAGTTTGTGTTCTTGTAATTAGATTTTGAAATAAAAATTCCCTATTTCTGAGTTTGCAACATTACTCCATTGTCTTGTTTTCTTGTGTTGGTAATTTAGGAACACCCAAAGTTAAATCATAGTGTGAATACATGTAAAGAGGAGTTAGTTTCCAATTTCAAGAGTTGGAAGGTTAGTTTTAGGAAACAAAAGAATAAAAGGTAGTTTTTAGTGCCTGATAGAGTCCTTTTAGAAGCAAGTTTGAGTGTCCAATAGGATTTTTCTTCACTACTCCACCAATGTAGGTCAAGTAAATTGGTGGGTTAGGTTAATGTTAGGATGGTTTTCATTGTTTTATGATTGTAAGTGTAGGGAAAATCAATAATACCATGGTGGAGTTGCTGCTACACTAGAAATAGAGGATTTTCCTACACAAAGTGATGCTATAGTCATGGGTCATGAATAAATAAAGCTTGAAGAGGCTTGGAAATGATGTAGAAGCTCTTGGAAGACATAAAAAATCATGTTCCAAGTGGTGGCCAAAGAAATAGAGGTTTTCAAGAGTGTTCTTCACAAAACCCTCCTTGATTTGTGCTTTTACACCCTATAAATGAGGGTTTATTGGATCAGAACATTTTCATGGTTTTTAATCCCTATAAATGGTGAAATATTGAGTTATAAGACATAATTGAATACTTTTTTTTAGGTTTTGAGTGATTTGGAATGGTTTTGAAGGGGCCTCCTTTGTAAAACAGGCCTAATCTACTAGCCTTTCTTCAGAGGAAAGTATGGAATCTGACGATCGTTATGTAAAACATCTAAGAACTTTGATATGTTGCGATGTGCTGGAAAGTGTTTCTAAATGTGAATTGAGTTTTTTTAATAAGCTTTGAGATAGGAATGTAACTACCTAATTCAATGGTTGACAAACCTACTAGAGGAATATGATATTGTCTGATCAAAACAAAGATGTTTGTTTAAACAATGGAAAGGATGGTATTGAGTGCTTGGTTACTATCAAAATAATGATATGATTGATGTTACTAAATATGATTAAGGTGTATAAGATAAGTTTGGTGACTTCGATGGTTGGATGGGTGAGTATTATGAAGCCTTTTGAGAAAATTGGTGATTAACCACAAGATGATAATCAAGATTCTATTGTAGCAGGAGTTTGTAACCTGTAAATAGACTACTGTGGTCAAAATATGGTGAGTACAATGCTTGATAATGGATTGATAATAGTGAGATATGGTTTGGTTGATTTGTTGCCTTGGTGAATAAATGAAAGGATGAATTTTTCAAGTGTCAAGAATCAGGTTTATGTTGTTTTTATGGTGGCTGAGAATGATGTGAATCTAATTGATTAAGTCAAAGTTTTCTAATATGGTTTTTTCTTTGACTGAGTCAATTGGAATACTGATTAGTGGAATGATGAATGATGAATATGAATGGCTGGAGAATTTGGTGGATTTTGGTGAATGAAAAGTAGATTTCTGATGAAATTGTATTTGATCTTCCCCTGATTCTATTTGGGATTGAAATACCTTGAAGAAATGATGTTGACGGTGTTTGTTGGATGCTCTGCATCAGATGTACCCTGATGATTGAGTGTTTTGATATGATGCTCTGCATCACTAACTGCCTTATCTATGCTATTGCTTACTATTGTGGTTTCATAGATTTTTTCCAAGCATCCATAGTTTGTTGTGCTAGTGTAACTTTGCAAGCACATGCCTCCATGTGAAGTAATTGCATTGTGCAACTTATGTTGACTTTCTAAACAACTATATTGTACAGTTGAAATTTTTTCATCTATCAACATCTAGTTATTAGTTATGGAATTTGAAGTAATGCTTTGATTTTGAATGATGTCTAATGCAACGTAACCAACAATATGAATATAAACTACACAAATCTATTAAGTAGAATTCATTAGTTAAGTTCTCTTTATTCTATTACCTCAGTGCACATTTGAGTAAATCCACTAGCACTAGGAGGTGTTTGCTTGAAACCTCCAATATTAGCTTGTTCAATATCCAAAATCACATATTAAAATACCATTCATAAAACAATGCTATTAACATGTAATAAATTTATAATTGTTTACTAGTTACATACCCCACTGATAGGTGTACTACAAAAATAAGTAGGTGGAGGACTGGTGTATCCAGTCTCAACATTGTGAACCTAAAATTTTAATAAAATAATAAAACTAAATTAGTTAATCTTGCATTTCAGAATCAAAATTTAATAAATTAAATTCAATGAACATGCTGACTTTTACCTCAGTATTAATGCCATATGCATGATGCAAAATGTCAGTCGTCCTCTCCATCCCCCTAGATGCATACAAATCCTATGTAGTAGAATATAGATCCTACATAGTAGCATACAGATCCTGCATAGCAACCTCCTGAGTGCTGGTGGGGTCATATGAACAAGTTTCCCTGCAAGATTGACACACATCGATTCGAAGGCCACCACCTGAAGACTCCCTTGGATGACACTGTACAATAGGGCTAGTATGATGGATGACACTCTGGGTGAAAGTGTTGATCACCTGCAATGTATTTATGTTGATACTCTCCTTCATAATGGTAGGCATAACAATGTGCTCACGAGGCGGCCTAGTGAGAGGTTGTCTCCCTTGCCGCGTAGGATCTAGCTGTGCACCGGGCCTATCCTGAGCTAACCCCCCACCTTTCCCTTGGAAATACCTCATATCAAAATAATTTGGGATTTGGTTCAATACAAAATCACTGTATAGTTTCCTAAGAAAATATTGGGGGACTTCACAATTGTTGCACGATGGGTAATCAAAGAACAAGTATCGCCTATCATGAAAACGGTTCCTAATCTCTTGGTTGTGGCACCAATGAATAGGAAACCTCTTCACATTGAGGCTAAGATTTTGATGTGTTCTAGGGTCAATGAATAAAGAGCAAAAATCACCTTTAGTAAATTTTAAATATTTTACTTTTTTATATGATATTTTATCTACATAATATGCCCTAGCTACCTACCTCCTATTTTGACATCAAGTTATTTGTTGGGTTATTGAATCTACATTTTTTAACATCTCTTTCATTGAATTTTCTGGGGTCATTCTTTCTATGCTTGAAGCATTTGGATCACTCAACCTATTGATAAAATCCTCAATTTATTTTTTGTTGTTCTCAATTTCACTCCTCAAATTTTGTTGAGTGCCAGGAGGGTGTTGAGTGATTGGTGGGGGAGGTTGATTTTGTTGAGGATTTTGAGGATCATTTGCATCTCCTATTTTTTTTTTTAAAATCAAATCTAACCTAAAACAAATAAAATCAACTTGAAACTAAGAAATTAAAAAAAAATAGCAAACAATACTTACCTCTTACACCTCTTCATCGTCGTGGCACCATATTTGCAAAGAAAAAGCAATTGTTGTTGATGAATTTTGTAGAATGCCTCCTCCTAGAATGCGAGTGTGAAAATGAGGTTTTTTTGCCACAGGTAGAGCAGAAAAATAGACAATAGAAAATGAATCACTTTCATTTTTTTTTCTTTTAAAATGACATAGCACGAGCGCGGTATAACGTGCTCGTGTTATAACACGAGCGCGGTATAACGTGCTCGCGTTATGTCATTTTTTTTTTTTGGAATTGGCCACAAAAGTGTAACCCAAATTCATGCACCCACCCATTAATAGGCCCCTATGTCCCCATATTGTGCATCCCAAGGCTTAATTTGATAAAAGACCTGACTAGAACAATCTAGAGGCTTGATTTCTTGACTCCCCGACAATCCAATTGGAAAAAAACCCTTGTGGGACCAAGTCAATCATCTGGGTGAATTAGTCCCATCCAGGTGGGACTAAGTCACCTAGCCTGGCAACTTAGTCCCATTTGGGCTATTTTCGAGGATCGGGAGGGAAAAATTGGAATTTAAGTTTATTTTTCCTTCATGTCAGCCTTGGGAATCAAATTAATGTTGGATGTTGTGGATATGGTTGCTGATATGTGGTTGTCATTGATTTCAACACTATTAGCATTTGGTATATTAGTTGTTGTATATGTCGAGGATATTGAGAAAATTGTTAAAGAAAGTATTCTAGGTTCCCAGTGGAACTATGCAAGTCATGAAGGTGTCTTGTTCTGTACGTTAAAGATTAGTCAGTGTGGATTAAAGGGTTTATTTCTGAATGTTTTTAGATCATCTACTAGAAGTTTCATAGGTCCACGTGAATTTTTGATTGTGTTGTGGTATGATAGTGTTTCTATGGTCTCTATCAGTTTTCCTGAATGAAGATTGTGTTATTCTAGTAATCTCAATTGTTGCGTATGATTCTTTGTTGTTTCTGGGTGTTATCTAATGTCTCTAGATCATTCTCTATCTTTGTGGTATGTTCACATTATTTAAATAGCTCGTGGTTGAAGAAATTTTCTTGTGCATGCTTGATTTTTCATATTCTTGGCCGACATGTTGATGGTAGCGTGTTGTGGATCTTCATGGTGAAATTAATTAAAATATTTTTCTATTGGAGATGTTAATTTGGGTCTCCACTATCTTGGTAGACCTTGGTGGATTTGCATTGGAAATTTATTTGTGGATTTGGGCCGACATTGAAAATATGTTTTATTTTCTTAGCTGACTAAGTTGTGATGAAATCTCACGTAGTGGATATATATAAGAGCAATTGGTTGAGTGAAGTTAGTCTGTGTATAAGTGTGAATGTATGCCAGAGAAAGTGTAAATATGTGAATAGTGTTTCTATCATTTGATTGTAGAGAAGAGAGTGAAGAAGATTGAACAAAGTGTGAAGAAGGTTTTTTGAGCTTAATTGGAACTATAATCAGGCTTGTGCAGAAGCTATTTTCTCAATTCGTATTCTTTGGATTTTAATCCTTTTATGTATTGTTGGACAGTGAGTCCTCTTTTGTATTTGAGTAGTGAGCTCTAGGCAGTGTGCCTGAATGGATGTGCATTTCCTTTATTATTTCTCATTATACTTTTAATAGAGTATAATCTTGTGGACTAACATCCACCGTGGTTTTTCCCCTAGCAGGGTTTCCATGTAAAAAAATTATTGATGTTATTTGTCTATCTGATGTGTTAATTATTTGTGGTTAATTTCTTATTCATCAGATATGAGATTAAGTTAAGTAAGAAATTTTTAAGGTTCTATCACAACTGATTCACCCCCCCTCTCAGTTGTGTGTCCTTGTTTTTCCAACAATTGGTATCAGATCAGGTTCCTCTAAAGAAGTCTAAAAGCTTGAGGTGATCCGGGATGGCAACATTCAAGGATATTCTAAGATTTGATGGCACCAACTATTCACTATGGAAAGTTAGGATGCAATGTTACTTAAGGTGTATTGGTGAAGTTTTCTAGAAGATTACGAGAGATCCATATACTATTCCTCAGAATGGTCCCTCCACTATTGATGAGATCAAAGATGTTGAAAATAACATTAGGGCTTTGAAGCTTTGGTGAGTGCTCTGATAGATCTAGAGATGAATAATGTGATGGGTTTGCAGACAACTCATGAGATTTGGACGAAACTAGAAAATTTGTATGAAGGATATGCACAGGTGAAGATGGCTAAGCTACAGAGCTTGAAATGTAAGTATGACGATTTGAAGATGGGTGAAGATGAAAATATCACTTCTTTTATGTAGAAAGTAAATGAAATAGTGGTGGGTATTAAATGTGTCAGTGGTTCTGTGGATGAGGATGAAATTGTGGCTAAAGTACTCAGATCCTTGCCTCCCTCCTAAAAAATGAAGGTTCATGCTATTGAAGAGTTCAGATTAGTAAACAAGATGATAAGAGATAGGTTGATCGAGAAGCTTGCTACTTTTGAAATAAGTGAATTTGGAGAATCTACACCAAAGAATGAATCTGCATTCAAGGCTACTATAGCCAGAAGTAACAGGAAAAGATATAGTTCGAGAGAGAGTTCCAGAAAGATATCCAAGTATGATGAAGAACTGAAATAGCTTGAAGATAAAGAAAGAGAGGTAGAAGAATTGGAAGCATTGATTGCAAAGCAAGAAGGTAGAGGAAAAGGTAAGTATGAAGATTTATTTCCTATTAAATGTTTTTCATGTAGTAAAATAGGTCATTTTGCATCAAGGTGTCCTGAAAGAGTTCCTAAATCTAAGCCTAAGAAGTCTAGATTCCAAAAGAGATGTTATTTGCTGAAGAAGCAATGACTGATGATGAGTTTGATAAAGATAATGGAAATGAAGATGAATGGGATTTCATTGCTACCATTGAAGATAATCCTTTGGCTATTGAATCTACTAAAGGTGAAAAAGCTCTTGCAGCCCGAGTTGAAGAAAAAGATGAGTGGGTCATTGATAGTGGATGCTCACATCATATGACTGGTGATAAAATAAAATTTGTGAGTCTATAGAAGTATGATGGTGGGGTTGTAAGATTTGGAGATAACAATGCTAGTGTGATTTGTGGCAGAGGATCTATTTGTCTTGGTGGTAAGGATAACACTGATGATGTTTTTTATGTTGAAGGATTGAAGCACAACTTGTTGAGTGTTGGAAAGATGGTACACAAGGGCTATGATCTTTAGTTTAAAGATGGAAGATGTAAGATACAGGGAAGTTCTAGGAATATGATTGCAATAGGAAAACAAACAAAAGGTAATATTTTTCATTTGAATACTGCTAGTGGGAGTTTTTTAATTGCTCAAGTAGATGAAATTTGGTTGTGGCATAGGAGGATGTGTCATGTAAACTTTGACAACATTATCAAGATAAGTTCTACTCAAGCAGTGAGAGATCTTCCTAGGTTAGTGAAGCCTGTTAATATAATCTGCAAGGAATGTCAGATGGGTAAACAAACTAGAGTATCCTTTTGGAGCAAATAGTTTCATTCAAATAATTTGCTGGAGCTGCTACATACTGACCTTTGTGGTCCCCCCTAAGTCAGAAGTATTCATGGAGAAATGTATTTTATGTTGGTTATTGATGATTACTCTAGAATGATATGGGTTTCTTGCTTCAAAGAAAAATGTGAAGCATTTGAAAAGTTCAAAAGTTTCAAGGCTATGGCAGAAAATGAGAAAGGTCTAAAAATCAAGTGCCTAAGATCTGACAGAGGTGTTGAGTTCACCTCTAGGGAGTTCAACTCTTATTGTGAAGAGCATTGAATTAAAAGACATTTATCTACTCCTCGAACCCCTTAACAGAATGGAGTTGCAAAGGGAAAGAATAGAACAATTTTAGATGCTTCTAGAACAATGATGATGGAAGGAAATGTGTCTCAGATGTACTAGAGTGAAGCGGTAAGCACTACTGTGTATACTTTGAACCAGGTAAATGTTAATGGCAATTTTGGTAAGACCCCTTATGAGTTATGGTTTGGTCACAATCCTACTATTTTGGGCATTATGTTGAAATCAAAATTTAAGGTAAAGTGCTCGAATTTAATCAAGGGTACATGTACATGAATTTAATCATATAATTTAATGTACATGCTATGAATTTTCATGTTATGTATTTTTTAATGTTATAAATTGAACGTATCTTCAAATAAAATGTATTTTGAATTTGCATGCATTTAATGTGATTTATAACTTTCAAATTGTGTACATTATTTAATTAGTTTGTTGATATATATTTTTTAATTGTTTAACATGTAGTTGTCATTTCATTATTCACATGGAGCTCGGATTTAACGTAGAGGATTTTATACCCAATGCAAAACCTAAAGATCCCATACATCTAGATCGGTCACCACAACAGAACCCCACACCTTTGCACTCTCCACCTCCTAACCCCCCATGCCCTATAGTAGATCAGGATCAGTTAAAAGAGAGCATTAGAGAAAACCTTAATGTGATTCAGGAAAATATAGATTTGATAAAATATGAGCCTAATATCCCCCCATTTGTTGATTCTATTTGATCTATTGATGCAGACCTAGATAGGTTCCATCAATGGAGAGAAGAGAGGAGACAATTATATGTAGATAGATTGTCCTATAAAGAAATTAATGACCTTAAAATTACAAAACAAAACATTTTCCAACATTTTTTTAGACCCCAAACAAACAAACCTATTCCACCCACCAAAAAAAAAAATTCAATTAAATGGTGTAGGCACGCGCAGAAAGTTGCAAATTTTTGGGATAGATGATGGATGGTGTTTGATACTCCACCACATGGAAATTGTGAGGTGCCCCTATTGTTTTTGAGAAAGTTATGGACCAATTTTGAGTTGGGTTTAAAACCCAACTATTTTGATATGAGGTCATTTCAAGGAGCTAGGCGTAGCATGCCCCAACATAGATTAGGAACACATGTCAATCCTTAGTGATGTGCTCTAATTGCTCCTATTGTTGATCCTCCTTCTCCTGGTGTTCGTACTATAATTCAGCAACATACGATGTTGTCAACATTAGGAGCATTGAGTTCTCTTTCAGGACTTCTCACTCACCAAACTACACATGCAGTGGCTGAAGTGGGCAATAGAAAGCATGGAGGCTCAAGCTATGGGCATACTCAAGAATCCACTTCAAGTAACCCACATGCATCTAGGAAAGATTCATATATGTATTTACCATATTTTGAGGATCATCCTACATAGGTATGTTCATCTTTTGAACTTAGGCACATTTAAATAATTTGTTTGAAATGTGAAAAATTCATGTAAATAATAACATCAAATTATATATATAATATAATATTAATTCAAGTGTTTGGTGTAGATGCATTATCACACAATGCCTGAATCTCAATATGATCATGTCTTTATTTCAAGTGCTATAGAATTGAGATCAACTTTTGGTCAGGTTAAAACCAATATATATTTTAATTTATGTGGAAATATCTAATTCAATTTGAATTTGTATATGTGTGAAATGATATAGTGTATCTAGATGTAGGGAGGTCGTGCGATATCGAGTACTGACCAACCAAAAGTTGTGGTCAGTGCTCCTGAGTGATCATTAGCTTAGGTTCGTGCTTTCAAAATTTTGTTAAGTTTAAAATTAAATACACAACATAGATCTAATTTAATTTGAATTTGTACACATGTGTGAATGATCTATGCATTGTTGTATCTATATGCAAGGATTTCATGTGATACCCATGACAGGCACACCTGAGACATCATCAACATTTATGCATGGGAAATCTCAGGTGTGTGATCGTGAGGTCATATCATTCAAGGTTGTGAGCTTTACTAAATCTCATATAAAATTTTTAGGGACCTTTTAAATATATATATTCGAGGTTCTAACATATTTTTTGCTTTATATGAATATGCAGGATATAGTAGATTAGGCATTTGGACCTTCTCAATTGACAGTTATGCTACCCATTGAACAAAATGTTCCAGTAGATTCACATGATCATATGGTAATTTATGCATACTAAAAATCATATTTATTGTATTTACTAGATATTTAATTAAATTTATTTTTATCAAGTTTATATTTTCAAGTTTATATATTAAATTATATCAAAATTTCTAAATAACTTTATCTAATTTCAAGTTTCTTGTACTTTTTTACATCATGATATGGGTACATCTAGTCCACATGGAGCAAAGAGGAGACTTGATTTGATTAAATGCTCTGATAGTTAGATGGTTTTAAATTTTATGGACTATAGATTTCTAGTTTTATTTAAATATATGTGTTGGACTTGACATATACATTTTGAACATGTTATTTCATAGACCATTTTACATACATTATATCGATTCATATGATCGTGTAACTTGTGTTTATTTATATGAGTTGACTTTAATATGATGATTATATGTGCACTCAATTATGATGGTGTTATGTTCATTTTGATAATTATATGCACTCATGTATGTATATATATTTAATCTAATTTTCAAGTAATATGCACTATATAAATTCTTATCTAGAATCAAATTTCATATATATTTACATGCCATTGTTGAATTAAGTTTAGACATGTCTTAAAATGACTAACTCTTAAATTTCAATGATTTATCACATGGTTGGGATCTCCTTGTATGTATAAAATGTATAATCTAGCTAATTGAACAATTATATAAAATGTGGTAAACGCAAGACATGGTTTGTATAAGATAAAATTGGAAGAATATATTTAAAAAGTGACTAATAAGTTCAATGAAGTTCATACATCAAAAAAACATTTATAATGTATATTGATGTTTAATACAACTATAACATGATGAAACATATATGTGCATGTAGAAATAATTAAATATTATCAAATTTTAGGTCAAGACCACAAATTGATATTTACATAGCCTCTTGATAAAAAAAATTCCAGTGACAATCACATGGTAAACCGACTTGATGATAACTTTCAAAAATAATTAATGTAAGTAAAGTAACTATAGTTTTTGTAGACACTTAAATAAACCTGATTGATATTATGGATACAATTCCGATAAATTAACATCATTTCTTCCTAAATACTTCAAACTAACCAATTAATTAAATAATAATCATTATTTAGTTAAATTCAACAAATTCAACTATTAATCAAATAATTAATTTTATTAGATTAATTCACCTTTCTTTTGAATTTTTTTTATCATATTTAATTAAATAAAATCATTTAATTAAATCCCCCTAAGTCCTCTCATTTGATTAAATAAATCAAATCAAATGTCTTAATCCCCTAACCCATTCAAATTAATTAATCTTGAATCACTTTCTAATAATTAGTAACAAATCCTCCAACTTTTAACTCCTCAAGAGTCAAATCAACCCATGGTCAACTAACCAAGTTGCACATGAAAATAATTTCTTTAATTATCTAATTCCTCTCTTTATCCTCACAATGGCATATTCCAAGGAATATTCCTCCCAACCACCTCCTCATTCAATTTCCCTCCAAAGGTTTTAAATAACCTCTTACACATTAATTAACTCCTCTTACATCTTCATTCACTCCTCTTGCATCCTTTCAAATCTTAAACCACATTCATTTGCTTCTTCTTACAACCTTTCAAATCCTCAATCATTTTCACTTTTTCCTTTTACATCCTCCTTTACTCAACACATTCCCCAAACTGTGCTCCAACCTCACCCAATAGAATTGTGACAAGTGTCACATTCTCATTGGCTCCCCTTTTATCCCATAGTCACCAATTTCTCTCATTCCTCAACCCTTGAGTCCTATAAGTAGAGGCTTCCTCTACACAATAAGGATCCACAACTTGAAGCATTCTTACTATAGGTATTTCTACTCATAGCATTTCACCATTTTCATCATTTTAGCTAGTTTATGTTATCATTTTGCATCAAATATCACACTTTGGATCATCAAAGTTATCAAAGGGATTAGGAAAGGGCTTCTTTCCACATAAAAGGAGCATCAATCCCCTTATGGGATGAAGGTTTAGCTATTTTAAAGTTTATTTCATGTTGTCTTTGGTTTGTTATGATCTCATTTTCATGTTTTATTCTCACTCTAGCTAAGAATTTCATAGGGAAATGCTTGATTTGTGTTTCTAAGATGATTAACCATTGTTTGTTTGTCTTATGTTAGCTTATTGCATATTTGGTGTTCATATTTTGGTGCTAGAAGGAGGGCTAACCCATTTTATTTTAATAATTATTCTTGAAAATACCATTTTTGCAGCTACAAGAGTGTGACAATGCTTTTGTTCAATACAGTGTCGCCTTTGCATACAACATCATGTTTTCTTGCACATAGAGAATTGAATTTGTATCTAAGATGACTTCTGCCATGCCATGCCACTTTTGCACACTATTGTCATGTCACCTTTGCTATAACATTGCTTTTGTTTGCTATGCTTTCTATCTAAATTCTATTTTCTAATAGAGTTGTCACCTATGATAATTCACTGCATTTGTGCTCTTTGTCTATTGTAGAGCACAGCCTTTATTTTTAGTGTTGCCTTTATCAGTTGTAGAGCATCACCTTTGTTTCCTAGTGTCGCCTTTGTAGGAAAAGAAATAAAATTGACTTGGAGACCTAAAAACGTGTTTTAATGCTCATTGTAATAGCTTTATCTTTCCAATTCTATTTTTCATTTTCTATTTTAGGACCATCTAGAATTAATTTTTTCTTAAAATTAATAATCAACTCAAGATTTGTCAAATTTGGACTAAAATTGAACATTAGGAACTTACTAGACACTGCTTTATGGGTTAAAATTGAACAAGACAAATTCACACTTAGCTTTTGGTGCTTAAAACAAACTCACTTTACTTTGGGGATTAAAAAGAACTTGTGCTTTCTTTACTTTGTGATTTTTTGCAATCCTTCTCACTTGAATGCATATGCACTTCTCTTGTGCCACTCGACGATCTTGAGAATCAAAAGAATTCCATTGAAATTGGTTTTCTAAAATCATCCACACATTTCAATTTAGATTGAAAATTGAACCCCCATGCTAGTGTGACTAAAATACATTATGTGTGTTCTATCCTTATGCTTTACGCAAACTGGGTGGTCGAAATACAAGTGTGGTCCCTCACTTTTGTTCATCTTTAGAGGGTCTACCTAAGAGACACATCCAAAAGGAGAACTCGAAGTTGACTTGAACTAGTTTTTCACTCGAGTTGGTATATAAATGGATAAGAATAAATTTTCAAGTCCTCGTGGTATGTAGGATTTATCCGTACAATGCCATTTAGAATGGGGTACTACCATAAAAAGTATAAGAACCCCTAGAAGGATTTATTAAATCCTTTAGTGGCTTGCTAGATGCTTGCAAGGTGCCATGTCTTCAAGTATACGAACTAAGAACCAAATTGTTTAGTTACCAAAATCTGTAATACTTGTTCGTGCAAGAACGATTGTTCTGAAACTGCCCCACATTTTTACTATTCAAAATAGAATTAGAAAATCCTTAAGGTCTCTAGATCTTTAGGATATTGAGATATGGTGGTCTCAAGAAGTGTGTGCCATAGATGGGAGCTAGTTTTGCCAAATCTCTATTAGTTTGCTTTGTCTTAGTGTTTGGAGAAATTCGAGTAGGGCTTAATAAAGTATGGCCATTTCTAACCTAGGATTGTGCAATTTATGAGTCAGTCAAATACATTGCTTGGATATCAAAACTTGAAAAAAAAAATTCAACAAGTCATCAAAATTTCAAACCCTTTAGAAAGAGAAAATATCCTTGATGAGTCTAATTATTAATACTTATCCCTAGGGATTTTATCCTTAGGCTTCTAAATATTTGGGCCCATATCCCAATTTGTTCTCTCCAAAGTCAACCTAGGTATACTATAGCCTTGACTCTTTTATTTTTATATAATGGACCTTATGGAATGAAAAATAGCTAAGGCATACATTTAGCTTGAAATTTAAACAAGAGGTGTTGATGTGGTAAAAAGAATCCATTTAACCAAGATAAAAGATAATTGAACCCCACATATGTGTTCGTTCTCATGATTTCCTACAAAGTCAAAATTCCAAAACCAAGGTCGACTTATCATCACTCCAAGCTTAATCATCTTAGTCCAAAATCTCTCAAGAAACACCTTTTAACACTTCACAAAAATAGAGACAAATTGGTTTACAACTTCTATAAATGTGCTCCAAGGAACAATCTAGAATAGTATACATTCTATTATAGTCAAAATCCTTGTCTTCTAGTTCATGATATAGAACTTATCCAAATCATTGGTCTTTTGTATTTGAACACTTCGTAGGGAATAGCATGTTCTTCAACACCTTGGTCTTGTAAACAAAGAATTTCTAGGTTCATCTAGGATCAATCCAACACTTCTATTTGTCACATCATCCATCAAATACCATCTCACAAAAAACTCTTAGAACTTTGGAAAAATCATTTATGCTATACTTTTGGTAAATCCTTTAATCAAAATTAAAATCACTTTGTTTGGCTAGGTGTGTGGGGATGAATCCTTTCTTACACATTTAGTTAAATTATCACCCCCTTTGGACAAGTTTACCCCAAGATAACATCTAACATCTTGGGATCTACAAATCCATTATCAAAATCAAACCAAATCCAAATCAACATCCAAAATCCTAAATTCTAGTATTCCTCCAAAGTTATCAAAAGTTCAAACATCCATATCATTCACCCTTCATTTATCACACACCATCATTTGATCCTTAACCATCATAGATTTTCTTTTTGTACCTAAAGTTTAGATCAACCAAAGGAGTTAGAGGCTTACTTCCCATATTCCTAAAGGTTGATCCCAATTTTATGGTACAGAAAAGGTCATAACACAAGAAGATCATGGAGAAAAATAAAGAAACATCTACCTCAAGTGATTTAAGTCAAACTACATCAAAATTCAACCCTAGGGAATTTATCAACCTTCCACTCAACCCCCCTCAACTACCAGAAATTATTCAAGAGGGAGGTTGCCAAGTGGAGGATGTCACCTAAAACTTCTAAGGGATGACCCAAGATGAAATAATTAAACTAGTCCAAAATCCCAAAACACAAGATTGTCAACATAGTCATGAGGCTCAATCCCACACAATACATGTTAGCATTAGCAAAGGAAGGGGCAAAAATCCCTTCCGATTTTGATGTGAGCACCATTGTTGAACAATCTCTTGGGAACATCCCTCAAACATTATTTACACCTTCATTCCCAAGCATCATCCAACCCATCATACAAACAAAATTATCTCATGCTCCAAGTCAACCTATGATCACCAAGGGAATCTCATTACTCCAATCCCTTCAAGGAAATCCACTTGTCAACAACAAAAATCAATCTTGGATATGCCTAACACCATTGCACAAGAAGCAAAACATCCATATGTGCCACTCATTTTGCATGATACAAACAACCCCTCCACCTTTCTTGCAACACCAACATACCCTCTTGATATACACGGTTCTCTCCCCATTTTGTGACAAGGAAAAGTGGGTACTTTCAATGCTTCCATCTCACAAGGGAACACAACTCAAATCTTCCCATCATACCCTCTTTTGAAATAAATATCCACACCAATCCAGGGTATGGGGAAACTACCTTTATGCAACACATCAACCCAAAACCAATAAAATCAAATCAATCCCCCAAGCAAAAATCAAATCAACACATCTAGCATACCAAATACTCTGAGCATGCCACTAATATCTCAACACCAAGGGGAACTGATCCAAACATCTCAACCTATCATCATGTCATATAAAACACCTCAAACATCCAAAAAAATGGTCTCACAAGGGCCAAGTACATCAAGAATACCATCTACCACACAACCCTTTGTCATCACTCAAAAAACACCTAAAGAACCACCCCAACAATCTCTCATCACATTAGCTCACACTATCCCACAAAGTTCCCTCATCCACCACCAAATCCAAACATAGCAAATCAGGACAACATAAAATTACAATAAGTGAAACAAGCTTACCCAAAGGCCTTATAGAAATTTCAAATACAACAAGCTTAAGCTCAAACTCAAGCACAAGTGCAAGCCCAAGCCCAAGCTCAAGCCCAAGCACAAGCCCAAGGGCAAGCAAAAGCACAAGATTTGCTACAATAGCAACAAGTTGTACAATAGGCACAACAACAAGCGTAAGCTCATGCCCAAGCTCAAGCACAAGCTCAAGACCAAGCACAACAAGCCCAAGCACATACCTTGTTACAACAACAAGCCAATCAACAAGCCTTGTAACAAAATGAAAAACAACAAGCACTAATAGCCCAACAAGCCGCACAACAATAGGATCAACAAAAAATTCTATTGGCTCAAAAATAATAACAACAACAAGAAGACGAACAACATGCATTTTTGGAACAACAACAACAACATACATACCAACAAGCATTGCTCACACAAAAAAACTTACAGCAACCTTTTACGAACACACAAGCCAACCCATCCTTCATCCAACAAAACATACCATCCAAAAACATGCACATCCCACCACTGGATCAAAAAAATGATCTCTCCACATAGGTCAAATTTCTCTAACAACATATGTAGGAAATCTGTTGGCCTCCTACAATGATACAAAAACTAAGGCCTTACAGTTGTGATTTAGAGATTGGACATCTAAACCGAATATCCATTCAACCATCATGAAGGTGCATTTAACTTGTTAACCCAAGGATGTGAACTTGAAATAGGTCAACACAACATGTGCACTAAGGATATAAGGTAACCATACTCATTCTACAACTAATAAAAAAATAATGCTGAAGGTAAATTGCTTAGAAAGAAATAACATAAGTGTTGAACATGAACCAACAACTATGCTAAGATGGAAAGAACAATGGAAATGAAAATGTAAGAAAAAAAACATGAAACTACTCTATCTATTTTGGTTGTAGGAATAAACATAGAATGGAGTTTTACTGGCTATAAGAACATTCAGTGCCAGATTCTTAACTAATTATTGAACATAAAGTAATAACTAAAATAAAGGACAAAATGCTCACCAAGTGGGCGCCCTTGGATGAGTATACTCTAAAACTAATGTAAACTTAGATGCATGGACTTATAACTTGATTTTATTCATTGGAAAATATGAGTACAATAGAGTAGTGTAACTATATTGCTGAAAAATAAGAATGCAAGTACATTATTAGTGAGAAGGAGCATCTGACTCTTATTTATAGGAAAAGAATTTTCTAACTAAACAAGGTGGTCAACTCCATGAATTGGGAGGACGCCACTTTAGGGAATGCAGAGAAAGTGGAGAGGTGGTTATGCATGCATGGAATCTAGCCAGACTTGCTTGCCTCAATGTAGATTTAGCACAACAGTAATGCCTATATTCACTCAAAAACAAGAAAGATCATTTACAAGGCAGTTACCACTCGATTTGCATGAGGAATCTCCTATCGTCAACCTCTTTGAATGATTCCCTTTGTTTTTTGTTGCATGACCACTTTGTTAACCATTATGGTGAATGACTAGCTAGCAAAATCTTCTCAATTTAGCAGCCTCAAATCATATATGCATGGAAATATTAGTATGCACAATAATCACATATATGTAACTATCTTAAAGAACATTCATTAATCCACATGTAGAATAAACATAGATAGTCCATATAATGTGTCAATGTCATTAAATATTTGTAGAGATAAAATTAGGCCCAATGTCTATGGTTTTGAGGAAATATCAACATTCAAACATCAAGGTCCATGAAAACTTTAGCAAATAGATCATAAATTCTACCAAAATTAAACCATAAACTAGACTCATCATCCGACCTAACCTAAGGTTTTGCTAGTCCTCTAGCAAGGGAAGGTTTGTTCTTCTATTTTTTCAAAGCCCTTAAATTTGCAACCGCCAAGTGTCCTACATCAGTGTTTGTTATGCATGAATCAAGATCACAATAGAACCCTTGTTGTCTATCCAATCGATTCCATCTTTGTTTCTCTGCAACAATATCATAGTGGTAGAAATTGTAAATTGGCATAGGCCACATCAAGATGGATGGCTGAAAAGTCAGTGGAAGCTAGATTCATCCTTTTGTCCTCCCAATTTGTATATATTTGTCAATTATTTTAAGTGTTGTAGCATACTTATGTACAAAGTGGGGCTCAGATTGCTTTAGCTCATCAACTAGGTTGTTCTATCTTTGTGACAGGTATCTCTTCATAGTTTCTTCTTTTTCTTTTTCCATCACCTCATATTCACTGTAAACTGCTTCTATCCAATGCAAAATCCTATTACCATAGCTAGGTCTGAGAAGCATTCTGTATCATTCTCTATAAATGTCCCTTGGATTTCATGATTCAACCCTGATGGGTAGAGAGTTATTGGATTCCAATTCCTTATAAGCCCCATATTGTTGTCCTCAACTAATCTAATTTTGTAGACATGACATAAATGCCCTTAATTGGACATCCCCAATGTATAATAGTGGATTCCAATCATGGTCTTGAGTTAGAGCATAATTATGCAAATAAAATTCACACAACAAATTCTTCATCTCACGGGAAGCAATTCGATAAGCATTGAAAAATTCAATAGGAGTCTCAATGGAAGGGTTCAAACCTAAGACAATCCTTGCATCCTTAAAAAAAATATATTTCTCCTTAAAATTAAAAGCATAGAGCCTTGGAGGGGCCCTGCAGTCTACTATCTGGGGTATTAAGTCTGTCATATCATCCACCTTTTTCTTTAAAGTAGCAATTTTTGCATCCTTGTCTTCAATCTCCTTATCTTTCTCTTGAATTTATTTCTTCAACCTATGTTTCTATTCTTTCCATTCCTCTTCTCTTCTTTTCATCTCTTTCCATAAATGTATAGCTACTATGTGCATTTAAAAATAAGGGGGTTATGTATTCCTGCTAGCATTTTTCCTAGCACTGATATTTTCTCTTCATATAGTACCAGCTACAGGGATTCAGGTTGTTCAGCCAATTCTAGTTGTAGGACCTCTTGTTCCTATTCTTGCTCATCCCATAGGATCTCTTGCTACAGGAAATCATGATTTTCCTCATACCCTTGGTTCTCAACTTGTTCTGCAATATCAACAAGATCTGTCGGTGTTATGTTTGGTGCTTTCTCAAATATATCCTCTTCCTCAACATTCTCTTGCCCCATTGGAGCTTCTATGTCCCCCTATGATATTTCTCTAGACTTAGGGCTTTCCTAAAGAGGAATATCAAAGGCTAGCTTGGCTGGTCTTGATTTCTTGGGAGGGCTTTCACATTTTTCTTTGGCTATAGGATGAATAGTGTTAGCCTTTTGTTTCCTAGAGCTTGGTACTTTTTTTTATGTTGACTGCTTTTTAGCTTTTCTTTTTCTTATTTCTGTTTCTCTCTTTTGTGCCCTAGTTTTCATTAGGATGCTAGGTGGAACATCATCATCAGAATCTAGGGAGGAACTTTCTTTATGTAAGTGCTTTGTCTCAATAGAGCTAATCTCTACGGTATGTTCTGTTGTAGGAGGGTTTGCACAAGGGATTGTGTTAGAGGTTGAAGCACTATGAGTGGCTTTAGTTGTGCTTAATCTCATACTAGAACTATGGGGTTGAGGTAAAACCCTAGGTCACAAATGCTTAGGTCTAATTTGATAAATATTTATGAATTATTCCCAAGTCATCTCAGATACATCATGTAGAGACTTCTCAACTAACAATTTAATCAAACAATGTTGGGAAATGAAATTGTCCCTAACTTTCTGACTCCCAACTTCCATGATTGAAAGAAGATGGTAAAACATGTTTGGCACATTCATCCTCCTCCCATTCCTCATGTGATTCAAGAGTTTAAAGTGCACAAAATGTAGATTTGACTGGCATCCTTCATAGGTGATATATTTTATGACATGAACAACTACTTGCTTCCATGGCTTGGGCAGAGAGGTTCTTTTTACACCTTGTTTTTCCATGCTCAATGGAGGGTTTCTAGGTTCCATAAATTCAGCCCTGGCTAACCTGGTGCCTTTGCAAGTAGGGTAATTTTCACCATTGGTATGAAAACCTGTAACCTTTGCAATTCTTTCTTTAGTAGCCAAAATTTCCAACCCTTTTACTGTTGCTTTTTCCTTAGACAATGTTTGGAGAAATTCTAATGCAATGTCTTCATTAATACCATTCAACTTCATGAAATAGTCTAACCAGCCACAATTTCTAAATTTATCTTGTGAACCTACGTCCTACAGTAATACATCATGGACTATGGGTTCATTCATAATTAATACACCTCCCATTGTTTAGTTGCCTACAATCAAATAATTGTTCTACAAATTTTTCCTTCTTGCAACACTGCCAAATTTCCAGTGCCAATGTCGTATGAATTTTCCCTTTTTTCTTTAGCTTTTCTTTCTTTTTGTTTTACCTTTTGGCAACCTAAGATTATGACAAGTTCAATAATGACATTAAATGAGTAATAAAGGAACGTTATGATGGAGAAAAATGGTGGTGGTGATTGGTGTCACCTCATTTGTACGAGCTATCATCTTACTCAAAATTCAAATTGGCTCAATTTAAACTTGTTGACGTAGACCCAAGATGAGGACCTCAATACCCTACATCTTTTTCCCCTCCAACCTAAATTTGAGCATGTGTCCTCATATGCAAGGTGGTAAGGATGATTTGACATGGATAGGGAATAATGACATGCTATTGTGAACATCCATTTTAATTCACAACAATTAAATGAATGCACTAAAGATAATTAATAGATACCAATTAATTCCCACATACCTAGATTCATGGAATATTTGTTGCAAAGATTGTGGAGAAATTATCGACTGCCTTTTCAGAGATAAGTTGAGCAATTAATGAAAATGAGGTGGAATGAGGTGAAGTGGAATGAAGTGAAGTGATGGAAGAGAGAGAAAGGGGGAGATGGATGGGCAGATGGGTTGATGGATGATAAAGCATACTCCCACAGAAGTGGAAGTCTTTATAATGACAAGTACTTACTTTAATTATCCAAAAGGAGGGACACTAGGTCCACTTCCCTTAGTTGTAGGTAGATTGGGTGTTGCACGTTGAGTGAATTGTTGTAGGAAAAACTCTTTGGAAGTTGGCTTGTGATACAATCTAATGAAATGACCATCGAAAAGTAGCTTTAATCTAATTGAGTCAATAGTAGTGAACTGAACAACACCATTGAGGTATACTTCAACAACCTCATATGATCCTAGCCACCTTGTCTATAATTTTTTTGCATTGTCCTGATATCTTGAATGATAGAGCAAGGCCCAATTCCTTGGTTGGAATTTCTTGTCCTTGTTGAATTTATCATGCCACTTGAATCTCTGATTCTGCACTACCTTTGTGTGATGCAAGGTTTCTCTCCTCATCTCATCCAAAGCATTTAGCTGCAAGATTCTTTCTATTTGTGCCTCAGAGATATCCATCACAAGTTTAATGCATTCCTAAGAGTCTTATGTTCAAATTCAATGACATCATAGTTGTCTTTCCATACATCAACTCAAATGGAGTGAAGCCTATAGTGTCTTACAGGTTGTCCTATAGGCCCAAACAACTTCTGTAGCCTATTTTCCCAATCCTTTTTATGGAAAACCACTGTTTTGGTCAGGATGGCTTCAATATCCTTGTTAGTCACCTCAACTTGGCCATTAGCATATGGGTGATAAGTGTATCTCTAGAAATTTTATGGTAAATAGGTTAGTAACATTACATTTAAAAATCCAAAGAGATAATGAAGAACAAAGGAGAAAAAAAAGAAAACAAAAGGAAACATCTTACCAAACGTCTTTAACCTCTGTGAATCACCTCCATTATACCTTCTAGTTTTCTACAAATAACGTTTTTACCTCAAATTCTTCGAGCAACTTAAGAATATGCCATGTCCTACACAAGTGTTGAAGGATTTTTCTATGTAAAATGACCCTAAGTTCCTAAGAAAAGCTCTAAAAATGAAGGAAAATAGCTGAGAAAATGAAGACCAAAAATTCACATGAATACTTAAGAGAGCCCAAAATGAATTCGAAATTACCATTTTATAAGAAAAGCCAATTTCAAATGGATGAATGAGATCAAAAGGCAGATAGATGGACCAGATTGAAAGTTGAGACATGATGCCTAAAAAAAGGCAGGGGAATCAAATTAATAAAAATCATTTGACCTTTGCATACAAAAACACATCTTTTTGAATTAAAAATCATTTTAATTCAAAAATGGAGAATCAAATGATAGTAGGCAATAAATGCCCACCTTTAGCCAAAATAAGGAAATTTGACCATTTTAAATAAGTAATGATTTGTTTATTTATTTAAAATGAGGAAAATGACACATGGCCATAATTAAATAAATTAAAGAATTTATTTAATTAGAAGAGGAAAATGTAAATTATTGATGTACTTAAATAAATAAACAAAATTTATTTATTTAAATAATCCAGAAGAACTAGTGGACATAAATAATTAGCTAAATTAAGAAGTTTACTTAATTATAGGATTATAGGAAGACATTAGATAACTAGTGACAAACTTAAATAAATAAATAGAATTTATTTATTTAAATAATCAGGAAGAATAAAGAGACACAAATTAATTAAATAATTAAAATTATTTAATCAATAGATGGAAATGGACCGAATAACATAATTAAGTACTTTAAATATGCTAGGATGAAAGTGTCAAGAAATAGAGCTTCCAGGCCTAGGTCAATTTTTTAGTGTCTACATTTTCCCCCTCTTTGTCATAATGTAGCCTGTCGCATTGTGACAAAGAAAAATAGGTCAAATTCATGCCCTAGTGAAGGTATGGAGTATTAATGCCCCCTCGGGAAATTTTTTAAATTTTGGGCCGGTGATTGAAAAATTTGGAAAGGGTCCCGATAAGTCAATTTGATGAGTAGAAAGATAGTGGCGCAGATGATTTTAGATTCTGACATGTTTAAGGCTACCAAAAGTGTGGTGAAAGTTGGTCAAAAGGGCCTCTAGAATTAACCTAGTTGACATATGGAATTTAGACTTCTATAAATAGGCTGACAAATTAGTAAAAGTCAATTCATTTTCACTATTCACATTGCAATTTCGAGAGCTTAGAGTGAAGAGGACCTCAATGAAGATGGTGATTCTAGTTACAGAGCATCGTGGCGAGATCGTGTGGACCTACAGGTAGCCAGAGGGCTCAGAACCAGTGGTATGTACCATTAACTCACTTTGTCATTTTCTCATTTTGCGTGTCAAAATTAGGGTTTTAGGGCGAACAACGAATGTGCCGCGATGCATATGCATGCACATAAGCCACATTTAACTTTTCATTCGACACATTTGATGCATTGTGATGCAAGTGAAAGGATATTTTAGGGGAGATCGAGATGTTTAACACATTTGCTAAAAAGTGTGACGCATTCGTGATATCGTGTCACATTCCAAAGTTAGAACGTCGCATGTGTCATATCATGATGCATTCGACTGTTCGAGTGACACATTTGAATGAAGTGATGCATGTGTATAATATTGTGATGCAGCCAAACTAATGTGACACAATTGAGTGACAAAATGATGCAATTGATATGTCACGACACATTTGAAGTAAAAAACAATGCAATTGTTGTTTCAAGATGCAAGTGCAGTCAACATGACACATTTGACTTTGACCAGGGTTGATTTTGGTGCTTTTCAAATTTGAATTTTTTTTTTATGATACTGAAAATTGTCCAAAAGGTACTAATGCGTTGTTTGGCTTTGTGCAGAGATAGCTAGCACCCATATATACGCGCAAGAGGAGACCATCAACTTTCCAATTTGGTGATCAGCTAACTCCATGGGAGAGACAACAGTTGATGCGGCTAGGTATACTTTATGCTGCCTATATGCCCGCTATTTGGGAAAATAAGAGACTATTAACTACATTATGTAAGTGATGGCATTTAGAGACATGCTCCTTCCACCTGTCGACAAGAGAGGCAACTGTTACACTTGAGGATGTTTATCGTATTCTACGCCTGCTGATTCAAGGAGAGCAGATTGTTTATGACCCTCTCCATGGCCATCAAAATTTCACAATGTACTATCAGGATGAGCGAGTAGGACTCGACATCTAGGGTTATGAGATCCACTAGGAGTTTATGACAAATCATTATGCTTGTTTTGATGCATTCTTGGCGACACTAATCGGTGGGATATTGATTCTTGACCCTTGTGGACATGGGTTCCCTATTGGTTGGGGAGACGTCATAGTGGGGATGAGGTGGGATAGGAAAGTATAGGCCTGGGCACCCTATTTATTGGGAACACTTTACCATCAGCTTCATGAGGTGGTGTATAGGCGGGCATAGAACATTTCATGTGGCACTACACTTTTGATTATCTGGGCTTGGGAGCATATAGCGATAGTCTAACCTCCCATTCAGAGACCATAGCTAGTTGAGGGGATGTCCTAGAGCTATTACTATGCCAGTGCCTTACAACAGACACAGATGGGAGAGACAGGTTGGTGGCATCATCAGATTGATAGCATGGTGTCATTCATCTAGAGATCATATAGAGATTTCCAGCAGTGGGAGGATGAGGTCGACCATCTCATCCTTTGCAGACAATATCATTACTAGATTAGCAGGACAATGTAGAGCCAATTGATTATAGAGATGTATCTACCATAGCATGTCCTTAAGTAGTTTGGAGAGAAATAGGGTGTACCTACAGGCACAACAGAGTATGCCCAGTCTTCTAGGGAGTTAGGTTGGGGGACAAAGATTCTAGTAGCCTTTGTCGAGTAGCAGATTGATGGGCTAGTAGCCCAGCGGTGGGGTTGGAGAGGTGGAGAGGTAGATCCTAGGACTACAGCCAATTATGACTTATGGTGGTAGGAACATCGACCAATGCCATTGACAGATCTAGATGGCATAGCACCTATGGATAGGAGGTGAGTTATACCACGTGTGTCGAGAGTCAGGCGAGGGGGTAGAGACAATGACTGAGGCAGAGGTCGGGGGAGGGATGGAGGCTAGGGAGGAGGGAAAAATGGGGACAGGGACGAAGGTTAGGGTGGAGATGATGGAGGAGATGGTTGGAGATGGAGGAGGGATGGCTAGAGACAAGGTAGGAGGGTGTGACCACATGTGGCCATAGCCACACTAGATGCTATCCTAGAGGTGGCCGAGGAGGGAGAGAGAGAGGAGGAGGAGCAACCGAGGTAGGAGTAGGAGGAGGAGCAGTCAAGGCAGGAGGGGGAGTAGGAGGAGAGATAGGAGGAGGATGTGGAGGTGGACGTGGAGGTGCCTCAGGATGAGGGAGTTATTGGAGAGGATGTTGTGGAGGAGGATGATGATGATGCCATGGATGAGGCCGAGAGACTCCTGAGATGGAGGATAGTGGAGGGAGAGGAGGAGATACCGTCTTCCTCGACATCATCCTAGGATGCCACTATAGAACAGAGGGTGGCAGATCTACAAAGGAGGCTGGATGAGAGTATGGCATAGGTTAGAGCACTACAGTAAGAGCTTGAGCTAGCAAGGGTTGAGCGGGATCAAGCTGAGATCCGGGGACAAGAGTCAGCACAGTGGTAAGTAATTTTTTTGGCACTATGTTCAAGGCCTTTAGGGGATATAGCTAGTGAGCTATCCAAGGTGAGCACTCGGTATGGGCAGTACAGGACCCTCTACGAGTAGGTAGCGCCACCCAAGTGGCAAGATCCTACACTGTCTCACACAGACAAGGATAGGCAGCGATCATAGATCAGGGAGTGGGAGTAGTAGTAGGAGTCGTACTAGTGTAGGAGGGTCTGCCTCTAAATGGCACACATCAGAGCATAGGTCTCACCACTCACACAAACATTCCTCGAGTCATCATTCAAGCCATAGTCATGGGTCCACCGGTTTAGAGTAGAGGTTAGCACAGAGCCATCCACCAGTGGTAGATACGTCAACGTCATAGAGTCAGGCTGCAGTGTTATCACAGGTGCCTATTACCATGGAGATGATGCCATCAGTTTCAGTTCCATCAGGTTCATGGATAGAGGCCATTACCATTCCACCTATGATCTTAGTTCCAGTCACAAATCCTTAACTACCACACTCTTCACCATGAGGGGATGATGAGAGCCTTTCTTAGGGGCATGTTTGATATATTTGCTTCTTTGTTATGACACATTATGTATAGACTAATGAGCCTGCGAGATCCATTTTTGGGATATCTCTTGACTCTATCCTGTGACATTGTATATTTTTGTGAGATGATGCTATATGATGATGCAGTTTTGATGTGGGCCACATGTGTGTTATGTGATGCTATTTAGTTTATGCATTATGAGATATATGATGTGATGCTTTATGTATGATGTTGATTTATGATGTATCATGTATGTCCTATGATGTTTACTTATGATTATGATGCCATGATGATACAATGGTTATATGCTATGTTGATTTTGTGATGATGATGATAATGATATGCATAATGCATTTATTTGAATGGATGCCATGTTTATGATTATGTTAATGCCATATGCAATGAAATGTACATGATTTAATGGTATGGATGATGTATGTATGGTCCTAATACAATGTTTATATGATAATGTACGAACTTATGTTTTTGTATGTCACAGGATATCATCGTGAGATGGACGAGAGAAGATGACTAGATCGAAGGAGATGCATGTTAGTTCCTAGACCAAATCCTTCAACACTTGACCATAGGAATTTAATATTTGTTGCTCTTAATCATCATTGGGCAGACTATTGTAATAGGCAACAAACACCATGATATGACATAGATCAAGGTGTACAAGGTCATACCATCACATAAGACAAGTAGTCACAAACAAGGATGATCATGACTTATACTAAGGGCATGGTTGCCCCAGTGTTTTTGTCATAACCAACCACAAGCAGAAAAGACAAGAAGAACCATTCATGAAATGTCATTTCTTCTCTAAATCTTGTTTCCAAGAAATCCTTGAGAAACTAGTAGCATGATTTCCAAAATACAAAATAGAGCCATTATCATGATATGTCGTTGTTTTTCTAAATCCCAAAATCAAGACCTCATTGAGAAACTATTAATCATGTGTGTCAAAAGTCAAGACAAATGTTAAGATATGTTGTTGCTTCTCTAAATATTGTTGTTGGGATCTCGCTAAAAAACTAGTAACATGATAATAAGTCAAAATACAAGTGCCAAGTGTTTTCCAAGTGTGTCCAGATACCCATTGTTCTAATGTCAAGATGTCATTTTTGATGACGAAGAGATGCTAGGGTTTCAAAGTTTTGACAATGCCAAGATGACGAATGTTGAAGATTGCCAAATTCAGGAAGGACACATCCTAAATAATGTTGATGTTGAGAGGATTTGATCCCTAAATGTCAAAAGGGATCCCTCAAAATTCCAGTGACAGGGATGGTGATGATGCATAGGAAGGACACGTCCTAAGGCATAAATGACATAGATTGTTCTTCAGAAGGACACATCTGAAGAATACTAATGTCAAGAGGAGTGATCCCTAAATGTCAAGAGCATCCCTCAAATGTCGAATGACGGCGACGATGCCTAAGAATGACACATCCTAAGGCATGAATGACAAAAGGTATCTTTCAGAAGGACACATTTGAAAGGTACCCAAGAGTTGACAATTTGACAGGTTGTGATCATTTGACTTGTTTTGACTGATTTTGGCTGAGATTTTACCAAATTTTGACTTGTGTTGACTATATGTCGGTATTGTCATGTTGATATGTTGGTGTGATTGTCATGTTTGAATATATGATTTCCATGCTTTGTTTTAAAGGTTTTACCGTTTAGAGAAATGATTTTCCTTGAATTGAATACTTTTGATGTGTAGGCTAGTGTAATGCCATGAACCCTAATGGACTGACCTAGTGTGGCCTCGGTGGCTCATCGATAGATGGCCTTGCCTACGTCATAGACTCAAAGATATCATAGTTTGAAATGACCAATGACTTTGTCTCGTTGACCAAAGATTGAGTCATGATTTATTTTGTCAACGTAATAGGACTGACCTAATGTCTTGGGGACTCACAAATGAGTCTTTCCTACATAGAAAATGCACAAAGACAACGTGGTTCAGACAATGATGAAGACTAATCAAGACTTGAATTGATGTGACTATTTTGACTGACATGACCCTATTTTTTGGAATTTTTGTGTTTTCTTGAGGACGTTTTTCAATTTTTAGGTCTTTTTTAGGACATTTTTTGACTTTTAGGTCCTTTTTTTAGGACATTTTCTAATTTTTAGGTCTTTTTTTAGGACATTTTTTTTAGATTTTAGGTCTTTTAGGGACATTTTCAAATTTTAAGGTCTTTTTTTAGGACATTTTTTGATTTTTAGGTCTTTTTTTAGGACATTTTATGATTTTTAGGTCTTTTTTAAGCCATTTTATGATTTCTAGGTCTTTTTTAGGACATTTTCTGATTTTTTAGGTTCACGTGCGGTACCCACTATAGTCTCATGATAAAAATTTTCCCCTAGTCAAATTGAGAATGAGCTAGGAAAAATGGAATGAAAAGAAAAGACGTGACTAGCATGGATAGTGGACCGTACGTAAGACTTGATTTCAACCATTGTTAGCCATGGACTAGAATGCCATGATGTTGAGGTGAAGTGTTATGAAAAATGTCAGAAAGAGTATGTTCATTAGGGACAAAGGTAGATAGAGTGATAGTATATGGCACAACAATGAATGACTACACATGGCACTTGTTTGCCAAGTTTTCACCATGGTACTTATCCAAAGTGCATGTTTACCAAGTTTTCACTATTGGACGAATTATTTCTCTTTATTTTTGTCATTTTACTTATTTTTTGATGTTACAAGGATGCCTGTTTTCCAAGTTTTCATCAAGGTGACAATTTTTTGCATTTTTTTATTTTTTATTTATTTTTATTGGTTTTTAGATAGGCTTTCTAATGCTATGCATAGAATTTGCAAAAATGTAGACTGTTGATTGGCTCTGTCAACTATTCACCTTTAGGAGTAGTGAACTTATATGCTTTGGAACTGAATGATGCTATGATGATGTAAGGGCCCAACTAATTGGACTCAAATTTTCCTAGCTTCTCCCTATCTAATTGATTCTTGGGATTCTGTATGAGAACTAGGTCGCCAATGTCAAACTATTGAGTCATCACCCTTTTGTTATAGATTCTGCAAAGACAATTTTGGTATGCTTGTAAATGATTCAATGCACTATGTCTGCATTCATCTAGCATTTATAACTCATGTAGTCTTGACTGTTTGTATTCTTCATCAGTGATGAGGCCTTTCATGGAGACTCACAAAGATGAAATTTTGACCTCTATGGGCAAGATGGCTTCGGCTCCAAAGACAAGGGTGAAAGGAGTGGCACCGGTGGGAGTACGAATGCTTGTGCGGTATGCCCACAAAGCAGGGTTGAGTTGGATGTGCTAGTCACGACCAACATCATTAACAGTCTTTTTAATAATTTTGATAATTATTTTATTAGATGCCTCAGCTTGACAATTTCCCTGTGGGTAATAAGGCATGGGAAAGTGGTGATTGATATGGAAACGTTGGCATAGTTCACAGACCTCCTAATTTTTGAAGGGATGACCATTATCCATTATGATGGATTGTGGAATGCCATATCGACAAATGATGTAATTGAGAATGAACTTGGAGATCTATTTGCTAGTAATGTAAGTGAATGGGATGGCTTTGATCCACTTAGTAAAATACTCAATGGCAGTGATAATGAATTTGTGTCCATTGGAGGATGTAAGGTGAATCTTTCCCATGAGATTAAGTCCCCATTCTGTGAAAGGCCAGGGAGAAGTGATTGGACTCAACTCTTGTGCTAGAGCATGAATCAAATCACTGTGAATTTGACATTGGTGACATGTTCTTACAAATTCCAATGCATCCTTTTCTAGTGTTGGTCAATAGTAACCAAGTCTCGTAATATTTTTAGCTAAGGTCGGGCCACTCGAATGAGACCCACATATACCCTCATGTACTTCCTGTAAGGGACATTTTTTTTCATTAGTGTCGAGACAATGAAGAAGGGTATTGTCAAAGCTACGACAGTAAAGGGTGTCGTTGATGATGGTATAATGTGCAAATTTTCAGATAAAGGACTTTCTTTGGTTATTGGAAAGGTTTTTAGGAAGGATTGATGAATGAAGGTAGTAAAAAATGTACTTATACTAGGGGGAACTGGAACCAACAAGCTCATAGACCATTTTGGATTATGGGACATCATTAGCAGGAACCAATAATTGCTCAACCAAAAACTCAAATTGTGGGACATTGTTGCAAATATCAAGCAAAGATCCAATTGTTTCCATAGCGTCAACAACCTTGTTCTATGTTCTCAGAATCAATTCAAAAGATATCCTATGAAAATATGTCAGAAAACTATCAACCATCCATTCATAAGGTATTAGCTTCTCATCTTTGGTTTCATACTCATCATTGACTTATTTGATAACTAACTGAGAATTGTCGAGGACCTACAAATTCCTAATTTTCCACTTGATAGCCATTCAGAGTCCTGTAATTAGTGCTTCATACTCTTCCATGTTATTAGTACATGGAAATTCAATGCGTAATGACCTTGGGATGGAATCTCCTTGTGCATTAATGAATAGTATTCCAGCTCCTGAGCCATGATTAGTGTGAGATCCATCAAAGTATAATTGCCAAGGCTGTTGGGACTCCGTGTGAAATACACTCATTTGTAAATTCTGTTATAAGAGGATGGTTATCTGGTATTGGTGCATCTGTGAGCTGGTCTATTATTACCTATCCCTTGATGGCTTTCTTCTCGACATATTGAATATCATATTCACTAAGGACTATGACCCATTTTGCTAAACGTCCTGTCAATGTTGCCCGACTCAAGAGGTACTTAAAGGGATCAATCATGGCTACCAAGTGTGTCTTATGGTTTAAAATGTAATGCCTTAATTTTTGGGCTACGAATACAACTTCTAAACAAGCACATTCAATGAGTGTGTAATTTAGTTCATACCCCACCAGTATTTGATTGATATAATAAATGGCTCACTCTTTTTCTTCATAGTCATTCTATGCTAGTAATGCCCCCAGTGCTGAAGTAGGTACATAGATGTGCAAAATTAATGGTTTTCCTTGGATGGGAGGCATGAGAACTGGAGGTGACAATAAGTATTGTTTGATCTAGTTGAATGCTTCTTGACACTTATTTGTCCACACAAAGGGGATCCCTTTGCGTAGAAGATATTGAAATGGTTGACACCTATCCGCGAGTTGAGTGATGAACCATCTGATAGATTGAAGCCTACCTTGTAGCATTCTTAGGTCTCTGATTCCCTTAGGATGAGGCATATCCAATATAGCTCTGACTATGGCGGGGTCAACTTCAATGCCTCTACGGGAGACTATGTACCCCAACAACTTTCCTAATGTTACACCAAAAACACACTTTTTTAGGTTTAACCGGACCTTATACTCTTTTATCCGCCTAAAAACTTTGTCTAATACTGAAAAGTGGTCTTTTCTTGTCAATGAATTTTCCAGAAGGTCATCCACATAGTCCTCCATTAATGTGTGCATCATGTCATGGAATATTGTTGTCATTTCCCTTTGATATGTAATGCCTACATTTTCAAGAGCAAACGACATTACAGTCCAATAGTACGTACCCCAAGTGCATGTGAAAGAAGTTTTCTGTTGCTCTTCAGGGGCAATCCGTATCTGATTATAACTAGAAAAACCATCCATAAGGGACAACATCTCATATCTAGTTGTAAGTTCCACAATGATGTCGATGTTTGACATAGGGAAATCATCTTTAGGGCATGCTGTATTGAGATCTCAGAAGTCTATGCATATGTGAATCTGTCCAGTAGGCTTGGTGATAGGGACGTGGTTGGATATCCATTTAGTATAGTCAATTGACCTGATAAAACCTACATCCAATAACTTTTTGAGTTCAACTTTAACCAACAATGCAACTTGCAGGTGCATTTTTATTAGCTTTTGTTTTACTGGCTTGGCATTTGGCAATAATGGCAAGTGATGTACTTCTAACTTAGGATCTAACCCTAACATGTCAGAATATAAGACCATGCAAATTTTATCTTGTGTTATGAGAAGAACTTTTGAAATTCTGGTTGTCTAGCTTCTTTCAATGATGTCGCAAAGAGAACCCGTGCAGGAGCACCAGGCAAAGGACTATTTTGTTTTTGAGTTTTTAATTTTGTTGTGCTATCATAAGGTCATGTTGACCATTATTTTAGGTGCTTAGGGTTGTTTTTGGTCTTTGGGAAAGAGGGTGTCAAGATTCCAATGAGTTTAGAGGCTCACTTTGCTAAATAGTGAAAAATTGTTAAATGTCTGAAAACACAGCGGGTTTTACAAAAAGGCATTTTTAGGTCATTTAAGCCTCGACCCAAGAGCCTAAATTGTTGGGAAGGCATATTTAAGGCATTCCACGACCTTTTTGGTGGGTTAGAAGTTCTTTGTACGGACTGTTTTTCCAGAAATTAAAGAAAACAACATTCTTGTCTTATTTTCTGTGTTTTTCTGTTCTTGTTTGCATGACAGCAGTTAAATGAATTAAAAGAGGCATTTTGTAGGTTTTTTTAGCATGTAGAGAAGCCTCTGGAAGTTTGTTTTGGCACATTTGATAGCTGTTCCATCGTTTCATCCATTCTTGTAAATTCTGTGTTTTATTTCCTTATTTGCTGTTTTGACTGGAACTGTGTAAAAAATGGAGTTCTAGGCTGCATTCCCTCCATACCTGGAAGTATGGAATTGTTGGGAACGTGGTCAGGCTCCATATCTATACATATTTTAGTGGTAGGTGTTAGGTTTTCTTTGGTTGCAGGAGTTATGAGAAAAGCCTTGCCCTAGGCGAGCCAGTGAAGAGCCCGGCTAGGAAAGGCTGCAGAACAGCGTTGATAACTTGCAGGGGAGAAAATATTTTCGAAAAATTATTTTTGGAGAATTTAGGGGAAGGTCTTGGCCACGTGTGGTACCAAGGAGGAGAGCCCAGCAATCCGTTTAGGAGGAGAACTTTTCACCAGTCCTAAAACTGGTTCTGGACAGTTAGAAACCCTAGTTTTCTGGGTAGTGTTTGCATGAGGGCAAAGAACGGCTTGGACAGAGCCAAGACCCTAGAAATATTGAAGCTGTAGAAAAAGGAAACACATTTCCTAAGCCAAGAACCATGTTTCTTTGGTGGGTTTAGGAGGGAAAAGCAATTTACCCCTTGTTCAGAGACCAAATAGTGGCTCAAGAGCAAAACCTATGGAGTAGGCTTCATGTAGGTATGGTAAGATGGAGTCTAAGTGAAGTTCTAGAAACCCTAGGAGGTTGTTTTGGAGATTTGGAAAAATTCCCTCATCCCTGCAAGATTCATTCATGTATTGAGGGAGGATTAGTCTTTTGGATGCATAAAAGGCTAAGAAAGAAAGGAGTCATAGCACCAAGACTTGGTTTGGTAGTTGCAAACTTGACAAGATAGTGAGGTTGGTAGGAGAACTAGGGGAAATTAGAAAAGATAGAGTTCCTATAGGTTAGGGTGGAACAGAAATTTCACCAAGGAGGTCTATGTCAAGGCCTAGCATAGGAATCTGGATTGGTTCCTCGCAGATCTGAAAACAAGTAACTGATTCCCTGCAGCTTCTAGGAATCAGTGATTGCTTCCCTGTAACTCCTATTAGAACCATTTTGGGTCCTCCATAGTAGCTATATTAACTGGTATGGTGTCTTCTATGAGCATTGCTAATTTTTCTCTGTCTACGGGGAGAAAGTCCAATTCTCCACCCTTGGGTGCCTTAGGGAGGTTTTCACCCTCGAATACATCCTTTATTTTTACTATTTTTTCTTCAAAATGTGCCTTTTGATTTTCACCTAGAGATGTGTCATTTTTTGTTTTATTCTTATTTTTAATTTTGCAACTATAAGATGGTACAATCTCCCCGAAATAAGCAACACAATCCAAGTCAATGGAAAATCTAGCTTTGTGATCCCCATTTGGAATTCTCTCACGTAGTCCTAGAAATTATGCTAAAGCCTCATCATTTTGAAAAGTGTCCATTAGTGGTGGGCCTTGTTGGTTCCAATCAATTAGGTTAGGGTAAACTAAGGATATTCCATCATCATCATTTGGAAATTGAGGAGATGACATGGAGAGCATTCAAATGGATGCCGAGACATTAAAAATGAAGTCATCATCTGGCTCTATGTCAGATTCTATCCAATATTCTCCTTCGCTTGTTTCATACTCACCAACGAAGTAAGGGACAAAGGGAGTAGCATTAGGGCCAGGATCAGTAGTGGAAAGTGATGGCTTAGGTGATTCTGAATGATGGTCATCATTTTGGGATGACTGGGCTAGTATGTCGGGGCTAGCAAAAATGGGAATAAAATATGATCTAGAATTTACATCATTTGGTGTTGTATCGATCTTAAATATTTTCCAGAATTGTTCCTCAAATGTAGGCTTGCTAGGTTCAAGGAACAATTCATCTAGAAAATGGTCACTTAAGGATCACTAAGAGCCAAATTCCCATTCATGAGAGTTGGTTTCAGAGGAGGTTTCCTTAGTTGTCTCAACATATTCTGAAGCATACACTAACTCACATGGAAGCACATTGGTACTTGGATCACCATATTCTCATGGACCTAACCCTAACCCAAGATGTTTTAGTCTTTCTAAAACTGATAGTGGCTCACACCTTCCATTTTTATCCTTGCCAAGACCGCTTTTTCCATCATAACCTTTTTCTTTTATCATGGTGTATCCTTTTCCATATATTGTTATTGACAAGGGAGTTAAGTCTCATGGTTCTCTATAAATCTAGGATAGTATATCATCTCTGTCCTCTTGACTCATTTTACCCCATTTTATGAAACTATATTTTGAGGAACCTTGAAAGTTTCATTTTCTTGTATTCTAAAACAAGGTTTTCCATAGACTCATGGAGACTTGGGCATCTTGGTTATGCAATAGGTCGTATTTAGCTTGTACTCTCCACATCCTTGGTCATGAATTTGGAAGCTCAGGTTGATGTTTGGGGTGATAAACAAAGTGGAAGGTGTTAGGGAGATGGTTGTGGTGGTTGAGGAAGCAAGAATGGATGCGGTAGATGAAGAGGCAGAAGGATTCATGAGTGCTGAGGGCTTAATGAATTTAGAAGACAAGGACGTCAGAGCTTCCCTATTGATAGGGACTTGGCATTCTGAGACACCTTGTAAGTTTGTACAATATTGGAATGGATCAGGGTCTCCATATATAGTAATCTTAGTGCCTTCGAAAGGAAACTTCAAGCATTGGTGATACATGGAAGGGATGGCTTTCAGAGCATGGATCCAAGGTCGACTGAGTAAAATGTTGTATGGTAGGTCTAAATCAAAATTTTTGAAAAGTGGTGTCAACAATGATTGGCCCGATTCGAATTGGGAGTGTAATTATGCCTCGAGAGGAACATTCTTCATCATCATATGCCTTGATAACAATGCTTCTTGTGGCGTCTACACAAGCATCAGAAAAGCCTAGTGCCTTGACCAATTTTAAAGAACATATATTCAATCCTGCTTTGCCTTCTACTAAGACTCATATGACCTTATGTTTATGAACAAAAAATTTGATATGAAGGGAATCATTATGGATGGATTTCGATGACGAATAGTCTTGGTTAGAAAAGGTGATATGGTGGGGAGTCATTCAATATCCTACCATGGCTTCGAATTGGCTGGCATCAATATCTTGAGGCACGGAGGTTTCTTACAATGTTTTATCTAGGATGGCCTTATGGGCAGGCGAGATGTGTAAAAACTCAAGGATAGAGATTTGTGTCAGTGTTTTTCCAAGCTGGTCAATAAGATTAAAGTTTCCTTTAGGTTGGGACTGCTTGCTTTGGGGACGTGATTGCAACTACAAAGAGGATGGGCTAGCTATTGTTACCTTTGGTTGTCTAGGGAGAGGAGGGTCAGCTATGGTGACCTTTCTGCCATGAGTGGTGACATTGCATTTAGGGGCCTTTCTAACGGTGACCATGCAGACATGTTCATTAGTTGTTCTAATGTGATGTACAATAGGTCCCCTAGAATAGTCATATCCAATACGGGCATGGTTGGATCAATTATTTGTATTTGACGTAGAAGGGTTTCTAGAACCATGATCTTGCAGTGGGTTTTTGTGTATTGTATGATCCGCATTAGAAGCAAATTGTGGTCTGCCAACTTCAATGATGCGCTTTTCAATAAGGTCATGTACCATATTTTTCAATTATTTACAGGAAGAAGTTTTGTGTCCTTTTATTTGGTGATAGTCACAAAATGCATTATCATCCCACCAAGATGTTTTCAATTGCTCATGGTCATATGGTTTGGGGTCCTAAAGTGTGATGACACCATTCTGAAGACAGTTCTTGAGGACTTCTTCAATAGGTTCACCCAAAGTGGTGTATGTGCGACCTCTAGGGAATTGTCTTGGTTGTCTAGGCTGCCCTTGAATTTGATTGTTTTGATTGCCTTGGTTATTCTAATTTTTCTAGACAACATTAGCAGCTTAGGTTTGTGTCATCATCTGTGTGTTTTGTGGTTGTGTCCCTTTTAGGGTAATCATCAGACCCATAGCGTTGACAACCTTAGCATTGACTGCACCATCGTTGGTAACATGTTTGTTCTTAACCCAGAATTTGGTTTTGTCAACAAAAGGAGGGTTTGTGTTTGTGTTCTTAGGACTGTTATTTAGTCTTCCTTTAGCTATGAGGGCTTGTTCAACTTGGACACCTCATTCAACTAGGTCTACAAAATTTGTGCAACAATGAACACACAAGCCATTTTTTAGTGGGCCTAATAATGTTTTTATGAACATGTCAACTTTTTCCTTTTTAGGTATGTCTATATGATAGCAACTCACTAGGCCCCTCCATTTTTGAAAGAATGGTAAAAAGGTTTCACCTAAATCTTCTTGTGTGAGCTGGCATAGATTGGTAATGGAGGTGTCTGTGTCAATGTTGTATGCATAATTTTTCATGAATTTTTCAGCAAGTTCTTTCCATGATTGTATTCTGGGTTGTAGTGTATAGAACCATTCTAGGGATGGTCCTGTGAGGCTTTTAGGAAATAGTCACATTAGATATGTGTGCTCATGAGCAATATCCACACAACTTGTTACGAATTCTCTGATGTGGTCAAGTGGATTTGTTTTACCCTTGTATATGTTGAAGTTTGGAGCCATATAACCATGTGGAAATGGTGGCATGTACAAAGTTGAATCGAAAGGATATGGACATAAGTCATATGGAATTTGCATATTCTTGTCAGAAGTTTTCATATTTTACATCTATTTTTGAAAGTCATCCACTCTTGCTAGCAAGGCGTCTACAATGGGATGATTGGTTGCTTGAAAGTATGATATGTTTTGATTAGGAGTTTGCTGATATTGCCAGTTGTGAGTGGGATTTGTTGTTGAGTATGAATTTGGGATGAGTATGTGTGAATATGTGGCCCAGCCATATTTGTTTGTATTTGAGGTATCTGAAATTCGTGACTCATTTGATTGCCAAAGTTACACATTTGAGTTCCTTGTCCTTGTTGAAAGAATTGTTCATGCAACATGTTGGTGTTTGTTCCTTGGGAGTGTCCATGTGGTATATGCATATTGTTCCCTTGTCCATGTGGTATGTTCATTTGCGATGATGTGTTAATGGTGTGTTAAGGGTCTTGAATGAAAACACATCGTGAGTTTCATCCAAAGGGATTAAATGAGGTTCTACCATAAGGATGTGATGAAGATGCCCCCATTTTCATAGATGAAGATCCAAACATAGGATTTGAGGAAGTGGTTCCTACTAATGTAGACACAAAGGTGGATCCTATCATTTGTGAAGATGATGTGGATGTTGTAGGCATGGTCTATGAAAAGGTAGCTCCTATTGTTTGTGAAGATGATGTGGAAATTGTAGGCACAATCATAGTAGATGTTCCTCACATAGACGTCATGTTGGTTGAAGAGGAGGTGTTTTTATTTATGGTGCCACAAGATGTCACATTAATAGTGGTTGTGACAACTTGCATAGTAACGACAATGTTATTGGTTGAGGTATTGTTCTTGTCATGTTGTTATGTCATGTTTTGTGTCGTATTATTAGGAGAGGTAGGTCATATGGTATTAATGTCGAAACCTTTTGGTAATCTTATGCCTTGTTCTAAGAGCATAGCGAGGTATCGTTCAGGATCGTTCAAGACCAAGTCTTCAACAAATGATGCTCCTTCAGGATTTTGGGCTGCTGCCTCTAATTTTTTAGCATAAACTTGTCCATTTTGGTCTTTTTGTATGAATTGTTCAAAAAGTGGATTTTGAAAAGAAGTTGACATGTTCATGGAAGATTGTGCCTTCAAATTGCCAAATGGGTCATCAAAGATCCAATCATTGGGATTGGTGTTGTTTTCAAAGTCTTGTCCAAAGTCTGCCATTTGCCTTTTCTTTCTTTTCTTTCTTGTTTCCACCATCAAAGAGATTGTTCAGATGAAGATGATGACAATGCAAGTATGACACTAGTCTATGTTTTTGTCTTTTTGTGTGATAAAGGATGACAATGCAATGAGATGATAATGTTTTCCTAAGGAGATGTCTAATGTCGAAAAGCTAAAGTGATTATTATGACTAGGATGACAATGATGACAAGGTGAAAAATAAGGACTAAGATGATTATTTTGACTAAAGAGGAATTTAATGCAAAACAATAACAAATAGGATGAATAATGTTTTTGTATTTTTTTTTTGGGAATAAGGTATGCAAGATATAAACTAGAATGAAATTTGGAGAAAGGGTAACCTAAGCACTCTAAGCTTAATCTTTGTGTTCAATTTTAGTTACCAAAGGAATTATCAAAAATGACAAGATGAGAAAGTCAAAAGGACTAGTGAGTTTTCCTAGCTAGACTGCTGGGTTGGAAAGCCTCACAAAAAGTGACAACGATTGAAGATAGAAATGAATGATGAAGTCCAAGATAACCTAGTTTTGAAAGCAATGATTTTGCAAATTATGATAAGGTTGGCCTAATCCAAGGTATGAAAAAATGAAAACCTGAGGTCAATATAATGCTAAAAAATGATGATTATGAACCTAATGGATAAAAGTAAAATTTGAAAGATTAAGCCTATGATAAAAAATGCAAACTAATGGGAGAAAAATGAAGATTTTGATCAATTTGAAAGCTAGTTTTTGATAGAGACCTCTTGGAAGAATTGTTTGAAAGTAGGCTAACAATGCTTAGACTTAGATTCAGGTTTGCATTAGGGTTTTGTTTCTATCAAGAAAATGCATCGTTTTAGGTGGCGAATGCGTCACAGTATGGCAGATGCATTTGAGTTTAAGCAAATGCAGTTCTGGAATTAACAAATACGATAGAGTTTTGAAAATGTGGTTCTTAAAATCTCAGATGTTTCATGACACATACAGATGTAGTGTTTATGGCAGTAGATGCAGTTTAACAGAGCAATTGCATCTAAATTTTTTTCAAATGCATTCCAATTTAGTGAATGCATTTTAACAGTTGCGTCACAATTTGTTAAAATTGAGTTTTTGAATCTATTGAGAGAAAATTTGATCTTTCAAAGGTTGAATTTTTTGTCTAGAAGTGTAAATGTGGTGAACAATGTTTGAAAATATAGCAAGCACTTGACAAGCACAATGTTTTGGTGTATGCAAACGCACATGAGACAAGCACAATCCTAATAGGACAATAGGCCAAGGGTTTGTATACTTGATATAGCCCACTGATATACCCTAGATTGGTACTAAACACCATTCCTTCTTGAGAGCAGATAGCTTAGAAGTTTGGTGGCACTGGCTCCCATCCATGGCTCATTAACGTCATTCGAGCACGCCAACTTCTGATTCTTGGGTAGTCACTTCTCAAGAATTGCTATCTCTACTCAAGGGGATCAGTAGTGAGTGTCTTTGGGCATGATACTGCACCCTACACTATACCAAGTAAGGACCAAAAAATGGTTGGCTTTTAAAACAATAGGTGTTTAGTAAGGGCATTCCGTTCATAGGGCATGATCCATATGACAAGAGTCACCTTTCAAATCCATCTCGTTAGAACCATAAACGTGATTCTTGAGCTTTCCCCAAGAATCCACTTCTATATACTGGCTGGAAGTCATTCAAATTCAGGGTGCTACCAGTGTGAGTCATCTTGGGGTGAGTACTTTTTCCCACCAGAACAGGCCTAAGTTCTAGAGTGAGTAACCATTTCTCTTACACCTAGGATCGCTCGAAAGTGCAAGGGGAGAGGATACTTCGATTACTAAGTCTTAAGGGTGTATAATAGATAAAATGGGTCTGGTTTTCTGATCACCAAGTTTTCACAAGGTGAGAGCATAATCACCTACCATTTGCAAACACAATAAAAAATGAAAGCCATGTTCGTTTTAAGTGCACTAAAAAGAAATGTGTTTTAATCTAAAAAAGAAAAGCACAATGTTTAGTATTGATTATTTGACACTCGAACCTACAAAACCACAAGTTAGGAGTTTTATCCACCAGTCTTGGACCCACGAAATGTAACCACCACATGTTGGAAACTAAGATTAGTAACACAAAAACCTATGCTAGGGAGAATGGAGAAAATGAAACCAGAATGTCAAAAGAACTAGTGGACATAAATAATTAAATAAATTAAGAAGTTTATTTAATTATAGGAAGACATTAGATAACTAGCAACACACTTAAATAAATAAATAAAAATTATTTATTTAAATAATCAGGAAGAATAAAGAGACAAATTAATTAAATAATTAAAATTATTTAATCAATAGATGGAAATGGACCGAATAACATAATTAAGTGCTTTAATTATGCTAGGACGAAAGTGTCAAGAAATAGAGCTTGCAAGACTAGGTAAACTTTAAGTGCTACAATAAGGATTAGGCTTCTTGTGTCTTATGTTGTGCTCATTGACCAGTGTTGCAACGAGGGTTGATGTGAATTAATCTCCTTGATCAGTCACTATCTCTCTTGGAACTCCATACCTTGTGAAAATATCCTCATAAATAAATTCAACAACCCTATTATCTCTTGCATGTTTCAAGGCCTTAACTTCTACCCACTTAGTTACATAATCAGTGAAAACTAAGATATAGGACTTACCATTTAATGGAGGATCAATGGATCCCAAAAAATCTAGTCCCCATTTGTCAAATGCAATGATTACTACCTAAGGGAAAAGTGGCGTCTCACTAGATTTGGTTGGTCTACCCATCCTTTGGCATCAATAAAATTTTCTTGTATACCTTCCTACATCCTTGTGGAGTGTTGGCCAATAATATCATGTGTTCAAAATCTTCATTGCTGCCCTCTTGGCTGCAAAATTTCCTCCACATGGTTCATTGTGGCATGCATGCAAAATATCATGTCTCATATTCTCTTACACATCTCCTCATGACATGGTCTACTCTAGTATAAAATAAACATCCAACAATCCATGAAAAAAGAAAATATTGCATGCAAAATATCATGTCTCATATTCTCTTACACATCTCATGGCATAGTCTACTCTAGTATAAAAAAACATCCAAAAATCCATGAAAAAGGAAAAGATTTTTCAATGAGCACCCTTCTCTCTTTTGGAGAGAAGTGAGGAGGAACTCTCCCTGTGACTAGATAATTAGCTATGTTAGCATACCAGGGTGTTTGAACACTGATGGAAAATAGATGCTTGTAAGGGAAGGAATCATCTATGGCTTGATTTTCTTCTGATATAGGCATCCTTGAAAGAAAATCTACAACATTGGCCTTCCTTGGTTTATCCACAATAGTTATGTCAAACTCTTGCATCAACAATTACCATCTTGCCATCCTACCTATGATCAGGGGTTTATTCATGAGATATCTAATGGTTGTTTTATTAGTGTGCACAAAGATTTCATAGTCTATTATGTAGTGCCTAAATTTTTTCAAGGCATAGATCACTGCCGTCATTTCTTTTTCTATCACTGTATAGTTGAATTCAGCTCCTTGCAGGTTTTTACTGACAAAATAAATGGTATTTTCAATAGCTCATTTTTTCCCTAAAATAGATCCTATGGAATAGTCTAATGCATCTATATGGATGTGAAAATGAAGCTCCCAATTAGGTCCTTGAGTATAGGAGCATGAGTCAAAACTATTCAAATGAAAAAATGCTTTGTCACAGTCTTCTGTCCATTGAAATTAAGCTTCTTTGGTCAGAAGAGTGTACAATGGTGCTATTATTTTGCTAAAATCCTTGATGAACCACCTATAATAGTCTATATGTCCTAAGAAACTCCTAACATCTTTTTTTTTTAGGGGTGGGAAAACTTGTGATTACCTCAATCTTTGCAGGGTCTACTTGAATTCCTTTGTGAGAGATGTAGTGGCCTAGAACTACACCTTCTTGCATCATCATTAAACAATTTTCACTATTTAGAGATAGGTTGCAATCTTCACATCTCTATAGGACTCTCCTAAGATTCTCCAATGCTTCATTGAAATCAATTCCATACGCGGTAAAATCGTCCATATAAATTTCCATTCAATCATGAGAGATGTCTAAAATTATGCTAATGACTGCCCTTTTAAAAGTTACAGGTGCATTTGATAATCCAAATGGGAGTACTAAGTAGGAATAGGTCCCCCATGGATAGGTAAAGGTGGTATTCTCCTAGTCCTCAAGTGCAATTTGGATCTAGTTATAGCCACTAAAGCCATCTAGAAAAGAAAAGTATTGCTTTCCTGCAAGTGAGTCCAAAACTTGATCTATGTAGGGTAAATGAAAATGGTCCTTCTTGGTGGAGGAATTAAGTTCCCTATAATCAAAACAAACTAACCATTTCCCTCCTTTCTTGAGCACAATCAACAATGGAGACACCCACAGGCTATCTCAAATGGGGTAGATAAATCTTAGATCTAGCAATTTTTGTAGCTCTCCTTTTACAATTTCTCTTAGTGTAGGGTTAATTCTTCTCCGTGGTTGTCTAACTGGGGTGCAATAATCTCTGATGTAAATTCTATGAGTGCAAACCTTAGGTTCCAATCGTTTCATCTCATGATATTCCCACACAAATTCATGTTGGTGGGTCTTCAGTAAGGTTGTCAATGACAACTATTGTTCTTCATTCAATTTGATGTTAATACTTAGATATTTTCCATTTGATACTTATACTTGTGTAGTTAACTCTATCATAGTTGCTTCATTAACACATGGTACCTTGATTTAAAATGGTAGGAATGTATGGGACACACTTTTTTTTGTAGGAAGTTTAGCTATAGGAGGAGTGTCTACAGGAAGAGCATGCAGAAGTGTCCTGACTAGAATAGCAAACTAAGAAGACGATGCTTCCTATACTTCAAAATTATTTTGAATGATGTTAGCCAATACTTCATCTTCATATTGTAGCTACATAAAATATCTTCTACCTAACACCATAAGTTGTTGCACATAATTAACTTCCTCGGCCTCTTCACCAACATGTGGCGATACAAGATTATCCTCATCATGAGATGACTAGGAAGGAGGATAAAGAGCATTTTTTTGGTGTTATTTCCATAAAAATGGTCATGTCTCCTATCCTACATCCAATATATGCATTTTTTGTTGCTAACCATGGTCTTCCAACAATAATGGGATACCTACCTAGTGTGGCTTTAGGAGAAAGAATCATGAAATCTGTTGGGTACTCCCATGAGTCTAGAATTACCACAAGATCCTCTACTATACCATCAAGCTTAATAGTAGAACTATTAGCAAGTTGCAAGATAGTAGGAGTAGGTCTCATTCTTGCAACATTTAGTTGTTGTAGGATATCCTTACTAATTACATTTATTGTTGCCCCCAAATCAATTAGAGCATTCTTTATTTGGATCCCATTTATAAAAAATCCTACCACAGGACTACCTAGGTCATTATACTTATTGATAGTCACTTTCCTAAGCATGATGTAAGCTAGCTTCCCCACCACATGAACCGTAGTGGGGTATTTCTTCTTCCTGCTATTGGAAATATGCCTCAATCATCACAAGATGAAACCTCTTTAGGAGCCAACACTAGTAGAATTTGGAAAATAAATGACTACGTGACTAAAAATTTTAGTCACGTGACTAAAAATTTTGGTCATGTGACTAACACTAGTAGTATTCGGAAAATAAATGACTAATTTGGTCATTTATAAGTGACTAATTTGGTCATCGGGTAAAATCACAACTAAATGACTAAATAAATGACTATTACTCCTCTATTCTTTTTTCTTTCAAATTTGATCATAATCTATAGATCTTAAGCCCCCCTCATGGGACCCCTATCTAAACAGGCCATTTGGCCGCCTAGGTTGCTTGGTGCACCAAAAAATACCTATTACATGAAAGATATTTCCTTTTGGTGCAGTCTCAAGGCCTTCACATATTTTTTAAAAAAATTAACATTTACATTCCTTAACTTTTATTACTCATTATGTTATTGAATCGTTAATGTTTTTAACTATGATTTGAAGCCAGTTTGATAAAGATGACTAAATTCTTAATTAAAGTGGATAATTAAAAAAAAAGAATGAATTGAGGGAGTGGGTAGTATTATAATATAATATAATAATAATATATTACTAATATAATAATATTATATTTATATTATAATGTATTTTTTTTATACATAAGCATTATTTTATTAATATTAAGAAAAAGTACACCTGTTTGCAAAGCAGGAAGCAACCGACCAAAACCCTACACCTACTAGCCTAATCACAACCATTATAGATTCCAAATTCATAGAAAAAATTCTTCAAAATTTACATTTCGCATTCAAAACTATAGTAAGAAACTATGACTACCCCTACAGACAAAAGCAAAATTAGCAAAGCAAGGAAATCACCCAAATCACAAAAAACCATTCAAACTAGCAAAGGACACGAAATCCTCTACCCATTCGAAACCACCAGCAACCATGAGACCCAACAACTTCTTTAGATACTCAATTTCCATGACCACTATCATGTGGTGGTGCATAAGGGCCACACCACTCAAATCTAGTAACAAAGGGAAAAATTTAACCGCCTCATCCATGGTCCATGGGAGCTCCATATCCGTGAGACGTGGAACTCTTGCTGATTATTGCCACTTTCAATGTCTCATCCACACCATCCATCAGTTCTTTGCCAAAAAAATACACCAGTAAATCCTTCACCTCCTCCTTTGGCACTCAATTGTCCAATAGAGAGGCCAAGAAATGCAACTTAGAGATATGTGGTTTTTCCCACCCGTAATCATCGTGCTCAATATGACCTTTCCCCACTATTATCTTAACTGCTGCCACCACCAGTGGGTTGTTATTGAGCAAGACTCACTTAAGCCTGTGATCCGTGATGAAACGAAATGTACCTTGCCTCTTCTTAGCCTACAAGGCAATTTGAGTATCAACATCAAACCAGGCCAGGCCCTCCACCGAAACTGCGATCACAAATTTTGAACACCCTACTCGAGCCATCCTTGGTTACCACCAGAAGTTGAGAAGAAATTCTCCACCAACTCACCACCATCTAACCCTCACACACCAGACAAACTATGCAACAAAATAAACTCCAACCATCATAAATATAGCCCACGACGTTCAATCAAGCTGCACATCCCATGAACCAACCATAATTACTATGCAAGGCAAGCTATCCTTGCTCAGATTATCTCATCCTTTTTCACTTGCCCCATATACCTTGAAATCCTTAGAAAAAATGTGCAAACAACAACTCCATCATTACAATAACTCGCCTAAACCATAGGAAGCCCACACAAATCCCACCTGCCACCTCCAAGCTGGACTCCCCACAAACCTGCCACCTTGCTCGCCAACACTTTGCGCTCTGTCAGCATGGAGGGTCGCCTGCCCATCCACCCACTATATTATAATGTATTTATTATTATATAATATATATTATATAATATTATATTATACTATAATATAATATAATATAATTATAATATTATTATAATATAATATAATATTATATAATTTTCTTTTTTTATTAGGGGTAAAAAATGGGTTTTGATGGAGCCTAGAACCCAATACAAAGGAAAGAATGCTACACAAAAGATAAACCATAGACTAACATCAACTCCAAAGTAGCCTCAAAATATTAACAGGACTACGCATTTTGCATCTTACAAACATTCAAGGGCCTGAGACCAAAACAACAGGACCCATAAACCAACAAATCAACAACAAGAAAAACCCCATAGCTAGCACTGTAGCCAAGTAAACCTTCAACAACAACCATAGGCCCAAAACAACCAACTCCAACACCACCTATAACAAAAAGAGAACAAAGATCCCATCTAACAAAGGAAATACCAAAGCACCCCTAACCAAAGATAACCACTGGGAAAGCAAACAAACACTCATCCCAACCAAAAAGGAAATGAAAAACCTTAGCAACAACCACCCATCAGCACAAAAGACCAACAGAAGCAGGGTCCCAGCCTCAGAATGAATGAGAACAACCAGCCCCAAGAGGAACAGGGGAGCCCAAATATGAAGGAAATCAGGAGAAGAGCCAATAGGAAAGAACACCAAACAACCCCAACATGCTAGTCAAAGCCAGAGATAAGTCAAGACTCCCAACATCCAACTAAAAGGAAATGCCACCACTCCTCAGAGAGGAGACAAGAAGAACCCACAACAATCCAAGAACACAAACCTCCAAAGCAGAAGCACCAATCAAGTAGCAGGAAAAAGCAAGGGAAGACCAAGAAGAGGCCAGAAGCAGAACAAACCAACATGAAGAACCACCAAGCCTTCCTATTACACTGAATAGGAACAAAAAGAGGCCCCTTCTACACCCAGACATCCTCAAGGAAACCCTCACTCCCCAACTGCATGGTAGGCAGCCAAAAAAGCCAGTCCTTATCCAAAAATTAAGGAGCCAAACCAAAAGCCATGGAAAGCTTAAGCAAAGCCCTAGCACGTTCTAAAAGCCCCACACCAAAACCCCCAAAAAGGAGGGTCAGGAGGAGAAAGAAACTAAGAGACCAAAACCCTCCACCATAGGACAATAGAGCCATCATCACCAAACCAAAAAAATCACACCACACATGCCTAGAGAGAGGTCCAACACCAAGCACGAGCATCCACCAGCCACCACAGACTAGGGATCAACCAACAAACACTAGAGGATGTGACAACCAAAAGGCAAAGAGATAGGCCAAGCACCACCCATACCCTAGAAGAGAAACAAAAAAAGGCCCCCCATCATAAGCAAAGAGCCACCAACTACCAAGGAAGAACATGCGATTAACATGCCTACAAAGAGAAGAGGATAGGGCAAAGAAAGCCATCCTCCAAGAAAAATACCTTCGCCCAAACTCAAGACAGTTTGTCACAACACTGCAATAGCTGAGACCCAGGAAGAAAGAGGGACCCAAATGCAAAGAGCATTCAACAAGATCCCAAACCGCATCCCCATCACCATCGCCTTCTCCCTCATCATCCTCCTCTACTCATTTCAAATCAACACTCCTGCCGCTTCTGCCAGGGCTCCTGCTCGATGCCATATCTTACAGTATATTATATAATATTATATTATAAAAATATATTTATATTATAATATAATATAATATTTATAATATAATATAATATTATTATAATATTGTATAATATTATAATATTATATAATATAATATTATATAATATTATAATATTATACAATATTATAGTATTATATAATATTATATTATATTTATATTATATTATAATATAACATAATATTATTATATAGTATTATATTATAATATTATACAATATTATAATATTATACAATATTATAATATTATATAATATTATAATATTGTATAATATTATTATACAATATTAATATTATATAATATTATAATATTGTATAATATTATAATATTGTATAATATTATAATATTATATAATATTATAATATTGTATAATATTATAATATAATATAATATTATATAATATTATAATATTATACAATATTATAATATTATACAATATTATAATATTATACAATATTATAATATTATATAATATATTTAATAATATCTATTGTATAAAAGTCAAAGATTTATATATCATTATTATGCCGAAGGCGTGTCCCTCATTGAGCTTTCCAAGCTCATTTTTGCAATTGGTGGTTGGAAACCATGAAGGCTCTCAACAAGGTTCTCCATCTGTGCACAACTGTTGATCTTTCCACTGGCAACACACTCATTTTTGTGGGTGGTTGTGCATTTACTTAGGTCGTCATGATTGTTGTTGCTGCCTGTTTGGTTGCAGCTCTTTAATGCACATGACAACACATGCCTTGAAGACTCAACTGGGTTACCCTGATAACTGTCGCTCAAGCAGGTGGGAAGAAGAAGAAAATGTTGGCAAAATATCTGATCGGAGTAATGAATGTCCTCGACAGCACGACAGAATGAGGTAAGTCGGTTACTCCTTTACTAGATGCCCCAAACCCTACATTGATATTCATATATACATTTCGGGTAAAATATTCTGTCAAGAGATATTTGTGCAGAATCTTAAGGTAAGTCATATTTAGTTTGCCGTTAATGGTTTCCACTCCAAGTAGGTTAATGGTTTGAAAATTTCTTGTGACCATTTGCTACTTACCAAGTAGGTAAGTGGAAGCAAACCCTTGTGATCAATGAACTATTGAACAATGTACACTGCTCTTGAAACTTTACAATTTGCTACTTACCAAGGGCTGCAAGTTTGGAGCAAAATTTGCATAAGACAGAACTATCTACAACTGTTGATCATTTTGGGAGGCAAGTAGGTGTCATTTAATGTCCACGATGGTTGTGCACCCTCTAGTAAGCATTAACTCTCCTTCACTCCCTTCTGCCTTCTTCATTCATTTACCCATAGATGGGAATTTGTGTCCAAAATATCTCCTTATGTATGCCTTTGACATCTTCGATAGTGAGGGTTTGTGAACACCCTTCTTTCATTACCTCGACATCATCGACATTAATAGAGATTTGTGCAAAACCTTAAAGTATTTTACTGCCAAAATATTGCCATTTGTCCTTGTATTTTAGTGCTTCCCTTGCCGTTAAAGGTTTGCAAATACTTCCTTATTGGTATATTTTTTTCCCTATTTTACTACTTTCCCCACCGCTAATAGTTTCCTTTATTGTGAATAGATTGAAGCAACAACAGTACATAATTTGGGTCTAGAGATTGAAACAACAACAGTACTAAATTAGGTTCTAGTTAGTTTCATTTAAAAAAACCAGTTGTTTCATTTTCCTACGAGCTCTGCCAATTTTCTCTCATTGGCATCATTGACAGCTCGACACAATTTGCGCTGAATCTTTAGGTAAGTCACTTGCCATGATTTTTCTTCATTACTGATCAGGTTTCATCTTTTATCTTCCTCTTCTTTTTTGTGTGTTTTATGAATTGTGGCTTCAATTGCCAGTGGTAATATGACCAATGCCCCAATAACATTACACAAAAGTTTAAATATCCTTAGCCACAGTAACGCGTCCAGTATTTATACAGGGCATTTGGCTAGGTTGTGCTAAAATAAAATAACTAAAAAAATTTTTGTTTCCATACCTGGAATAAGAACATCCTCTGTATCTCCGTCATTTTGATTTTGCTTTGACTGTTTTTCTTTAGAAATAGAAAATATCTCATTTCTTCCAACCTTCAACACCTCTTTCTCCTCCTCCTCTCCTTCTGAATCATCCTCAAGTTTTTGCTACTAACTATTTTTATTTGAGTATCTCAGTGTGGATATATCAAGGTTGTTGGGGCTCCTCTGAGTTGTGCTTTTATAAGTGTTTTTATTCATATTGAAATTCTTTCAATATTTTCTCTTTAGACTCTTGCTTTTAAGGCCTATCTTACATTTGAACTCTTGTAATAATATTTCCAGTCATCACTCATGGCTATGTTTTCTTTGAGAAGTAGAAATATATTTTTTCCTCATCAATAATATTAAGGTAGAGTACAAACCAGGGCATTCAATCAGTTGATTAGATCCATACTAGGTTGCTCTTTTTGAGCAAAAACCTCACCCTATAACACAAAAACAGAGAACTCATATGAACCATGAGTAGAAACTATTATGGTAGGTGGAAAAACAAGAGGTTACCGAGTCTTCTAAAACTGTCATAAATGAATTCTACTAATTTGGGTTTGTAGGTCTCATGAATGAGCAACTTGAGGCTTGAAGATATAAAACAGGGTACGTAGAGCTACCCTAACAATTTGGGATTTAGCTGGGTGCAATCCAACAACTAGATTAGTATCATGGTAGAACAATTCCATATATAGTAGTAGACTTAGAACCTCCTAATCTATATCTACATAAAAGATGTATCCAATACAAACAACTTAGTATTTTGACTTGTGTCTTCATAAATATTGAATGATTTAATCTAAAACCTTTCATACTTGTGCATGAAATCCTCTTGTACAAAAAGGATTACATGTTATAAATTGTTTAGATAACATTTCAGACCAATAAACTCCCACAAATTAGCAACTACATGAATCATGAAAACAATAGAAATAAGTAGAGTTGCAGTGTACTCAACCTGCAGTCTCCGTGAAAATTAACAATTGATGGATACAAATGGAGAATAACTCACTATACATCTTGCTAGCTAAAATGTGTATAATCAATGTACCTGTTATTTGATCTACATCTATAGTTTGATGGAGGAAAGTACCTAATAGTTAAGTGTTGTCATATAATAGTACATAGACTTCTAAAGGATTTATTTATTTTTTAAATATTATTTTATGTGACATCCAAAATTAAAATTAATAAATCAAATGATAACATAGGCATCCCAAAATCACTTGATCTAATATATAAATTATTAACCTACCTTTTTATTTCTATTTAAAATCGCCTATACCAAATGCTTTAGAAAAAGCCTTTCACTTAATATTAGTGCAAAGTGCAACCCTGACACATCCTATTACTAGTTCCATATAATTTTTTTTAAGTAATTCCAAATGAGCACATCAAACAAGCCAACATAGGGTGTTGAACTATTGGGACCTCTCCCACCACTAGAAAATGCAAACACCCAACAAATAGCTAAAAAGAGTAGCATATACAGTACCAGTGGTCAAATTAACCTAAAATAAGAACTCTAAAATCTCAAAGACCTTTGCAAAACATACCCCACTTAGAAAGTAAGAGAAACCTATCTCATCCTAATTAGTGGAAAATAATACTTTATAATCTATCATCCAGCATCATGTATTTTTTAGAATCCAAACAACAGAAGGGTGCCGATGGTAGAGATTTCTACACCCTAAACATTGTTAAAATTAGTGGAAAAGATTAAGTGGCTTCAAACAATAGTGGCTTTCAAAACTGACCTAAGGCCTGAATCTTGCCACCCATGGTCTTGCTTACATACATACACTCATATTAACTATATTAGGACACTGCATGTAAGCAAAAAAAGAATAGTGCAAGATCATATTTGAATCAAAAGGTGGTATATTTAAACCTTTTTTGTTTTGATGGACAAACCATAAAAAAGAGATAGTGTTACCTCTTCTATATGTAGTAAGAGTCAGTTTCTTATGTGTCAAACTGACCATGTGTATGAGAAAAATTACCAACACACAATGGTCTCTAAACATTCTATTTAGAGACAATATATAAATTCACATGTCATTATTAAACATCAAATTACAAGTGCTTGATATTGTATTAATTCTGCAATGAGTTTTCAGTTACATCCCTTTAAGTACTAGACTACTAGTCATAACTTGACAGTTTCCACTATCGGGCATACTTGTTTCTACTGTCAGCAAGTGTTTGTTTCTCTAATTCAAATCAATATAATATTTCAGCAAGTGTTTCTATTTAATTATTTTTTCACTTTCTTTGTTTACCTAATTCAAATCAGTATAATATTTCAACAACTGTTTCTATTAATTACTCATTGCTCATCAAGTGTTTGTTTCTATAATTCAGATCAATACAATTTTCAAGAAAATATTTTTATTTAATTACAAATTATTACATTGTTATATATTACTTTTCTTTCTCAACTTAATATTTGATACATCTGTTGTATTGTGAACCTACAGATTTCTACAATCTCTATTTTATGTACAATTGCACACTTTACAAGTTTCAAATCTGGACTTTATTGTATGCAAATTTAATAATCAAATACATAGATTGGATATGAAATACATGCATTCTAGCTGCAAGTTCTTCACAAGCCATTGCACTCAAGAAAGGCTTGAAAAAAGGGCTGCTACAGATGTTTCTACAATTATGTCTTTATGAAACACAAATTTGTAAACAGAATTATATGAGGGCTGGTACAAAAAATCCTCTCAAATTCTAATCCTCAATAAAACACATTGTCTATTCCTGGACAACAGTTTCATTCTCAATTTTTTTAGTTCGATTCTCATTGCTCAACACCTCTTTGTCACTCTAATTCATTTCAATATAATTGTCACCAACTGTTTCTATTTATTTATTTTTTCCTTTCAATGCTTGGATTCATTTTTGTAATACATGGCATCTAATTTGGTAGATCATTAGAAATAGTTTAATGTCAATTTATCAGCAAATTCCTATGACCAGTACCTACTGGTAATGTATCATTTTATTGATGTCACCAATCCTAAATCTTTGAACACCATTGTATTATAAAGAGTTTTGTGTCAATTTTCATGTCAACTTAGTCACTCATGAATTTGAGATATTCAGATTATTATTAATATATATGTATACACTAAGTTTATGGGATTTACATTGATTTAAGAAATGGTATTTTACAGGCTTAAGCAAAATAACAAATTTACTATGAACAACTCAAAATTTCAACAAAATATTATGGGAAAATACGAATAAGACATATTTCACTTTCATACTTCAAGAAAATCTTTGAAGTTACTTTATTTAAGTATTTTATGCATTGATAGACTCCATTGCCTAAATTTTACTTTATTTAAGTATTTTATGCATTGATAGAATCCATTGCCTAAATTTTACTTTCACAAGAACAATAACATGCAATTCAATACAAATTCAATATAGAAAACCAAGTTTCATAAGAACATTAACATGCACTTCAAAGCAGTTCTTAACAATGATATATTTCTCAATTAAAAAAATAGACCCTCTCATTAATTGATCTTCCACAACTCTTCGGCGTATCCATTTCACATGAAGGTGCCATTGCTAGTTTATTTAATTTCATACCCTAATGGTCGGGCAACCAACAAATCTTGGCCATAATTTTCAGACTCCCCGCCATAATTTTTATTTTAATAAGCACATTGAATGTCGAATAATTTGTTTCCTTATTTTCTTTCTCATTGTCATCTTCCAAAGCCATTGTTCTCAGGTTTTCTAAAACCCTCGTCAAAACATCAATATTAGGTAGTGATGTATGGAAGGATTACCGGAGGTACCCGTTTTTGCTTTTTGTTTTACTTGGACATGTCTTTTTGCTTGATTGTTTTAATTCTCTACCGTTTACTGTCGATTAATAGGTCTTCATTCTATGTTTACTTTTGGATCTTTGAAGTCATTTGTAATGCAGAAAATTGAAGATATCCTCAACAAAGAAATTGGAACTAAAATATCGTTCCTTTAGTCGAAAATTAGGGTTAGGGATAGTAATTTTTTCTGAATCGCTTACCTAGTTTCTTTTATAATTCAATCCCAATTAATGAAAAAAAATCTTTATCTTTTGGTTTTCCGAATTATCCCCAACAAATAAATTTGTTGCGTTGGCTTTTAATCTCTATTATCTTACAATTTAAGGAGCTGAATACCCCTAAATTTGAAACTGTTGCAAGATACAATAACAACAATTTGGGCCTATAATGGTATGAAATTTCATTTCAAACTGTAGTAGACAGTTTTACTTTGGGTGCTTAATTCAACTATTTTGGTATCTTTATGTCTTGAGGCTTTGTTATTCCTGTGTTGGTTGAAATGCCTAGACAAAATTTAAGTTATTGTGATTGTGCACTAGATAGGAGTCTAGTGCATATATTTTAATTTTCTATAAATTTTTGGTCATGAGAAAGCAATTATGTGTTGTTAGCCATCTTAAATTGTCAATGTTATTAGATTTCCACAATCCATAAGAATATCAATAGTTGTTTCTAGATTCGATTGTGTATAAGATTTTTGAATCAACGTCCTTGAGTTCTCTATCCTGATGATGGATGACGGAGTGTGATTCGAAACATTGATTCAAAAAGCTTACACAATCGAATCCAGAAAAAACTATTGACATCTTAAATTGTGTTTACTTTTTAGCATATCCTGAGAATTTTCTTACCTATCCTTAAGTTTACTTTTATTTTAGAAGATCTAGATTGTTTTTATTTACTTTCTTTCTAAAGTTTGAACTATTTTTGTATCAACTCTCCACATGTTTTTCTTTGTGTTCAAAGTTCTTAAGGTTTTGATGTTGGAGGAGAGTAACATTGATGAGGAAAGTGGGGAATGGCTACATGAACTTGCCCTTAATAATTCCTCTTTGGAAGTTTTGAACTTCTATATGGCAGGACTAGAAAAGATTAGTATTACTGACCTTGAGCTTATAGTAACAAACTGTCCATCTTTAAACTCATTTAAGGTTAGTGAATGTGATATACTAGATTTAACAAATGTTCTAATGAAAGGTACTGCATTAGAATATTTTGGCGATGGTTGTTCAGTGGTCAAGAACATGATGTGTTTCAAAGTTCAAACAATAGTCTTTCCTCCAAAGTTGATCTCATTGCTGGGAGTGAGCTTTATGGCTAAGGCTGAGTTGTTTTCTATACTTAGCTTCTGCTTTGAAGAAATTGGATTTGTACTATACATTTTTTAGCACATAAAATCACTTTTAGTTGGTTGGCCTCTGCACTAATCTATAAATTCTTAACATGCTTAGAAAAATTGATGAGTACCATAGCTTGTGCATAATCAATTGCTTCCATGTTTTTTCCCCTTTCTTTTGGTTCCATAGCATTGTATTTTATTTGTAGTTATGTGAGTTTTAAGCATTTTACTTATGCAAATTCAACAATCTCAGAACATTAAATAGGACACCAAAGCAACAATTATTGGAGGTGCTACTATTTCAAGTTATTAATTTGGTTACTGCTCTTTATTTGTAGACATTTATGCACTTACCATCTCACATTAATGTTTGCATTCATTGCACTCTCTCTAAATTCTCTTTAGAATGTTTTTGACACTATTGGTGGACAAATCTCTAGAAAATATTACAAGCACAAGATGAGACTTCTGATGAACAATTTTAGATACAATTGCAGAAAAATAATCATGGAGGGAAACGAGAGGTTAGACTCCACTCTATCTCCCAAACAGTGGGAGGCATTGAAAGAAAGTATGCGTTTTGAAGAATATTTGACAAAGAGTAATAGAGGCAAGAGAGCAAGAGATAATGTGAGGGCTGAATATACATTTGGCCGAGGTGGGTTGCAGGCCAAAATTGACAAATTTGGAGTAAGTGTATGGATTTTTGGTTCTATTTACATTGTGTTATTTAATTCATTTTTTTTTTGAACTTACTATATGTTGAAATTGACATTGTTTTTTAGGTGGAAAACAATAATAGAGAAGCAGGAGTAGAAGATATTGTCAATTATATGGCAACTCTAGATCGTACTAAATCTAAGAGTAGTATGAATTGGAAATCTAGTTCGTCAACAGAGATTTCACAGCCATTTGTTGAACGCCCAGTAAGAGCCTCTCCAAATTATGTCAACTCAAATGAAGAGTACCAACATATAATGAGTTTTTTTTTTTTAATAAAAAGAGGGGTAAAAACTTTATTGAAATCGAAAGAAGATCAGTACATAAGAATAAGGCAGCCCATCAGATCCCACAAATGAAAACCCAGAACAACAAGAGCATACAAAACCACCAACCAGCCAACCACCAGTAACTTATCCCTCCATATCATCAGCAATAACCTTCTCAAGATCAAGAACATACTCAGGAGATAACTGTCCCCACCCCTCAATCCTCCAATCATCCTCATGCTCTGAAGCCCACTTGGCCAAACAATCAGCCGCCCTATTCCATTCACGTGGGATGTGGACAAACGACACCACTTCCAATGTAGAGCACCTCTGCAAAATCTGTCTAACCACTATAGCAATCTGCCAATCAACATCAGCAACCCTTTTCTCAAGCAGCAAATTAACAATAATCTATGAATCAGATTCACAGATCACCTTTCGCCAACCCAAGGTGCACGCACGTTCAATAGCCCAAAGAATAGCCAGCCCTTTCATAAGGTTGTTAGAATTCCACCACTTATGGATGGAGAAAAGAAAAATGACAGAACCAGTACAGTCCCTACCAAGTCCACCAATACCAGCAGGCCCTAGGTTACCTCTAGAGGAACCGTCAGTATTAATCTTCAGAAACTCCGTCGGAGGAGGCATCCATCTTCCAACCCTTTGAACCTTCTTTTTCACTCTCCTACCTCTTCTAACACAGACCGAGATAGGAGTCAACTCTTGTAACCACAATCTATTCACAATCTCATCATCTCTTTTCTCCAATGAAAGAGTCACTTCACATTTGGCTTCCACTGTCTCTTGGAGCATCCCAATAATTATGTACCAAACCTGCTGAGCCATCAACTTTTCTTCGCAAAAAATCCTACGATTCCTTTCCAGCCAGATTTTCCAAAGGATGAAAGTAGGACCAATGCTCCACAAAATCTGGAGAAAAGAGGCCTGGGAGGGGGGCCTTCCCAGATTACTCCATAATTCAACAAGAGAAGAAGCATGAAAACAAGGATGTTTCCAAACACCCCACCACCAATTCCAGAGCAACATAGAATAGGAACACCGAAAAAATAAATGGGAAGAATCCTCCTCACTGAACCCACACAAAACACACATAGAGGGACCTTGGAACCCGCGCTTATGGAGATTCTCCCAAGTCAAGCATCTATTCCAAGCAAGAGTCCAAACAAAACAATTACACTTAGGCCATGAAAACTTGTTCCACACCTGTTTCCACCAAGGGACCTCCACCCCCCCAAACTTACGAGAAAGCAACTCCTGATAGCCGCTAGCAACCGTATATACACCCTTAGGGTTTGGGCTCCAAGCAAGAATATCCTTATCCCTAAGGGAGTTGCATTGTCTGCTAGCCAAGATATTCTGAAGCACAATACCATCCTCCTCCAATCTGGGAACAGGCCACTCACCAGGGTCCTTCCACCTAGCCACCTCCATCTGTCCACCAAAGTCAAACTTCTTAAAATCACTCACTCTAGACCAGCCGGCCTCCAAAAATCTCTGCGACAGATCCATCAAATTAGGGTACTGACGAAGAATGGGTGTGTAACCATCCCAAGAATCAGACCAAAACATAGCTTCAACCCCTTTATTACAAATCTAGAAAAGGCCCTCCTTGATTAGCGCAGCCCCTTTCTTAAGTGTTCCCCAAATCACAGAGCCTTTCCCCATCAGAGGAAATCTGGGAAGCTCCTCCTTACAAATCCCAGGAAGATACTTGTGGGATAAGATCCTAGCCCAACTATGATCCTGTTCCACACACCACCTCCAGTAGAGCTTTGTAGCCAAAGCTAACCCGGACCATGTCGCCTTCCGTAAACCAAGACCCCCCACCTGCCTTGGGCTACAAACAACATCCCACTTAACCAAGCTCCATTTAGATGAGGACAAGCTACCCGCCCATAAGAAATGTTTAGCCAGAGAGTCCATCTCCTTCACAAACCCAGAAGGAGCAACCTGTAACATGCACCTATAAATAGGAAGAGCCTGCACCACAGACTTAAGCAAAAGCACCCGTCCAGCAAATGACAACCATCGGTGAGTCCAATGACTAACCTTTGCGCGAAACTTGTCCAAGATATTTTTCCATGACTCCCTGGGAAGTCTACCAAAAGAGATAGGAATCCCCAGATAGGTTAAAGGGAGAGAATCAATCTGGAACCTCAAGATATGAGAAATCCTTTACTGTATTGGTCGAGGAGTATTAAAAAAGAAAATGGAGGATTTGTCCTCATTAATCCTTTGCCCAGCTACATCAAGATAGATATCCAAGGCCTTGCGGAGACAGGAAGCTTCGCTAATCTTGGCAAGACCCATCAAAGCCGTATCATCCAAAAATTGTAGGTGTGACTGAGGAGGCAAGGCATTTCCCTACTTCCACCCCTGAATCAAACCAAACTCCACATTACGCTTCACTAGCCTACCCAGACCTTCCGCCAGAAGAATAAATAAGTAGGGAGAGACAGGATCCCCTTGACGAAGACCCCTGGAAGCACTAAAAAGAGCAGTAGGCTCCCCATTAATCAACACCGAGAATGAAGTGGAAGTAACACAGCTCATCACCCACTGGATCCATTCCCCAACAAATCCAAAAGCTGAAAGAATTTTCCGCAAAAAGGACCACCTCACTCTATCATAAGCCTTTGCCATGTCAAGCTTGATGAACATAGCCTTTTCTTTTGAGGATGCCATTGAATGAATGGTTTCTGTTGCAATGACCACCCCATCCAATATTTGGCAATCCTCCACAAAACCACTTTGTTCCTCAAAGATAAGACCTCTGAGCCATTTCTTCAACCTTTCAGCAATTATCTTGGAGATGATTTTATACACCACATTACAAAGAGAAATGGGACAAAATTGATTTAAATGATCCACCCCTTCACATTTGGGAATGAGAGCAAGGAAAGTAGAGTTTAAAGCTCGAAGCATCTGCTTGTTTTCCTGAGACTCCCGCACCACCTCCAACAGGTCCAACTTAATGATGTCCCAAAATTCTTGATAAAATTCCACTGGAAACCCATCAGGACCTGGGGCTTTCCCTTTCTTCATCTGAAAAACGGTGGCCTCTAATTCCTCCATCAAGATATCCTGCAAAAGATACTCATTCATCTCCCTAGTGACCAAAGAGGGGATACAAGCCAGAACTTGGTTTTCTTCCTCCAAAACATCTTGAGAGTCCTCCCGAAATAAAGAAGCATAGAACTTAGAAGCTTCTCTAGAAATATCTTGTGAGGAAGATAGTTGCTCACCCCTATCATTCACCAGAACAGGTATAGAATTACCATTCCTCCTAGCCTTCACCGAGTTGAAGAAAAAAGCAGTGTTCTTATCCCCCTCCCATAACCACTCCACTCTAGCCTTCTGCTTCCAAAAAATTTCCTCACGCAGCTCGCACTCCTCCAAAGCTTTCCGGGCCCTGGTCTCATCCCTGAGTAAGTCTTCAGAAAGACCACACTCTGTTATCTCCCGAGTGATGACATCCAAGATAGCTTGAGGATCAGCCTTAGCATGAAAAATATTGCCAAAGTAATGCCTATTCCATCTTTTAAGTTGATATTTTACATACTGTAGCTGCTTAGAAAAGGAATACATGGCAGTGCCAAAAGTAGGTCTTCCCCTCCGCCACCAATCAGCCATATGCACCTGCAAAGAAGAATCTCTTAACCACATAAGTTGAAACTTGAAAGCAGGGGACCGAGCCACCTGAGCAGAAGAAGCAGAAAACTTAATAGGCCAATGGTCCGAACCCCTCCAGTCAAGAATCTTAGAGTCAGAAGACAACCCTCCGCCAACCCAGAAACAGGACACCAAGAATCGATCAAGTCTCTCCGCAATACAATTCTCCCCCAATCTCCTATTGTTCCAAGTAAACTTCCCATTTCGAGGCTTAATGTCAACCAGGTTCAAAGCAGAGATGCTATCATGAAAAAGGAAAGCAGAAGGTTCCAGTCTCACAACACCACCCTTCTTCTCATCTATCTCAACAATAGCATTGAAATCCCCTGCAACAATCCAAGGGAACAAAGGAGCTAGGCTCCGAACATAACTAATATGAGACCACAATAGCTGCTTACCAGGAAAATCAGTAGGCACATAAATGTTAGAGAGAAGAATAGTTTCCCCCAACTCCAGACTTGAAACAACCACAGAGATCGAGGACTTGGAGGACACCCACCAAAGCGGGCGAATCTTCAATGGATTCCATAGGCAAGCCACCCCACTTGCATTACCATGAGCCCCAATACACTGGCAACTACCCCGCACCCAAAGTTTAGGCATCAACCCCATCATACCTTCAACAGTTAACTTCGTCTCCTGAAGAAAAAGAACATCAGGAGAATGAGAATGCAACAAATCCCTAACAGCTTTTTGTCGAGGGCCACTGTTCAAGCCCCTTACATTCCAAGAGAGAACATTCATTTTGGAGGAATAGAGAAATGAGAATCCAGAGTCTTTATAGACCCAGCCTCCACCAGAGACTCCCCCATCAACTTTAATTTCTCCAAATCCTTCTTTCTCCCTGCTTTAGAAGACTTCTCTACAACCCCTTTCTTTAGGTCCTTCTGAAGAATTCCTAGTGAAGAAGAAGCCTTATTTCCCTTTACCAAGCCTGCTACCAATTTTACCAGAGGGCTGGAGAGACCTCCTTCCCCAGACACCAGCTCCACAGAAGGCTCAGGCCCCCCAAGTACCACCAAATTCAAGTTCGGTTCCAGCTGGGCATCCCCAACTTCCGAAGGAGATTGGATGTGCTCTAGGAAACTGCCTTCTTGAACCCCTTCTGAGATACCGTGATCCATACTCAACAATCCCGGATTCACCTCCTGATGACCAAGGTCGTCAAGCACCTCAAATCTTTTATAGGAATCTCCATCCTGGCGCTCCTTAAAGGTCCTCTTTTGGCCTCGATTCCTGTTGTGGGCCTTGGCGGGAATGAAACCCTCAGCATCCATAGCCTCAGTTGGCACTGTCTCCTTACCCTTGCCACCCTTTGGGGGGTTGCGAGGAGGTTGAGTTGACTGCAACCCTGGAGGTTTAAACTTTGGACATTTTCTCTGCAAATTCCCATATTCATGACAGAGACGACAACGAAAAGGCAAAGTTTCATAGTCAAGCTGTTGCAACCAAGAGCACGAGCCAACACGTATTTCCAAAGAGTCTAGGATAGGGTTATTCAAATCCATTTCAACACATATACAAGAAAAAGTCATTACCTTTCTGTCCAGAGTTTGTTGAGAAGGACCCACTGGTTTTCCCAGTAATGAAGCAACTTGATGCAATATGTCATTGTGCCAAAATTCCACTGGAAATCTAGGGAGACGAACCCAAACCAGCACCCTATTTGGAAGCTCCTCCGAAGGATTAAAGCCTGCATGCCATGGCTTAATGAATAGACCAACTTGGTTGTGGAAGTAAGGCCCACCTTCAAAAACTCTATTGCGATCCGCCATGCAATTAAATGTCACCATGAAATAGTTGTTGGCTAACAGCATTATCTCCATCTCACCCTCAGGGGACCAAGAGCGATGCGCCCATGAATCCAAAAATTGGAGCGAAACCCTCATTCCCAAAAATTTGCATAGCAAAGCATGTTTTGAGAAATACTCGATGTCCTTCGCAATCGATTCAGGTTGGATAACCAGCACTGGCCTTTCCTTGGAACGTTCAAGGAACCCATTTGTCTTCGGAATACGAGAACCACCCGCATGAACAAATCCATCAGTACTTGAGTCATTTGAAAACAAAGTATTATTAAAAACTTTTGGAGAGCAAAATGGGGTCGAAGACCCAAGAGCAGCTCAAAAATCCAAAGGGGATTTGACCCCTGATGACTCCCCCTGAGCCATGCAAAAGCGGATCTCCAAACTTTGAGCAAGAAAACTGAAAAACCCACCCACAGATCCCGAACGAGGTAAAGATCAGAACAAAGGAGAACCAAAAACCACTAAAAAGAGGCAGCCGAAAGAGAAGAACGCAGTAAGTTGAAACCCCAGGAGAAAAGCTTCTGCCCCAGCCACAGCCCACATGCCAGGAGAAGAGAGCACACCGGAAAAAGACACCACCCCAGCAACCTGAACACACCCCACCCACCAGCAAATACTCCCCAAACACAGATAGAGGGCAGAAAATAAGCATGCAGAGAGGGCGAAGCCCTCATGCATGGTGCGGCCACACACAGGGAGCCGCTTCACTCAGCGCCATCTCTAAATTCCATTGATTTAGATCAGGTAAGAGGCTATTCCTCAATATTTTGATTCTCAACTATATCATTTTTTTGCATACTCTTTCTCTATTGTTGTTTTTTCTTTGGTGAGCTCTTCATAATTGTCTTACTCTATATGTTTTTATAGTTGCAGAACAATTATATGAAAGTAGAATGAAAAGGAAAAGACCTTGTCAATAGAGCTCTCAACAAAGCTACACAACTTCAGGAGAATGTTGACAGTGATTATGCTAAATTCAAGGAGTATGTGCATGATATTGAGGTGAGTGCTATGAAACCTTTAGATTAATTTATAATTTTGGCTACTTTGGGTTTGAGCATAGGTCACAACCAGGATTGTATATCAGATTCATTTATGTTTTCTTTTAAATCTAAAATGTTTGGTATGTGAAATGAGTACATTTTAAGCATCTAAAATATTGTTTTTGGTTCTGGTATTTTCCTTGGTTGCTTATAAATGATAGGGAAAAACCTTTAGGAATTTTTTTTTTAGCATAGTATATATATTCAAGAAAAGGTTAAGCATCTAAGATGAATGACATCATTTTCACACCCAAACTCGCCTATGAATACAAAAGGTATGGACACTCTTCTCCAAAAGATGTGAAATTATTCAATATAGTTATATTAATATGCAAATAAAATAGATATATAGGAGTAAACAGATACATGCGAGTAAACTTTATATATAACAAAATGAGTAGCTTCCCACACAAACTACATAGAAAGCAACATTGACTAAATATGGTGAACGTACCTTACTCATGATTTCTAGAATGGCCCAATTATTTGAGATTCTCCCCCATATCATGATAGGTTGCCTTTTACTGTACTATAATTAAAATATTAAACAACATATAACCTTAGCTAGAGAATAGCTTCTTTTACACAGATATTATTCAATTATTGTAGTTATGTATGCAACATGCCTTCCCCTTGAGGAACCCAAAGCTAGAGGACCAAATGGAAGCTTTCCCATGTATACTTTTTTGTGTTTTGGTGCTTTTTTTTTTGGTTGGAGATGATTATTTGTATGTGTTGGAATGTATAGAAGGTCTCTTCTTTTATTAATTGCATGAAGCCATTGCTTGTGTTTTGCTGCAGAGTTTTGATGGTGTCATATGTACCAAAGTAGGGCTCAATTGAGATACTATCAAGGCTCTTCAAAATATATCAAGAAACAACATCTACATTAAAATGCAATGGAGAGGGTTCAAGATCATATAATCATACAATCTTTGAATTAAAAATATGGTCCTATTGTAGTTTGATACTCAATTTTTCTTGCTTGTCCTATTTGTGTACATTTCCCTTCCATGCATGTAATTTTCTACTTTCAAAGTTGTGTCTATTTTAGGGAAACATGTACTTAAAGCTGTAACACTTGAACATAGAAATGTATAAAAGTTTAAATAACCCCCTTGATTCTATTGGCAACCTATCACAGCTGTAACACTTGAACATAGAAGACTGTAGAAGTTTAAATAACCTTCCTAATTCCATTGATGACCTCAGTAAACACATTTTATCATATTTTCTGTGTTCTATGGTATTGAATATTAAATCTTACAATTTTTTATTTGTCTAAATGAGATATTGATTGAGTTGCATGTAGCCATTGTAATCTAAAGAGAAAACTATACAAGTTTATTAGTTTATGTTATTCATGCATAAAAATTTGTTGGAAGCCTTTATGCAAGTTTAGTAGGAACATGGATAATGTGTTATTTGTTGGAAGCTTTTATGCAAGTTTATGTTATAATGTGTTATTTTTTTCTTTTTGCAGGAATGTATTGATAAACTCAAAGGAGATAAAGTTAAGGTGTTGGATCCATTAGATGGTGATGTTGTGGGAATTGGGCAGATTCACTCCCTATTTATTGTACATGGAGTCAACTTGAAAGGAACAATGGATACAAATGTAAACATTTTAAAGGTCACAAGTAACATACCCCTTGTTTATGAAGACAAAATAGATGAAGCTGTTCGTCTGAAAGAGAAAGAGGGAACCTTCACACAGTTGCCACTAAAATATTTGCAAAAAATGACATAGTTGAACATATTTATCATGTACTAGTTGCTAGACATCTTGGCTCACTACTTTATGCAGTATTTTGAATATGTTGTTCAGGGATCTTAATTATCATGGTGTATTTGAAAGACTTGGAAACTCTTAGACAACTTTGACATTTTTTATTATATTTACATATATACTCTTAGACATCTTTGACATCTTATAACTTGATATATATTTGCATTAATTTTTTTTTATTGTAGATTACCTTTATTTATCATGATGTTGAATCAATCTTTTAATTTTAGTATGTTGTAGCTTGTATGCATATGCAATATTTTTATTTCCTTTTATGTTTTAGTTCAAATTTAATATTATGTTAGTTTTGCATAATAAAATTTATGGTATTTAATAAATTATTTGTTTTGTGATTAAATTTACTACCAATTAATGGAAAGTAGTAAATAAAATAACTAAATTAATGACTAACTGTATGACTAAAGTAATGATTAAATTAATGACTAAATATGACTAAATGACTAAATAACTAAATATATGAGTAAAGTAATGACTAAAATAATGACTAAATATATGACTAAATATATGACTAAAGTAATGACTAAATTAATGACTAAATATATGACTAAATTAATGACTAAATATATTACTAAAGTAATGACTAAATATATGACTAAATAAATGACTATCTTGACTAAATAAATGACCAGTTAACAACAATTAATGATTAAATTAATGATTAAATATATGACTAAATTAATGACTAAATATATGACTAAATAAATCACTACCACGACTAAATAAATGACCAGTTAATAACAATCAATGACTAAATCAATGACTAAATTAACGACTAAATTAATGATTAAATTAATGACTAAATCAATGACCAAATTAATGACCAAATCAATGAGTAAATAAATGACTAAAATAGTTTAGTCATAAATTTGGTTGCGTTATAAATGACCGACAATAAACTACTAATGGCCATGTGACCAAAATTAGTCATTTATATGCAATTTTTAGTAGTTTATTTAGTCATATATTGTTGTTTGTGTACTAGTGCAAGTCGGTATGATATTCTAAATGTTTGGCCGACAAGCAATTTGTATCATCATGTTTTGTTTAGGTCACTGTGACCTTGGAGGAGTCTCACCAAACGGTTTCACATTAGAATCATATCGCTGTGACATATTGTGTTCGGCATGACCTCTTACCGCCCGTGGTGATCTTTGGCCAACAGGCCATTCTATCATGTTCGGGGAGACTCATGGTGCCCACGGGCTTCAGGATAACCTATGGCGGCTCAGTGAGAAGTCCTAGTGAAGAGTTAAAGTCTCGCCAACAACATTTGGTTTAAATTCATCAACCACGGGCTTTGGGATAACCTATGGCAGCTCAGTGAGAAGTCCCAGTGAAGAGTTAAAGTCTTGTAGAAAGAAATACTATCGGTAAGAAGTCTTACCAATGTAAGAAAGTCACACCGACCGCATTCATTCAGGATAACAAAATGAGTCTCGGAGAGAAGTCTTAGCAAGAATGGAATGTCTCGCCGATGATGTTGATGTCTTTGGTATAGCCGTTGGTGAATGCTGGACATCGGTGTAACTTATATGTGTTCGATAAGATCTCTCGGCAAAGGTGATATGTCTTGGCGACTGTTGATGGTCTCAATGTAACATTTGTGATCTCGGAGAAACCTCTTAGTGATAGACAAGAGTCTTGTTGACTTCTACTTGGTGCTCGGTATGTCTGGGGGTTTCAGAGTAACTTTGATGATTTGGTATGATCTCCTAGCGAAAGTGGTTATGTCTTTCCAAATATTGAATGCTTCGGGGTAACTCTAAATGAATCGATATATGGTCTCAATGAAAGATGATTGTTTGGCCAATGAGAACAATAGTATCGATACAACATATGGATCTCAGTGTGATCTCCTGGCGACATAAGAATGTTTTAGCGAGAATCTCCTTAACTCAGTATAACACAAGGAGGCTCATTGGGATGTCTTGGCGAGAGCGATACTCTTGCCGAAAGGAAAACTGAAGTCAATACATGTTGTGAGCTCGGTGTAACTCTTGGCGATGTCGATATGAAGTCTATGTGGCATTGGCAAGACACTGTTAGTGTCTCACCGAAATGCCAACACAGTGTGATCTCTTTTGACCGTTTTGATCATCCTGTGTGGAGTCTTATGGACCAATAGGAGAAGTTGAATCTGAATAGTTGGAAGTTTGTTCATTATGACGGTTCTGTGAGGAAGGTCGATGGACATGGAACAATATGGATATACTTTGTGATTACAGATTGTGATCGGTTGGTTGGTTGCATTGATAGATTTTTGTGTGCTTGTATGATCAGTGAATGATTTCTATTTTGTGAAAACTGTAACTTTAAGGTTCTTGTACAAGATTGTTCATGGTGAATGCTGCTGTAAACAAACACCAGAAAGATAAGTCTGATATTTGTATGTAATTTCCATTACTATAAGACAAAGTGATTTCTCTTGGTGTGGTGGGTTTTTCTCCCATAAGTGTTTTCCCATGTATATCTGGTGTTCATATGTGATTGTCAAATTCTCTATTTCTGTTATCTATTTCATAGTGCATCTTAATTGAACTGTAATTGAAAAATTAAAAGTATATCTACATTCTTCTCTGAGGTTTTGGCATTAGGAGAGTTGTTTCCGCACCTTGACTTTCCTTACAAGTGGTATAAGAGCCCGACCAGTTGTGTTATCCTTGTGGGTACGTTCAGTTTTTTGACTCAATTATGTTCAGTGGGAGTCTTGTAGAGTTTGTCAATTTCTAATTACAGATTGGGATTGCTAGCTCGTTAGGAAAGAATGAAATAGAGAAGTTCAACAAAAGTAACTTTGAGATGTGGAAACTCAAGATGGAGGATCTTCTAGTTGTTCGTGATCTGTGGCTTGTAGTGTCTAGAACTAAACCTACAAGCATGAAGCAAGAAGATTGGGACCTTGCAGATAGAAAGTCTAAAGGGCTGATAAGGATCTGTTTGGCAGAATCAATTCTTCTGAATGTGCATGAGGAGAAGACTGCATCTTCTTTGTGGAAGAGATTGGCATCTATTTATCAGGGGAAGTCCTTGGTGAATAAACTGTTCCTGAGGAAGAAGTTGTATTCTTTGAGAATACAGGAAGGAGGGTCTCTGGCTAATCATTTGAATGCATTTAATATGCTGATTGCTCAATTGACATCTGTTGGTGTAAAAATTGATGAAGAGGATCATTGTATGCTTCTACTGTGTTCTTTGCCAGACTCTTGGGATCATCTGGTGATGGCTATTGGGAGTAAAACATCAAATTTCAAGATGGAAGATTTTGTTGGTTCTTTACTATCAGAAGAAATTAGAAGGATATCTTCTGAGATGGCGAAGGAAGCTCTTACTATCCGAGGAAGGTCAAAAGAGAAAGGAAAGAAGGACAAGAAATCAAAATTGAAATCAGAAGGGAGATCAAAGTCTCCTGGTAAGAAGTCCAAGGTGAAGTGCTGGAACTGTGGGCAACTTGGTCATGTTCAAAAGGATTGCAAAGAGGAGAAAAAGAAAAAGAAGAACTTTTCTAATAATGATTCTTCTCAGGCTGATTCAGATGCCTTCATTTCTACCTTGGCTACATAGGTATCAGATGATGTCTAGCTGATTGATTCTGTTGCATCTTTTCACGTAACATCTCATAAAGACTAGTTCATGAGTATGAAGAATACGATGGTGGAAAGGTTTACTTGGTAAGTGATTCAACTTTAGAAATTGTTGGTTGTGGAAGAGTTAGAATCCAATTCCCTGATGGCAGAGTAAAGGGGATCAAGGATGTTATGCACATACTAGGTCTGGCTCGAAATCTACTATCTGTCAGTAAGCTGAATGACATCTTAGTGCATGTCACGTTCTTTGGAAATGGTTGCAAAATGACTAGAGGTTCAATGGTTCTAGCTAGAGGTGCTCGAATTGGTACCCTGTACAAGCTGGATGCACATGCTGTTCAAAGTAACAGTGTCTCTGGAAACTCATGGAAAGCTACTCATGGAGGTAAAGAGGGAAATATCCCTAATTATGTAAACTCTATGGAAGTAAAACTTCCAGTAGAGAAGACTATGTTTTGGCATCATAGGTTAGGCCACATAGGAGAAAAATGTTTAAAAACTTTGAAGAACAAAAACCTGGTTGAGAGACTTGAAGATTGTAATCTTGATTTTGAATTATGTGAACATTGTATATATGGAAATCAGCACCATGTTTCATTTTATGACAGTCCTCACAAATCTTCTAGTTTGCTAGATTATATTCATTCGGATGTGTTTAGTCCTGTGAATGTTCCTTCTTTGTCTAAATCAAAATACAACTAAAGAGTTATAAAATCTTGTTGAAAATTAGACTGGTAGAAAAATAAAATGCTTAAGGACTGATAATGGTGGTGAATTATGTTCTGATGATTTTGAAATATACTGTAAAGACCATGGGATCAAAAGAAATAATACTACACCTTATACGCCATAGTAGAATGGAGTTGCAGAAAGGTTCAATAGGACAGTGATGGAGAGAGCACGAAGTATGCTTAGTATTGCTGGCTTGGAGGAGAAGTTCTGGGCTGAGGCTACTGGTACTACATGTTACTTGATTAATCGGTCTCCAAACTCTACTCTTGTTGAGAAAACACCTTTGGAAGTGTGTTCTGGTAAGAAGCCCTCTCTTAGACATATTTGAGTCTTTGGCTATGAAGCATATACATATGTGCCAGATGTGAAAAGATCTAATTTGGAGAACAAGGCTATCAAATGTATTTTTATTGGCTATGGTGCTAACATTAAAGGATACAACCTTTGGAATCTTGTTACAAAGAAGGTTGTATATAGCAGAAGTGTAATCTTTCGTGAGCTGAAACCTTCCACCTTTGATCTGTAGTTCGAGACAAAGTCAGAAAACAATAAGGATGTAGCAGTATTCCTCAGAGAAAGAGGAATTGAAAATACAAAATGCACCTAAAACTGAGGAGAGCTCAAGTAGCTCCGAAGAAAAAGAACCTCAGCCTCAGCCAGTGAGGAGGTCAACCCATGAAAGAACAGATAGGTATGGGTTCTCTTTGATTGATTCTACTTTAGCCTATGCTTTGATTTCTAGCACTGATGACCCTAGGACTGTAAAAGAGGCAATTAAAATGCCTAATTCAGATTCTTGGTTGGAAGCCATGGAAGAAGAGATGGCATCATTAGAAAAGAATAATACCTGGAGTTTGGTGCCCTTGCCTGAAGGCAGAAAACTTGTGGGCTACAAATGGGTATTTAAGAAGAAGAGTGGTCTAGATGGCAGTGTAGAAAAATACAAGGTGAGACTGGTTGAAAAGGATTATTCCCAGGTAGATGGAATTGACTATGGGGAAATATTTTCTCCTGTAGCAAAGCTAACATCTATCATATTTCTTTTGTCACTTGCAGTAGCATACAACTTAGAGGTTGAGCAGATGGATGTGAAGACATCATTTCTTCATGGCCATCTTGAAGAAGAAATATATATGTCCCAGCCTGAGCACTTTGTTGAAAAAGGTAAAGAAAAACTATTGTGCAAATTAAAGAAGTCTTTGCATGGGTTAAAGTAGTCACCTAGAATGTGGTACCAAAAATTTGATACTTTTGGATTGTCTTTGGGATTTGTGAGATCAAAATCTGATCACTGTGTATATTATAAAGCTGAAAGTGATCGAGTTCTTATTATTGCTCTCTATGTTGATGATATGTTGTTCATAGGCAATAGCAAGCTAATGATTTCTAATCTTAAGTCTTAGTTGTCTGCTAAGTTCAAAATGAAAGATCTTGGTGCAACAAGGTATATTCTGGGGATGGAGATAACTAGGGACAGGAAGAATAGGAAACTATGGCTCAGTTAGAGTAAATATATCAGGACTGTTCTTGAGAAATTCTGTATGAATGATTGTAAACAACTAGTTGTTCCAATCTTACAGGGAATGAAGCTATCTATTGAGGACTATCCAAAATCTCCTATAGAGATGGAGGACATGACCAATGTACCCTATGCTCTCGCGGTTGGTAGTCTCATGTATGCAATGGTCTATACAACACCAAACATTACCCAAGCAATCGCAGTTCTTAGTCGGTTCATGGATAATCCTGGAAGGACACATTGGGATGCTATAAAGAGAGTTTTCAAATATTTGAAGGGCACTTCAGATTTTTCTTTCTGTTACCCTGGGAATTTGGTTGAATCACAGAGAACTCTTAGTATTCGTGGCTATGTGGATTCTAATTGGGAAGGGGACATTGACAGCAGGAGGTCCACCAGTGGATACATTTTCATGATGAATGGTGGTGTAGTGAGCTAGATGAGCAAGCGACAGGCTATAGTCACTTTGTCCACTACAAAGGTTGAATACATGGCAGCTACTCATGCTTGTAAATAAGCAGTTTGGTTGAAACGTTTATGTTCTAACATTGGTTTTGATGCATGGGAGATAACTATTTTCTATGAGAGTCAGAGTGCAAATTTTTTGGCAAAGAATCCAAATTTCCATGCCAGAATGAAACAAATTGATGTGCAGTATCACTTTGTATGAGAAATGGTTGAGGATGGAAAGGTCAGTTTGGAAAAGGTTGATACTTTGGAGAATGTTACAGATGCATTGAAGAGGCCAATGAGCATAGACAAGTTTAGGTGGTGTGCCAGTTCAATGGGCCTTAGTGCCCATGATCTTCAGTAGTTATGTTGTGCTCTAGAGGTGCCTGTGAGATCTTCGTCAATTGGGAGATTGTTGGAAATATGCCTCAATCATCATAGGCTGAAACCTCTTTAGGAGCCAAGTCGGTATGATATTCTAAATGTCTAGCCAACAAGCAGTTTGTATCATCATGTTTTGTTCAGGTTGCTGTGACCTTGGAGGAGTCTCACTGAATGGTTGCACTTTGGAATAATATCACTGTGACATATTGTCTTTGACGTGACCTCTTACCACCTATGGTGATCTTTGGCCGATAGGCCATTCTATTGTATTCGAGGACACTCATGGCGACCACAGGCTTCGAGATAACCTATGGCAGCTCAGTGAGAAGTCCCAACGAAGAGTTAAAGTCTCGCCAATAACATTTGGTTTAAAGTCATCAGGGAAACTCTCATCGGAAGAAATACTATTGGTAAGAAGTCTTACCAATGTGAGAAAATCACATTGACCGCATTCATTCGGTATAACACAATGAGTCTTAGAGAGAAGTCTTAGCGAGAATGGAATGTCTCACCGATGATGTTGATGTCTTCGGTATAGCTCTTGGTGAATGGTGGACAATGGTGTAACTTATATGTGTTTGATAAGATCTCTCAGCGAAGGTAATATGTCTTGGTGGTTGTTGATGGTCTCGATGTAACATTTGTGATCTTAGAGAAACCTCTTAGAGATAGACAAGAGTCTTCCCAACTTCTACTTGGCACTCGATATGTCTGGGGGTTTCAGAGTAACTTTGATGATTTGGGATGATCTCCTAGCGAAAGCAATTATTTCTTGCTGAATATTGAATGCTTTGGGGTAACTATAAATGACTCGATATATGGTCTCAACGAAAGACGATTGTCTGGCCGATGAGAACACTAGTATTGGTATAACATATGGATCTCAGTGTGATCTCTTGGTGACATAAGAATGTTTTAGCGAGAATCTCCTTAACTCGGTATAACACAAGGAGGCTCGTTCGGATGTCTTGGCAAGAGCGATACTCTTGCCAAAAGGAAAACTGAAGTCAATACATGTTTTGAGCTCATTGTAACTCTTGGCGATGTTGATATGAAGTCTATGTGGCATCGGCGAGACACTGTTAGTGTCTCACCAAGATGCCAACATAGTGTGATCTCTTTCTACCGTTTTGACTATCCGGTGTGGAGTTTCGTGGACCAATAGGAGAAGTCGAATCTGATCAGTTGGAATTTTGTTCATTGTGATGGTTTTGTGAGGAAGCTCGATAGACATGGAACAATGTGGATATACTCTGTGATTACAGATTATGATTGGTTGGTTGATTGCATCGAAGGATTGCTGTGTGGTTGTATGATCAGTGAATGATTTATATTCTATGAAAACTGTAACTTTAAGGTTCTTGTACAAGATTGTTCATGGTGAATGATACTGTAAATAGACACCAGAAAGATAAGGTTGATATTTGTATGTAATCTCCATTTCTATAATACAATGTGATTTCTCTTGGTGTGGTGGGTTTTTCTCCCATAAGTGTTTTCCCACGTATATCTGGTGTTCATGTGTGATTGTCAAACTCTCTGTTTCTGTTATCAGTTTCATAGTGCATCTTAATTGAACTGTAATTGAAAAATTAAAAGTATATCTACATTCTTCTCTGAGGTTTTGGCATTAGGAGAGTTGTTTCCGCACCTTGAATTTCCTTACAAGTGGTATAAGAGTTTGGCCAGTTGTGTTATCCTTGTGGGAATGTTGGGTTTTTTGAGTCAATTCTATTCAGTGGGAGTCTTGTAGAGTTTTTCAATTTCTAATTACAGATTGGGATGGCTTTCTCATCAGGAAAGATTAAAATAGAGAAGTTCAATGGCAGTAACTTTGAGTTGTGGAAACTCAAGATGGTGGATCTTCTAGTTGATCGTGATATGTGGCTTGCAGTGTTTGGAACTAAACCTATAGGCATGAAGCAAGAATATTGGGATCTTGCAAATAGAAAGTCTAAAGGGCTTATAAGGCTCTGTTTGGAAGACTCAATTCTTTTGAATGTGCATATGGAGAAGACCGCATCTTCTTTGTGGAAGAGATTGACATCTATTTATCAGGGGAAGTCCTTGGTGAATAAACTGTTCCTGAGGAAGAAGTTGTATTGTTTGAGAATGTAGGAAGGAGGGTCTGTGGCTGATCATTTGAATGCATTTAATATGTTGATTGCTCAATTGACATTTGTTGGTGTAAAAATTGATGAAGAGGATCATTGTATGCTTCTACTCTATTTTTTGCCAAACTCTTGGGATCATCTAGTGATGGCTATTGGGAGTACAACATTGAATTTCAAGATAGAAGATGTTGTTGGTTCTTTATTGTTAGAAGAGATGAGAAGGAAATCTTCTGAGATGGCGAAGGAAGCTCTTATTGTCAGTGGAAGGTCAAAAGAAAAAGGCAAGAAGAAGGACAAGAAATCAAAATCAAAATTAGAAGGGAGATCAAAGTCTCCTGGCAAGAAGTCCAAGGTGAAGTGTTGGAACTGTGGGCAACCTGGTCATGTCCGAAAGGATTGCAAAGAGGAGAAAAAGAAAAAGAAGAAGAAATTTTCTGAAAATGAGCCTTCTCAGGCTAATTCAGATGCCTTCATTGCTGTCTTGGCTACACAGGCATCAAATAATGTCTGGCTGATTGATTCTGGTGCATCTTTTTACATGACATCTCATAGAGACTGGTTCACGCAGTATGAAGAATACGATGGTGGAAAATTTTACTTGGAAAGTGATTCAACTTTAGAAATTGTTGGCTGTGGAAGAGTTAGAATCCAATTCCCTGATGGCAAAGTAAAGGGGATCAAGGATGTTATGCACATACTAGGTCTGGCTCGAAATCTACTATCTTTTAGTAAGCTAAATGACATCGGAGTTCAAGTCATGTTCTCTGGAAATGGCTGCAAGATGACTAGAGGTTCAATGGTGCTAGCTAGAGGTGCTCGAATTGGTACCCTATACAAGCTGGATGCACATGCTGTTCAATGTAACAGTGTCTCTGGAAAGTCACTGAAAGCTACTCATGGAGGTAAAGAGGGAAATATCCCTAATTATGTAAATTCTATGGAAGTAAAACTTCCAGCAGAGAAGACTATGCTTTGGCATCATAAGTTAGGCCACATAAGAGAAAAAGGTTTAAAAACCTTGAAGAAAAAAAACCTGGTTGAGGGAATTGAAGACTGTAATCTTGATTTTGAATTCTGTGAACATTGTATATATGGAAAGCAACACTGTGTTTCATTTTATGACCATCCTCATAAATCTTCTAGTTTGCTAGATTATATTCATTTGGATGTGTTTGGTCCTGTGAATGTTCCTTCTTTGTCTAAATCAAGATACTATGTGTCTTTCATTGATGATTATTCAAGAAGAGCATTTGTATATTTTCTAAAAAGTAAATTAGAAGTATTCAGTCGGTTTAAAGAGTTTAAAAATCTTGTTCAAAATTAGACTAGTAGAAAAATAAAATGCTTAAGGACTGATAATGGCGGTGAATTCTATTCTGATGAATTTGAAAGATACTGTAAAGACCACGGGATCAAAAGACATAAGACTACACCTTATACTCCACAACGGAATGGAGTTCCAAAAAGGTTCAATAGGACAATGATGGAGAGAGCACGAAGTATGCTTAGTAGTGCTGGCTTGGAGGAGAAGTTATGGGCTGAGGCTACTGCTATTGCATGTTACTTGATTAATTGGTCTCCAAACTCTGCTCTTTTTGAGAAAACACCTTTGGAAGCGTGGTTTGGTAAGAAGCCCTCTGTTAGACATATTTGAGTCTTTGGCTGTGAAGCATATGCATATGTGCTGGATGTGAAAAGATCTAAGTTGGAGAACAAGGCTATCAAATGTATTTTTATTGGCTTTAGTGCTAACATTAAAGCATACAAGCTTTGGAATCCTATTAAAGAGAAGGTTGTATACAGTAGAAGTGTAATCTTTTATGAGCTGAAACCTTCCACCTTGGATTTGTAGTCAGAAAACAATAAGGATGTAGCAGTAATTCCTCCTACTCTAGAGAAAGAGGAATTGCAAATACAAAATGTACCTGAAACTGAGGAAAGCTCAAGTAGTTCTGAAATTTCTGAAGAAGAAGAACCTCAGCCTCAGCTAGTGAGCAGGTCAACCCATGAAAGAAAAAAATAGATAGGTATGGGTTCTCTTTGATTGATTCTACTTTTGCCTATGCTTTGATTTCTAGCACTAATGAGCCTAGGAATATAAAAGAGGCAATTAAAATGCCTGATTCTGATTCTTGGTTGGAAGCCATGGAAGAAGAGATGGAATCATTAGAAAAGAATAATACTTGGAGTCTGGTGCCCTTGCTTGAAGGTAGAAAACCTGTGGGCTGCAAATGGGTATTTAAGAAGAAGAGTGGTCTAGATGGCAGTGTAGAAAAATACAAGGCGAGACTGGTTGCAAAGAGCTATTCCTAGGTAGAGGGAATTGACTATGGGGAAATATTTTCTTTTCTAGCAAAGCTGACATCTATCAGATTTCTTTTGTCACTGGTAGCAGTATACAATTTAGAGGTTGAATAGATGGATGTGAAGACAACATTTCTTCATGGTCATCTTGAAAAAGAAATCTATATGTCCCAGCCTAAGCACTTTGTTGAAAAAGGTAAAGAAAAACTGGTATGCAAATTAAAGAAGTCTTTGTATGGGTTAAAGTATTCACCTAGAATGTGGTACCCGAAATTTGATACTTTTGTAGTGTCTTTGGGATTTGTGAGATCAAAATATGATCACTGTGTATATTATAAAGCTGAAAGTGATTGAGTTCTTATTATCGCTCTCTTTGTTGATGATATGTTGTTCATAGGAAATAGTAAGCTAATGATTTCTGATCTTAAGTCTCAGTTGTCTGCTAAGTTCGAAATGAAAGATCTTGGTGTAGCAAGGTATATTCTGGGGTTGGAGATAACTAGGGACAGGAAGAATATGAAACTATGGCTTAGTCAGAGTAAATATTTCAGGACTGTTCTTGAGAGATTCTATATGAATGATTGCAAATAGCTAGTTGTTCCAATCTTACAGGGAATGAAGCTATCTGTTAAGGACTGTCCAAAATCTCCTACGAAGATGGAGGACATGACCAGTGTACCCTATGCTAGTGCAGTTGGTAGTCTCATGTATGCAATGGTCTATACAACACCAAACATTTCCCAAGCAGTTGGAGTTCTTAGTTGGTTCATGGCTAATCCTGGAAGGACACATTGGGATGCTATAAAGAGAGTTTTCAAATATTTGAAGGGTACTTCAAATTTTGCTTTGTGTTACCATGGAAACTTGGTTGAATCATAGAGGACTCTTAGTATTTATGGCTATGTGGATTATGATTGTGCAGGGGACATTGACAGTAGGAGGTCCACCAGTGGATACATTTTCATGATGAATGGTGGTGCAGTGAGCTAGATGAGAAAGCGACAAGCTGTAGTCGCTTTGTCCACTACAAAGGTTGAATACATGGCAGCTACTCATGCTTGTAAAGAAGCAGTTAGGTTGAAACGTTTGTGTTATAACATTGGTTTTGATGTAGGGGAGATAACTATTTTCTATGAGAGTCAGAGTGCAATTTTTTTGGAAAAGAATCCAATTTTCCATGCCAGAATGAAACATATTAATGTGCAGTATCACTTTCTACGAGAAATGGTTGAGGATCAAAAGGTCAGTTTGGAAAAGGTTGATACTTTAGAAAATGTTGTAGATGCATTGACAAAGCCAGTGAGCACAAAAAAGTTTAGGTGGTGTGCTAGTTCAATGGGCCTTAGTGCCCATGATATTCAGTAGCTATGTTGTGCTCTGGAGGTGCCTGTGAGATCTTCGTCAAGTGGGAGATTGTTGGAAATATGCCTCAATCATCATAGGCTGAAACCTCTTTAGGAGCCAAGTCAGTATGATATTCTAAATTTCTGGCTGACAAGCAGTTTGTATCATCATGTTTTGTTTAGGTAGTTGTGATGTTGGAGGAGTCTCACTGAATGGTTGCACTTTGGAATCATATCATTGTGCCATATTGTCTTCGACGTGACCTCTTACCGCTCATGGTGATCTTTGGCTAATAGGCCATTCTATCATGTTTGGTGAGACGCATGGTGACCATGGGCTTCAGGATAACCTATGATAGCTTGGTGGGAAGTCCCAGCGAAGAGTTAAAGTCTCACTGATAGCATTTGGTTTAATGTCATCTGGGAAACTCTCGCCAGAAAAAATACTATCGGTAAGAAGTCTTACCGATGTGAGAAACTCACATCGACCATATTGATTCAGGATAACATAATGAGTCTTAGAGAGAAGTCTTAGCGAGAATGGATTGTCTCGCTGATGATGTTGATGTCTTCAGTATAGCTCTTGGCGAATGGTGGACATCAATGTAACTTATGTGTTTGATAAGATCTCTCGGTGAAGGTTATATGTCTCAGCGACTGTTGATGGTCTCGATGTAACATTTGTGATCTTAGAGAAACCTCTTAGCAATAGAAAAGAGTCTTTCCGACTTCTACTTGGCGCTCGGTATGTCTGGGGGTTTTATAATAACTTTGATGATTCAGTATGATCTTCTAGCGAAAGTGGTTATGTCTTGATGAATATTGAATGCTTCTGGGTAACTCTAAATGACTCGATATATGGTCTCAACGAAAGACAATTATATGGCCGATGAGAACACTAGTATTGGTATAACATATGGATCTCAGTGTGATCTCCTGGTGACATAAGAATGTTTTAGCGATAATCTCTTGAACTCGATATAACATAAGGAGGCTCGTTAAGATGTCTTGGTGAGAGTGACACTCTTGCTGAAAGGAAAACTGAAGTCAATACATGTTGTGAGCTCGGTGTAACTCTTGGCAATGTCGATATGAATTCTATGTGGCATCGACGAGAGACTGTTAGTGTCTCAGCAAGATGCCAACACATTGTGATCTCTTTTGACCATTTTTACCGTCCTGTGTGGAGTCTCATGGACCAATAGGTGAAGTCGAATCTAAACAGTTGGAAGTTTGTTCATTATGATGGTTCTGTGAGGAAGCTCGACAGACATGGAACAATATGGATATACTCTGTGACTACAGATTGTGATCAGTTGGTTGGTTGCATCGACGGATTGTTGTGTGGTTGTATGATCAGTGAATGATTTCTATTATGTGAAAACTGTAACTTTAAGGTTCTTGTACAAGATTGTTCATGGTGAATGCTGCTGTAAACAAACACTAGAAAGATAAGTCTGATATTTGTATGTAATCTCCATTACTGTAATACAATGTGATTTCTCTTGGTGTGGTGGGTTTTTCTCCCGTAAGGGATTTCCCACGTATATCTAGTGTTCATGTGTGATTGTCAAATTCTCTATTTCTGTTATCTGTTTCATAGTGCATCTTAATTGAACTATAATTGAAAAATTAAAAATATATCTACATTCTTCTCTAAGGTTTTGGCATTAGGAGAGTTGTTTCCGCGCCTTGACTTTCCTTACACCTACTTGGTTTCTTGAGGTATGTGTTCCTTGATTTCCTTGCCATAGATGGAAACATCTTTTATGGCCTGAAATAGGGGTATTTGGACACATATATACTTCAACTGATCTATAAAGTCAAAATTTGTGTCCTCCTTTTCTTCCTTCTTCTTGGAAACTTCCAATCTCTGAGAAAATGGTGGTTCTTGTTCAGTCTACTTAATTGGGATTGGTTCATGATTTTTAGGTGCATTGGGCTGAATTAGGGTAGTCAAAGGCTCCTCTTCTTCCAGAGGTAGCTCAGAGATAATGGGTGTGGAAGGAGCTAGTATAGTAGTTCTTGGACACAAGTGGATGTCACTCACACTCACAACATATGCAGGGAATTGATTTGAATCAACAGAGAATACAGGCTGCTATTGTGGCTTGTTATTTGGATTGGCTGTGGCTTGAGTTGGTAGCTGAGTAGGTTTAGTTGGATTTGAGCTTGGATTAGCAGAAGGAGGAATTATAGAAATTTTTTGGAGTTGAAAAGGTTGCTGCATGTAGCTATTTGGCTAGTTTGGCCATTGGTGTCCTCCCCTCCATTGATTTGTTTATTTCCAATTTCCTTGAAACTGCTACCAATTTCTTTGAGGTTTTTTCCATTGGGGTGGAGAGTTTTTATGATTAGGTTAGGCATTTGGAGTCTTAATCCAAGGTTGTGGTGGATATCCTCCATAATTGGATGGTTAATGGGGCTTCCATTGGTTACCATATGAATAAGAATTGAAATATGGCATAGAAAAAAAGAGCATAACTAGTGGCATAGCTTGTCTTGGATCCCAAGGCCTCCTTTGTGCAACATAGTAGACTTGATCTTATTCAATCTGAATTGTCTTGAACTCAAGTGAAATCTAGTTTCTTTCAATATTAGCTACAATCTTGCATCTGCAATCCTTCTTCTTTTGTCTGCAATGTGAAAATACTCTACCAATTTTTCCTCTGCCTCCTCTTGTTTCTTCTTGGCCTGAAGTGTATCCAACTGAGTAGCTATATTTTTTAAAATGTCTTGCTTGAAGTTTTCCAGCAAATGAGTAATCTCCATTCTTGAATCTCCATTGGTAGATGACTTACCCATGGACGATTGGTAAGATCTCCCTTTCTTTAAAGCTATCCTAAAGTAGTTTTGGCATATCTTCTTGATATCCTCCCAAGGAACTTAGGAGATATCTCCTCCTCTGATTAGGTCCAAGGCATCAGTGTAGCTTCCATTAATTCCTCACAAGAAAATAAGTTTTTGTGAATATTCATTAAGTGTATGGTGTGGAGATTTTTTTAGGAAAAACAAAAACCTTGCAATGTAATCCTCTAGGCTCTCATCCTCCTTCTGTTGCATTCTAAAAATGTCACCTCTACTCATGTCACTACCCCTGCAATACTCGTATTTCTCAAGGAATTTTGTCTTTATGTCATCCCATGTCTCCATAGTATCTCTACCGAGGCTCATGAACCTTCTTAATGCAACTTCTTTCAGAGTGGTAGGGAATAGCTCAAGCTTATGGGGCATTGTTCATATAGTCATAACTCCTATAGAGTATGTCAAACTCAAACAAGAAGGTATCAGGATCTTATATGACAAGTTTATAGAACTTAGAAAGGATTGAAGTAGGGATATTTTTGAGGTTTTCTACTTCATTCTAATGAGTAGTGGGGAAAGGAAAAATGGTTAGTTAGGTCTATTTCTATTTGCATCACCCTTTTCTGATTGATGTAGTTCCAAAGAAAAGGAATTCTCAAGTTTATATTGATCTTTAGAGGAAACTTCAGAGCTAGTCAGATTAGGAAATGCATTGGAAAAGGGGTGTGGATCTTATTCTTCTTCTTCTTTTCTTGGTAGGTTCTGATATTCAACTAGCTGGAATGGATCAGGATTGTTAGGAAGGAATCTCCCATAAGCATCTCTTCTCCTTCCTCTATCCATGTGGTATCAACTCACTATCAGGTAGCTCACACACTTTATTGGTAAGCAGTAAGGGGGGTCATTACTTCCTAAATGAGAGGTATACTAAGACATTTATTTATAAATACTACAACAAGAAAAAATATCAATGAGTCCAAAGAACTCCCTAGTTTGACACTATCCTCAACAACAAGGCCAAAATTTTTAGCCTCCTACAATGATCTCACAACTAATCCCTTACATATGTGATTTAGAGATTGGACATCTAAACTGAATAGCCATTCAACCATCATGAAGGTGCATTTAACTTTTCAACCTAGGAATATGAACTTGAAATGGGTTAGCACAATATGTGCACTAAGGATCCAAGGTAGCCATATTGATTCTATAACTAAGAAAAAGTACATAATGTTGAAGGTAAATTTCTTAGAAATAAATAACATAAGTTCTACACATCAATCAACACCTATGCTAAGCTGGAAATAACAATAGAAACAAAAATCTAAGCAAACAAGTTGGAAACTACTATGTCTACTTTGGCTACAGGAACAAACATAAAATGGAGTTCTAGTGGTTGCAGGAATAGTTATTGCCAGATTCTTAACTAATTACTGAATAGAAAGTAATAACTAAACTAAACTAAACTAAAGGACAAAATGCACACCAAGTGGGCTCCCCTTAGATGAGTATGCTCTAAAACTAATGTAAACTTAGATGCACGTACTTATAACTTTATCTTACTCATTGGAAAATAGGAGTATAATAGAGTAGTGTAATTGTATTGCTGAAAACTAAGAATGCAAGTACATCATCAAATCACACAACCTTTTGAGAAGGAGACTCTTATTTATAGGAAAAGAGCGGCTAACTAAACAAGGTAGTCAACCGCACGAATTGGGAGGATGCCACTTTAGGGAATGTAGAGAAAGTGGAGAGGTGGTTATGCATGCATGGAATCTGGTTAGATGTGCTTCAATCAATGCAAATTTAGCACAACTGTAATGCCTATATTCACTCAACAACAATAAAGATCATTTACAAGGTGGTTACAACTTGATTTGCATGAGGAATCTCCCATTATTGACCTTTGCATGATCAATTTGTTAACTGTTATAGTGAGTGTCTAGCTAGTGGAATCTTCTCAATTGCGTGGCCTCGAATCATATTTGCATGATGATATTAGTGTGCACAATAATCACATATCTATAACTATCTTAAGGAACATTTATTAATCCACATGTAGAATTAACATAGATAGTCCATATAACATGTCAATGCCATTAAATATTTGTGGAGATAAAATTAGTCCTAATTTCTATGGTTTTGAGGAAATATCAACATTCAAACATCAAGGTCCATGACAACTTCAACAAATAGATCATAAATTCTACCAAAATTAAACAATAAAGTAGACTCATACACATCTAGCCTAGAAAGGTGAAAAGATCACATATGCAAAAAAAATTGTGCTCCTATCCATTTGATAGAAAAATTGCTATGGTTCCATTCCCACCGAGATTTGGAATACCAAAATTTGAGAAATATCGTGGAAAGGGAAATCTAGACGAACATGTCAAAGAGTTTCAAATACATTGCATGGAGGTAGCCTATGATAATTCTTATCTTATGTGGCCTTTTCGTCAAAGCTTGAATGGTCTTTCCATGGAGTGGTTCTCTTACTTACCTATAGGAATCAAAAAGTTCCAGGAAATCATGAATTTTTTCATTGAAAAATACTCTTTCAACCTAGACATGGAGATAAGTCTAGAAGAACTATTTAACCTCAAACAATCCAAAGGAGAGATATTCATGACCTTCTTGCAATGATGAAGATCTAGAGCTAGCAAGAGAAAATGGTCCATGCCTGGAGAACAATAAATCAGGACCATTATCTCCAATATTGAGGGGAGCTTGTCCTTCCACTTCAAAATGAAATGTATTACAATATATGACCAATTGATCCCCAAAGCGTTCAAAATTGAAAGATCCATTATATCACAAGGGGGTACACCCACATACCAAAACAATCGACCATCAACAAGTTACAATGAAAAACCTCACATGTGGGCCAAGAACAAGAATGCTACTAATGATGGTATCATTGACACCAAAGTAGTTATCAGTGCCCCAAGACAAAATACACAACAAAAAACATAACAAAAACCACAAATCAACACCAAAAAAATCCCACAAACCAACCCATAATCACAAAAACAACTCAACAATCAAACTATCAACAACACAAATGCTCAAGGGGGACCACCCCAAAAGAACAAATATCCCCCAAAACAAAATACACACCACTTGGGGAACCAATCGAATTTTTCATGCAACAATTGATTCAAGTGAATCTCATCAAACTTCATGCTTATGAAAATTACCAAGATCCTCAAGTTAAACCACCATGGTATAATGAGAAGCACCTTTCTACTTTCACAAAATAAAGGGAAACACGATAGCCATTTGTATGAGACTCAAAAATTTGATCCAAAATCTCATTTATGATAATGTTATAACCATTGAACAACCAATAGGGAAGAAAGATATTAAATTATACATGAATCCAATGTCAGATCACAATAAAGGAAACAACAATGGTAAAGGAAAAAGTTACCATAATGTGAATCATATTTATGACCATTTTGTCACATCCTTGGATGAATGGGTAACAATTTTCAATATCACCAATCCGAAATCAAAACCTAGTGGTTACAATATCTTAAAACAACTAAAAAAGACCCTCGCCCAAACCTCCATCATGGAGTTTCTTAAAATCTCACCTGCACATAGGGATGTCCTAGAGAATGAATTGGACACATCTTCCATTCCTACTGACCTTGATGTTAATCAATTTCAAGCTATGGTTAGAAATATCACTACACCACATCTCACATTTTTTGAGCATGATCTCCAAACCCAACCATCTCATAACTGTGCACTCCATCTTGAAGTCCTACTCCACAAGAACAAAGTCAAATGAGTCTTGTCAAATGGAGGTGTGGGTTTGAATATTTTTGCTCTACAACGGATAAAAAATTTGAGATTCTTAGAAGATGTCGTTGAAAAAGGAAAAGGTATCACTATCAGGGCTTATGATGATCAAGAATGGGTGTCTCAAGGAACCATTCAACTCCCTATCGAAGTAGGGACAACAATCATGGAGACCACTTGTTAGGTCCTTGACCTTGAACTCCCCTATAATATTATCCTAGGGTGCCCATGGATCCATGGGATGCAAGCTGTCACATCCACTTTCCACCAATGCGTCAAATTCCCCTACTAGAATCAAGAGGTCACGATCCATGGGAACCTCAAACCTTTTTATTATTTTAAAAATATAGAGGCCAAGTATTATAAGATTCCCTAAGTGTCAAAAAATGGTAGGGACCCACATCTCCATATATTGAACCATCCAATATAGCCTCCACTTTTGAGACAAAGACACCTACCATTCAGAACATCCCAAATGTCAAACGTATAATACAAGATAATGTGTGTGGGGACTGTAAAATTATTGGAATTGTGTGCCTCAATCTCACAGGCTGAAACCTCTGAGAAGCATGGTCATTGTGACTGGGGAGATGTCTTTCCAATCTGCTATTAGATCCTAAACTATCACTGTGACCTCCTGAATGTCTTAGCGATCGACATCTGAAACCTTTGGGGAAACCTTGCACTATCAGAATGATGTCTCAGTGACAATAGGAAGTCTTGCCGGTATCGGCATGACCTTTGGTTTTTCTAGCCGATGTGGTAATTAGTATGATTTTCTCCTATCAATATGAAGTCTTGGCAACTGGGAGATGTCTGGCTGACAGGTTGGTGTCTAGCGGATGTCGGGGAGACCTGTGGCAAAAGAAGTCTTCAGTGTAACCTAAGGGTTTGGTAGGATCTCTTGGTAACAGGGAGATCTCTCACCAATAGCTATATACATTCATTAGGGTAATTTAAAGGGTTCGCCATGAACTCTTGGAAATGGGCATTTGTCTCACCGATGTTGTGGGATGTGTTCGGTATGACTCTTGGAGAAAGGTGGTCTCGGGGTAACCTGGAGACTTCGGTATGAAGTCTTAGTGATGGCGATAAGTCTTGCCGACTGGATGTTTCGATATGACTTGAAGGCTTGGTGTAATCTCCTGGAGACAACGGTAAGTCTGGCCGACAAAGCCACATGTGATCGGGTGTTTTCGGTGAGACTCCTAGCGAATGAAGTCATCAGAGAAACACAGGGACTTCGGTATGAAGTCTCAATGAATGTGGAATGTTTGGCTGATGGTTGGAATCTTTGGTATGACTTGAAGGCATCGGTATGATGTCTTGGAGAAGGGTGTTTGTCTTGCCAACTATTGAACACTTTAGAATAAAATGAGGGAATCAGTATGATCTCTTGGTGAAAGACGATAGTCTTGTCGATGGGAAAAATCTTGTCTATGTGACTTGTGAACTTCGCTATGACCTCTTGGAAAAAGCGGTAAGTCTTACCAACTATTGGACATTTCAGAGTGACCTTTGAACATCAGTATGATGTCTCATTGAATGGCGATTTTCTCACCGATGAGAATGCTGAGGTCGATGTGACTTGGGAACTTTGGTATGATGTCTTGGCGAGAGTGATAAGTCTTGGAAATAGTGATACAAGTGATGATCATCGGAAGATGTCTTGGCGACATGGCGAAGTCTGAGCGATAGCTTTTTGGACTCAGTATAATTTATCACCAATAGTGAAGACTCTTGGCGATAATGACAGATGGGCTTTGTGGCATCGGGGAGACATGGTTAGTGTCTCACCGACATTCAACATAGGTTGAAAGCCCTTGACTGAGTGAAGACTATCCTATGTGGTGTGATTTGGACCAATCAGAGTGAGCAGTATGTGAACCATTTGTTGTGAGACCCTTGCAACCATTTATGTGTGGAAGGGAAAACTCTACATGAGGAAATGGAAACATCTTCAATGATAATGATGCTGAGCTAGATATTGTGATCCGACAGTTGGAAGAGGAACATGAAGAGTTGGTGAGAACAAGAGAAGAAAGAAGAAAAGAGAGAGCACTATGGCTGGCTGAAAGGCCGAGGCCATGAGGTCGAAGTAGAGGAAGAGAGAGGCAGGGTTATGCTACTGAAATCTCTCCTGATCATGAATCATGATTATCTCTCTTGTTGATCTGCACTGTATACTGTGTGAGGGTATTGTAACAGTGCAAAGATTGTATGGTCTGATGGTTTGACCAGTTGCTACCAGCTATATCTAGAATGAACAAGATGTAATCTTTGAAAAGGCTATGAGCCTTATTGTATTGTAACCTTCAGTTGCTGAATAATACAATGGCTCGATCTTTGGAGTGAGGTTTTTTACTAGAAAGGGTTTTCTTCACGTAAATATTTGTGTTTTGGTTTTTTGTCTTATCTTTCATCTGTGTGGTTGCTTGCTATTGAATTTAACATGTGCTTCTCTCAAAAGGATCAATGTGGGAAATAAACTATCAATTTCCACATTAGGACATAGTTGTACATGTCTTTGAGTTAATATTTGAAATTGAAGTTACCAAAGGCACCACTATTCTTGGAGATTTCTCTGAGATGCCTAAATTTTCCTTTATGAAAATGAAAAAGAGCACCTTTGTGAAAGGAGAATTACCTCAATCTCCTATATCTCATGGAAAACCACAACCAATTGATAAAAAATATCATACCTTCAAATTAGAAGCAAAGGCCTTCAAAAAGTAGGGAGACTGAAGAAAAGAGGTGGTAGATAAGAAAGATATATCAAGCCTATTATATCAAGATGAAAGACCCGTACTAGATCTCCCCATGGAGGAAAGTAATAAAGGTGTTCAATTAATGTTTTGTTGGGGCTATAAAAAAATGAGAAGCTCAGGAAAAATGACAATGGTTTGTTTGATCCCATCATTACTGAGAAGTGCCCTAAAAATCTTGGCCTTGGATGTACCCTTATGAAGCTAACCATACTTGGCAAGGGTGCTATAGTTAAAATAGTCAAATTTTCCCCATTAGTACCCATATCACTTAGTTATCCCTTCGAGGATCCCCTCTCTGACCTACCCATTTTATTTGGGGATTCCTCCCTTTTTATGATCACTACCATGTCTTTTGATTCAAGTAACAAAACCAATGAACTAAAGCTCATTTACCCCCAAGTAATAGACTATGACCAACGAGGACCACCGATCATAGACATGTTCAAAAATGATGAGGCTTTCTCAAAATTCATGGGACTAAGGGATACTCTACCATATGGAAACTACAAATTAGGGTTTGATATTGAGCTAGACACACATACATACTATGGGAAAATAGTTGAATCTCTTAGTTGCAAAATAGAAAATATAAGAGTAACATCTAGGTCCTTAAGTGAAAACCACACTATGGCACTTTTTGACCCAAAAATAGTAAAAATAAAGGATTTATTTGATGGTGAAAACCTCTTTGAGGCACCAAAGGATGAGGGATTCAATCTTCCCCTTAGTGTCATCCATTAGGAAAAATCAACAGTACTGGCAGAAAAATGCAACCTAGTCAATTTGGGAATTGAAGAGACACCGCACATCACTTTCTACACTGAGTCACTTTTGACTGAGGAACAAGAAAATCTAGCTGCATTTTTTAAAGAGAGGAAATTTTATTTTTCATGGAGCTATGTTGACATGTTAGGCCGTATCCATAAGTAGTATTTTATCATCTAGCCATCTATCCAGAAGCGAAACCAGTAAGACATAAATTCAGAAAGATGCATCCGCATATTGCATTATTGGTCAAACTTGAGTTGTAGAAACACCTTGATGTTGGCTTCATATGACCCATTGACTATCTTGAATGGGTTTCTAGCCTCGTACCTATTTCCAATCCCACTGGGGGCATCCGTATCTGCACCGACTTTAGGGACCTGAACAAAGCATTCCCTAAGGATGATTTCCATCTTCCTAACATAGAAATGATTGTAGATGCAATAGTAGGGCACAAAATGTTATCATTGATGGATGGGTTTTTAGGATATAACCGGATCCCGATTGCAAAGGATGACCAGCATAAAACAACTCTCACTTGTCCATGGGACACCTACTATTGGAACATGATGTCATTTGGGTTAAAGAACATTGGAGCTACATACCAAAGGGATATGAATCTGATTTTCCATGACATGATCCAAAATTATTTAGAGGACTATGTGGAAGACATACTAGAAAAATCAAGAAAAATTCAAGACCACATATCAACATTGGGCCTCTTTGATAGACTAGAAGAATATAAGGTATGACTCAATCCTAAGAAATGTGTCTTCAACATGCAATTAGTAAAGCTGCTAGGGTATATTGTACCAATGAGGGGAATCAAGATAGATCCTAGAAAGTTCAAAGCAATCATTGACATCGAAGCACCACAAACACTGAAATAGTTAAGGGGTCTACAGGGAAGGCTACAATCGATTCGTAGATTCATAACATAGTTAGCAGATAAAACCATCTTGTATTCTCATCTACTCCACAAGGGGGTAGCATATAAATGGGATGAGAAGTGTGATTAGGAATTCAATCAAATCAAGGAATACTTGTTGAAACTGCTCGTTCGAATGCCACCCATCCAAAACAAACAATTGATTCTCTACATATCGGCTACAACGGTAACACTTGGGGCACTACTATCTCAACACGATGAAATAGGGAAAGAAAGAGGTATTTAATACATCATTAGAACCTTGGTGAGGCAGGAACTAAACTACACATTCAATGAGAAGGCTCTCCTCATAGTGGTGTTTTCCTCAAAAAAAATTAGGCACTACATGCTGGCTCATGAGATAAAGCTCATCTCCAAGATTGACCCCCTCAAGTATCTACTTTCTAAAGAAACACTCATAGGATGAATGGATAAGTGGGTCATGATCTTGTTAGAATATGACATTGAATACATAGAACAAAAAGCCATCAAGGGATAGGAAACCACATATCAATTGGCGGAGGCACCTATATATTTTGAGAACCTACTAGTATCAAAATTTCCAGATGAGTCCATTTTCAACCTTAGTGAAGTAGACCATTGGAAGGTATATTTAGATGGATCATACACACAACATAGATCAATAGTAGGAGTCCTCTTCATCACACTACAAGGGGACTATATCCAAAAATCATGCAGGCTGTATTTCCCATGTACCAACAACAATGTCGAGTATGAAGCTCTTGTAATCAGACTTTGTATTCTAGTATAATGGAAAACCATGGCACTCAAGGTCTATGGGGACTCACAATTGATTATCAAATAGCTCAATGATAAATATATAATGAAGGGTGAAAAATTTACCCCGTACAAGAAATTGTTGGAGGATCTCAAGGAGTTCTTCATCGACATAACATTTGAGTAGATATTGATGGTAAATAACAGAGTAGCTGAAGCTATGGTACAATCATATCACTGTTAGATATCCCAAACAATGCCCATAAACATGAATTCCTAGTAGATCAAATTCTCATGCTAGATTTTGAGGTACTAGATTCTAGGTTTGTGTATGAAATATTTGGTCCTAGTGATCCTTGGTACCATGAAATTTTCACCTACCTAAAAATAGGAGTCCTCCCTACTGACATCACCCCAAACCTCAAGAGAACATTCATTACAAAGTCATCCCATTTTGTCATCTTAAGTGATACCCTTTACCATAGGAGTATCAAAGGAACCCTCTTGTGATGTCTTAACCATGAGGAATCTTTGACTGCTTTAACTACGGTACATGACTATATTTGTGGTTCACACTCTACTTGTATGACCTTGGCCAAGAAACCATTGAAGACTAGGTACTACTGGCCTACAATGGAGAAGGAAGCTCATGACTTCATCCAAAAATGTTTGTAATACCAATATCATGGGAACCTCATCCATTCACTAGCTTATGAGGTCCAATTGATTATAATACCTTGTCCCTTTTCAAAATGGTGGCTCGATCTCATCAGAAAAATCACACCCACCTCATCTAATGGACACAAGTTCATTATCACTACCACTAAATACTTCACAAAGTGGGTAGAAGCCATCCCCATCACCTATATTATAGGGAAGAAGATCTCAAAATTCATCCTGAACTACCTCATTTTCCATTACAGTGTCCCACAAGCCCTTATCTCAAATAATGGGAAACCTTTCAAAAACTAGGATGTTGATGAGTTATGCCAAAAATTCAATATCCAACATTGCTTCTCCACCCCATATTATCCCCAAGATAATGAAAAAATTGAGGCTATGAATTAAACCATTTTGAATATTGATGCCAATCAGGGAATGTCCTTACTAAAAACAACACAATTTCAACCAATACATCAACACATCAAGTCACCAATCCTTCAAATTGTCACTATCTCAGCAAGTCTACACAATTCCTTGTAGTACTGTAATTTGGGTAAATCAAGTAAAAATTATTGAAGAGGTCCTCTCTAATGAATACCAACACAAAATAAAAGACCCATTAGGGCTTCCAACAACATACCACAACCTCTCAACTAGTTACTTTTGAAGAATCTCACAAAATTAGGCCAACTACGCAGACCTAGACCTCAAATTAAGTCTATTTTACAAAGTAACATGTCTCAAAACTCCTTACCAACATCTATAACCACTTTGGAAGAAATAAAAAGGTATCCAAACCCCAAATTCCACAATATATTCTTTGAGGTATTGCTTCTAGCATGCCTAACCCTAAAACCCTTGATTTTATGCTTTCTTAAGAGGGTTTGTTGAAAAAACCTATTCCAGTCCTTCTCACACCTAGCCACTACTCCAAACACCTTAAAATATACTTTCACATACTAAAAATATTGACAAAAAGTGCTTCCCCAACCAATTTCATGCATTACCATTCAAAAACCACATAATTTCACGAAGAAAACACACTTTTCATCGTTAGGGCATTATGCCCAACTCTTTATTTGACCTCCCCTACACAAAATAACATCCCACACACCTATACCTACTATATTATACCCATTTCACTAAGATATCACATTCATAGAAGGTGGAATGGGGTAAATTTCATATTTTACTCACCAAAACCCTACAAATAGGGTATTCATAGGAAAAAATAGTAAAAATCTCCTAACATAAAATTCAATGAAACTTCTCCATACTTAAAAGAATTAAATGTGGATTCACCCTTTAACAAGTTCCAGATCAAACCCTAGCAAGATAGGGCCTGCATGGGCCATACAAATCTCTGAAATATCATCGTACAAAAGGAAAACTCAAAAAATTAAGGGAAATCTATATTTTATTGATTCAAAACTTCTACAAACTTCACAATCAACCTCCACAACAATTATAAAATCCTATTTATACTTATTAACTTCTAAAACTACCATCTCAACCACCTAAAATTCCTTTTAAAATAACATGACCACTGGACTTCAAATTCTATCTTTACAACTTTTGCAAATTTTGCATTTTTCCCACAAATGATGACTTTTCACTATTTTTGCACTTTTAGCAATCTAGACCTTCTATCAATCTAATTACCATATAATATGGCCTATTACAACATGAAATGATCTGCACGACCTCATTTAGTGCATATTACCCCAAAATCATAAAGCCTACTCATTATCAACGTTTTTTGACAAAATTTTCTCAAAGGTGCTCTTGCACCATACACCCCAACTTTGAATTTTTCCAAGTCTCTTGGAAAGGATGTTGAAAATTGTTCACCACTATACCTTTCATGCCTTTGATCATCTTGAAATATTTCAATAGGTTCACCTTGCCTTTGTTTCTCTTTGTGCTTGACATGCCTATCCTTATCTTCACCCGAATCATGCTCCAATTGTACACACTGTCTTGTGGGGTGTTCTTCAACTTTTACATCACCAAACCCTCATGTTATGCCACATTTCACATTTGTACCCAATATCTTATCAACTATCATCACTTCCATCTTTATGCCATGCTTAGATCCTTTTCCAATTCTCTTCTTAAATTCATTCTTTTTTGTATCAAACATGCAATTTTATGTACCATCACTCTTAGGTACCTTTTTCAGACCTACAACCATCTTTTCCACTGTTCCGTCAATGTCACAAACCTTTGTTCCAAAATCACTTGAATTCCTCTTCACTTTCCTCATTATCAAAGGGTACATAACTATCCCAACTAGTATTAATTAATGCTTTTCTTTCCTTTCCTCGAGCATTCCATTCTTACACTGCACTGTACCAGATCAAGACATAATTCCATCTTTTCTCTTCCACATGGAAGCATTATTCCTCACAATTGACTACATATTTTCTTCATTTCTCCTATCTATTGTCCCAAATTTTTCATGCCTTGAAATGGCTACTAACCCTACACTCTTATCTTCCTCAACATTTACAAACTCTTCCTTCCAATCATTACGATCTCACCTTGATCTTTAGTTTATTTATTCAATGGAGTTAAAGTGAATTTTCTCCTATATTTCCCAATTTTATAAGTGTTCTATCTCCCATCATACATTTTTGACCTATCAAATTTCCATGGCCTTCCTAGTAACACATGGAAACAACTCATATGAAAGACATCACAAAAAAACCTATCTCTATAACTACCAATTTGGAACTCAATTGAAGCTTGTTCACTTACCACAATTGTATAATTATCACTTACCCAAGACACTTTGTAAGGATTTTCTCTAGGTACTCTTTCCAATTTCAACTTGACAACCATTTCACTAGATACCATGTTGTTGGTGCATGTTGAATCTACTATCACCTTACATACCTTGTTTTTGCATATGCAAGCTATCCTAAATAAGGATCTTCTCTAAATCAACTCCTTCTCCTTGGTAGTCTTCAAGAGTTGTCTCTTCATCATCAAAATATCTCCAACTTCAGGAGGACATCTATTGAAATTTGAACTTCAACCTCATCCACCTAGAAAATTTGTGCTCTTCTCTCACTTTTCCTTTCTCCTCCACTAGATGTAGAACCAAATTTCTCAGGGAATTTGTAAGAAGGATGACCAAAATCATTGCAATTGTACCACCTACCAGCAAAGATGTTTGAATTTATTTCACCACCAAATCCTCCCTTTGTGCCTCTAAAACCACCTCTGAAATTTGCAACTTGTTCTTTCTTTTTGTTCACATCCTCTTGGCTCTCACTTGCTTGTCTTGGAGTAGAGAAATATCCTCTTCCTCTAATTTTCTTCTCTTGTCTTCTTTTTACTTTTTCTTCCACCTTTAGTTCCATTTGATAACATTCTTCAACACTCCTTGGATTTGTGAAATCCAATTCATCCTATATGTTCAATCTCGAACTACCCAAGTACTTAGAAATTTCCTCATCCTCATTCTCATTATGGTTATATCTCATACTTAACTTATAGAATTCATTAGTGTATGCTTTTAAATCAATATTTTTTTCCCTTAAAATTTGTAACTTCTTAAACATCTGAATAGAATAATCAGAAGGGAGAAAATTACCTTTCATCTTGGCTACCGTCTTGTCCCATGCTACAATGTTGGATTTACCTTGCTTCCTTCTCTTTGACTGTAGATAATCCCACCACAAAAGTGCATGACCTTTTAGTTTTTTCTTGGAAATCTTGACTCTTTGTTCTTCAGGAATATCTTCACACTCGAAGTAGTTGTCCAAAGAAGCTATCCAATCTAGAAAATCTTCTTCATTTAGATTCCCACAAAAATTTTGAACATCAATCTTCACCTTATGCTGGTCACTCTTGATTTCTTGTAACAATTTTTCCATTCTTTAATCTTCTATATCAAGTTCTTCCTCCATATCTTCAAATTCTTCATCCTCATCATCTGAATCACTACTTTCAACTTATTCTCTCCTCTCTCTTGTTTCCAAGCCTACCAACATTTCCTTCAATTCTCTGATCTCATTTTCCTTCACTATACTGAACCTTCAAATCATTCATCTCATTTTCCACATTCTTTCATTTAGGAGGCATCTTCTAAATTTTTCCTTTCCACCTTCCACCCTTTCTTCTACAAACTGCAATCTTCTTCCCCAAATATTTAGTATGTTTTCTCTAATATGAAATAATTCCAATCAGGAGAGGTCCTTACTACAAGCAACACGATTTAAACCAATACAACAATTCATCAAGTCACCAATCCTTCAAATTCTCACTATCTCATGAAGTCTACATAATTCCTTATAATACTGCAATTTGGGTAAATCGGGTACAAATTTTTGAAGAGGTCCTCTCAGATGAAGACTAGCACAAAATCAAAGGCCCATCAATGCTTCCAACAACATACCACAACCTCTCAATTGGTTGATTTCAAACAATCTCACAAAATTAGGCCAACTATGCAGACCTAGACCTCAAATTAGGTATATTTTAGAAAGTAACATATGTCAAAACTCCTTACCAACATCTAGAACCACTTGGGAAGTAGTCAATAGGTATCCAAACCCCAAATTTCACAATCTCTTCTTTAAGGTATGGCCTCCAACATTCTTAACCTTGAAACCCTTGATTTTATACTTTGTTAAGAGGGTTTGTTAAAAAAACCTATTCCAGTCCTTCTCACAACTTGCAACTACTCCAAAAACCTTCAACTAGAACTGAAAATACTCAAAAAATTGAAAAAAAGTTCTTCCCCAACCAATTTCATGCATTACCATTAAGAAACCACACAATTTCATGAAGAAAACACACTTTTCATCATTAGGTCATCATGCCCAACTCTTTCTTTGACCTCCTTTGCACAAAATAACCTCCCACACACCTATACCTACTATATTCTACCCATTTCACTAAGATACAACATTTAAAGAAGGTGGAATGGGGTAAATTTCATATTTAACTCAGCAAAGCCCTACAAATAGGGTATTCACAAGAAAAAATAGTAATAATATTCTAACTTACACAAAATTCAATAAAACTTCTCCAAAATTGAAGGAATTAAATGTGGATTCACCCTTTTACAAGTTCCAAATCAAACCATGGCAAGATAGGGCCTATACAGGCTGTACAAATCTTTGAAATATCATTGTACAAAAGGAAAACTCAAAAATTCAAAGGAAATCTATATTTTATTGATTCAAAATTTCTACAAACTTCATAATCAACCTCCACAATGAGTCTACAATCTTATTTATACTTATTCCCTTCTAAAACTACTATCTCAACTATAGAAGTTGTCAAAACCAACTTTGGAGTCCAAGAACACTTGCATGCAAAGGGATACCTATCATAGAGAAGAGAATGGAGAAAAAAGCAAGAGGGTTTTGAAGCTCTAAAATATGAGAGATATATTATCAGAACAATTGAATCAAATATTTACAAAGATCAATCCTTAAAAGGAGATCAAGAAAAACATAAAAAGAAACCCTAATAGGTATACATTTAATAATTAATATAGTTATTAAATGTCACAATATGCATCTAAAGTGAAATATTAAGAGAGGAATACAGGTAACTTAATTAATATAATTAAGTTAAAACCTTTACTCTAACACCCCACCTTAAGATGAGAAAAAGTGCAGCTACAAACATGTGCAAGAAAGCAAAGATAACTACAATGCATGAAAGTAAAAATGGGTCCCAACAACTAGGCTTGATCAAGTACTCGAATACAACCAAATCTCTATAAAGTGGAGTAAAGAAGAAAACCCAGTGGGAAAAAAATCCTCTCCAAAAAGATATAAAGAAAAATGCTGAAAAAAATGAAGGAAGGCATCATTGAGACCCCCCAAGGACAACTTCCTTCACCCCAAGCATGGAGCACAATTGAAGATAGCGCATAGATGCTAAAGGTTTAGTGAAGATGTCTACAACCTTCTCCTCTATAGGAATGTAATCCAAGATGAGAGAACCCTCCTGAATTAACTACCTGATGAAGTGCATGTGGATTTCAATGTGCTTAGTCTGCTGATGCTCCACTGGGTTGCGAGAAATGTGAATGGCACTCTAATTGTCACACCAAATAATAGTGGGACTATATGGAGGAAACCCAAACTCTGTCATCAATTGTCAAAGCCATAAAACCTTTTGAATAGCTAATACTACTGCTTGGTACTCAGCCTCTGTAGATGATAATGCAATAGCAGACTACTTCTTGCAAGACCATGTGATAGGACCAAAACCAAGCCAAAAAAAAATCCAGAAGTTGACTTTTGATCATTGACATCACCAGCCCAATCTGAGTCCGTGAAGCCAATGATGTGAGGGGATCCTGAAGTGTAGTGAATGCCATAATGAATGGTGCCCCAAATGTACCTCAAAATACATTTGGCTGCTTGCCAATGGTTCTCATGAGGACCATGGGAGAACCGAGAGACAAGACCAATCACAAAGGAAAGATCAGGACGAGAATGTGTCAGGTACAATAAACTGCCAACCAACTGCCTGTATAAAGTGGGATCCATTGAAGGAGTAGAACAAGTGGAAGACAAAACAACACCTGACTAAAATGGAGTGGGGGCAGGCTTGAAATCAAGCATGCCAAATCTCTGAAGCATATCAAGACAATAATTCTCCTGAAATAGGAAAATCCCATCCGAAGACTAAATAACCTGTAGACCTAGAAAGAAGTGTAGAAGATCAAGATATGTCATCTCAAATTGCTCCATCAAATCTCTCTGAACACTCTAAATCATGGAGGATGAGCTACTTGTAAGAATGAGATCATCTACATATAGCACAAGATTCAAAAGATCACCCTCCTGACATTGAATATACACTATGTGATTGGAATGACAGTGTGTGAAGTGAGAGGAAAGTAAGAAAGAGTCCATCTTCTCATACCAAGCCCACGGGGCTTGTTTGAGACCATACAATGAATGATGAATTCTGCAAACCAAATAAGTGCCCTACAAAAATCCCTGAGGCTACTCCATATAGATCCCCTCATGTAGGTCTCCATGCAAGAAGGTACTCTTCACATCCATCTGAAACACTATCCATCCCTATGAAGCTGCAAGTGAAAGTACAAGGCATATAGAGTTCATCTTGGTGACAGAAGCAAAGGTCTCAGAGTAGTCAATCCCCTCTACCTGAGAAAACCCCTTCACAACAAGACATGCCTTATACTTATCAATAGAACTATCTGCAGCATACTTGGTATGGTACACCCACTTGCACCGAACATACTTTCTTCCCTTAGGAAGAGGACAAAGATTCCAAGTATGATTCTTCATCAAAGAAGAATACTCCTCATCCATGGCCCTATCCCACTCAAGGTAACCTGTTGCCTCTAAAAACTTCTGAGGATCATCCAAAATGGCATGACTCAAAAGACTAGAACTAGATGCCTGAGCATGAGTACGACAAGTATCTGAAGGATCACCTTCTAAAGAGCTAGCCACACCACCAATAACATGGGCCCACCTAGGAAAATGCAGAGCAACTGGTGGTGGTGGAGATGGTGGATCATCATATACATCATCCTCAAGAGGTAAGTAATCCTCAAGAGATGAAGAGGGAGGAGTAGGCAGTGAGGGAGAAACTGGTGATGGAGAATCCATTTGAGGATAACACTCATAAAACTAGACATCTCGTCAAAACAAGACCTCTCTAGAATTAGGATCAAACAACTTGTACACCTTAACATCCTCATAGTAGCCACCAAATATGAGTGGTCGACTCTTCCTCTCCATGGCTTTCTGCTGAGCATTAGGAATAAATGCCCAAGCCTCACTACCAAAAACTCAAAATGTAGAAACATCAGGCTTGACATGGGTCTAAGCCTCCTCAGGAGTCATATGTCACAATGCCTTATGAGGCATCCGATTCTGAATATAATTGGCACAATTGATTGCCTCAGCCCAAAATGAAGAACTCATAGCTCAAGACTGTATCATAAAATTTTCCATCTCCCGTAAGGTTCTATTCTTTTTCTTAGTGACACCATTTTACTGAGGGGTGTAAGGTACTGTAAACCGATGTTGTAAACCATGCTCAATGCAAAAATCTCTGAAATCCTGAATAACATACTGCCCCCCATTATCTATGTGTATATTCTTGATAGAAAGTACAGATTACTTCTCCACAAAAGTCTTAAAGGTCCTAAATTAGTCAAAGACATCAGAATTGTACTTAAGAAAGTACACCCATGTACGTCTAGAGAAGTTATCAATAAAAGTGAGCACATAGCGGGCCCCTAAAAAAGGAGTCGGAAAGGACATACGATCACTGTGTACCAACTCTAGGGGTGCCATAGCACATGTGGCTCGACCCTTAGGAAAAGGATCTCGATGATGTTTTCCAAGAGCACAACCTCAACATACACCATTAGTACAAGAAATATGTGGAAGCCCAATCACAAGCATTTGAGTACTCATCTATTGTAGATATCTATAATTGGCATGGCCAAAACGCTCATGCCAAAGGCTGCTGACTGAATCTACATGTGGTATAAGAGAGGAACCAACAGTGTCTAAACTCTCAAAGCCATCAAATCTATATAAGCGTGATGCAAAATCCACACTCTCAGTAGGCACAACCTAGTCAAGATCATGAAGGTCTTGAATAACCGCATCATGTGGTGAGAACTCAACTGTCTTACCAGAACCAGAGTGGAAAATTTGATAAACAGATAGAAGGTTTGTCAAAATTTTAGGAACCAAAAGCACATCCTGAAGACAACCACCATCCAATGAAACAGTATCAAAACCCTGAACTAAAATTTGTGCTGAGTCACCAACTACAATATGTCTACTGCCTATAGGGGCAAGAGTGGTGACCAAGTCCTGTGTGTGTGTCATATGGTGAGAAGCACCAAAATCTAGAATCCAAGTGGATCCTGAGGACAATGCTCATGCAGAAAGAGCATGACCTTTCCCTGTGGGTTGTGAAGGAGGATGAGGTGAGGTGATATTATGTTGTTGCATGGCTTCCTCTAAAGCCTCTAATCATTTCCAACACCTGGAAACTGGATGTCCTTCCTTGCCACAAAAACTACAAGGATCACTAGATTTCTTCTTAGTCTTGGAGGAAGACTCACCAAAATTCAATTATTTTCCCTGTTTAGAATTGAACTGTGGTTTTGAATTAGTTTTAAGAGGTGGCTTGGAGGAAGTCTCATTGCCTGCTAAATCTGTCTTGGGCTTTAGTTTCTGCTTCTTTTTCCCTTTAGATGACTGAGCTACCAATGCTTGGTTCTTAGATCCTATGAGAGCATCGAACTATGATATCTTGGCCTGCTCTTGTGTCAATCGATCACAAAACACCTCAAAAGTAGGCATGGTAAAGTGGTTTCCCAATGCATCCATGGTGGAATAAAATGTGGAAGATAAGATCTAAAATGGACCTCAAAGCTTAGAAATAATTAGATAAATACACTCCTCATATGTTTTGTTCTTACCACAACCCTATAGAAGAGTTCTCTATTGTTTGAATTTCATCAAAAATTCCTCAATAGTGGGAAAGGAATTAGGTACAAGGGAAGTCAACTATTCCTCAATCTGGATGGCACGGAACTGATTGATGGTACCAAATAAATCACTGAACTTGGTCGACATTTCAAGAGGACTGTTACACCCATCAAGATGAAACAACAAGTTGTTTGAAACATGTGAGGAAATCAACCCCATAGCCTCATACATCTTATTTCTATGTTGCATAACCTCAAATGGTCATGTCAAAACTGGTTGAACTGTGTCTAAATAGGACCACAACCCCTTTGATCTAAGAAGACATGTCATGAATGCCTTCCAAGTGTGATAGTTATGAGGTGTGAGAAGTTCAACAATTATTTTCGTCCATGTTTGGAAAGGTTTAATGAATGTTTAATGTGAATAGTTTATGGTTTTTTGAAGTAAATGATAGAAAACAAGAAAAAAATCCTCCCACAATGCAAGAAACCAAACCCAAATAGAGATTTTTCAGCAAAAAATCTAGAAAAAGAAAAATATGTTTAGGAAAATTCTGTATGTACATGGTGAATTTTTTGATGAAATAAACTAAAGATTTGGATAGAGCGCGTGAAGAGATTTCCGATGCCTATTCATTTTCAAAAACTGAGCAAAAATGAGAAAGTTATGCCCCCCAGAGTCTAAAACAAACATCTGACTTTGACTGCAAAAAAATGCAACCAAACTAGAAAATTTTGAAAAAATTCCTACACCACCAGGACAAGCTCGGAGCCAGCTTTCCAATGCCTATTTTTGTTCAAAATTCTGAGTAAAACGCCCAAGATATGCCCATTTTACTGAAAGTTAGTTTAAAAGGGCACATGCAATGGTCTTGAAGCCCTTAGGGGCTAAAAATATTTGGCTCCTGGTCACGTGGATGACCATAGGGCTACAGATGGGTGCGTGGGTGGAGGCCCTAGTCACTGATAGGACTGGTAGCTAGGGTGTAGCGAGCCACCGGAGTTGGGCATTGGCGGCGCTCGGGCAGTACTCAGGCGGACCGTCGGTGTCTAGCTAGTGGCTGACGATGGAGCCTGTGCCGATAGTCATTGGAAGGCGCTACTGGCTAGAGTGGCTAGTGGGCGCTCGGTGGCTGGTGGGCGGTGGCCAAAAATTTAACTAGCTGAGTAAAAAATTAAACTAAAAAACCTTTGTTTTTTTAATTTTAATTTTATTTTTGTGAAATTTGACCTCGTAGATCATGCCCTAAGGCCGTACAACCTTGGAGCCAATTTCTTTTTTTCTTCCATAATCAATTGTGGCCAAATCGGTCAAGCTTTATATGAAAATATAGGTTTTCAGGCATTGCAAATCCAACGGCAAGGTCCGTTTAGGACCAAAATGAACCCAAAGAATGGAGTAGGCCAGATCCATACAAAAATCAACCTAAAAACTTCTAAAAGCTTGATCAAACCTTTGTAGCTCCAAAAAATTCAAAACAAGCACAGGTTGCAGTAGGCCCATGCTTTGATACCATGTAGAAGTTGTCAAAACCAACTTCGGAGTCCAAGAACACCTGCATGCAAAGGGATACCTGTCACAGGGAAGAGAATGGAGAAAACAGCAAGAGGGTTTTGAAGCTCTGAAATATGAGAGATATATTATCAGAACAATCGAATGAAATATTTACAAAGATCAATCCTTAAAAGGAGATCAAGCAAAACCTAAATAGAAACCCTAATAGGTAGACACTTAATAATTAATATAATTATTAAATGTCACAATATGCATCTAAAGTGAAATCTTAAGAGAGGAATAAAGGTAACTTAATTAATATAATTAAGTTAAAACCTTTACTCTAACATCAACAACCTAAATTTCCTTTTAAAATAACATGACCGTTGGACTTCAAATTTTGTCTTTACAACTTTTGCAAATTTTGCATTTTCCCCACAAATGACAACTTTTCACTATTTTTGCACTTTTAGAAATCTAGACCTTCTAACCATATAATATGACCTATTAAAAAATTAAATGGTCTCCATGACCTTATTTACTACATATTACCCCAAAATCATAAAGCCTACTCATTATCAACTTTTTTTGACAAAATTTTCTGAAAGGTGCTCGTGCACCAAAAATCCTAAAGAAAACAACACTTAAGGTGGTCGTGACTGGAACCTACAACTAAATACTACCTTATGGGACTACCAAACAATTATCCACATGCTTATAGGTGCAACACCCTTCTCCTTGATCTATGGATCAAAAGCCATCTTTCTCATTGAGATTGAGCTTCCATCCTTGAGAATATCATGGCAGAATCTTATTATTGATTAGGAATATTGAGTGGCATGGTTGAACAATATGGAACTACTAGACGAGTGGCACATGGATTATTTGAACCATCTATAGGTATACCAAAACCACCTCAAAAGAAGCTATAATAGGAAAATCAATATTCGACCATTTCAAGTCAAAGAGCTCATGTTGAAAGAAAATTAGAAAAATGTACCAAATCTAGATAGCAATGAAAAATTTGAACCAAATTCGTTGGTACCCTTTGTCATCACTACAAGTTATAAATTAGGAGCATATTAGCTATGCACACCAAAAGAGGATTCTCTGCAGGAGCCCATCAATAACTCCCATCTCAAAAAAATGTATGCGTAAGCTATGAAAGGTATAAATCAAAAATACAAAAAAAAAATCAAAAAAAGGATTGAAAATAGTAAAGAAAAAAATTGTCCTCTAGTGAAAACCATTTCGGTGGAACTTTGGGAAAGTACCTTGGTGAAAACCTTGCAATCAACCACCTTTTGTAAATAAGCACTTTCCATCCACCATGATCTCTTCGGCTTGTTTTACATCACCTTTCATCACTTTCCATCACCCATCATGTGTTTGTACCATAGCTTGATCCTATGTTGGTATCATGTCCCATCCTAGAACTACTTGGCACATTTCTAAGGTCATTTTTTCTTTTCCTATATCAAGTTAGTCTATCACATCATATTGTGGGAATGTTCTTATACCTACATCCGATCAGATTCATGTATATTCTTGAATCTTCCTTAAAACATCAGAAAATTCAAAAACATTCATAAAATCAAGAAAATCCAAAAATAGGTCAAAAATCCAAAAAAATCCAAAAGTAGAGTTTTCATGTCAAGGCTAATCATTGATTAGTCCTTTAGGTGTTTGTCATAATAAAATGACAATCCACATGTTCATATCTTTCATCAATAAATGTGTATGTGTAAGTCAAACTACGTGGTCTCTGCATATATAATGTAGGGAAGGCTAATATTTGATAAGCCCCAAGGCCCCTAGGATAGGTTCTTAGGTTAGCTTCCTGGTGAAAATCTCAAAAAACATTGAATCAATGGAAAATTAAAAAATCAAAACATTTGTAAAACATCTCAAAAAACTCAAAAATAGCCTCAAAAAATTTCAAAATACAAAAATAATTCAAAAAACCCAAAATCATCCATCCCATTTGGCGTCCACTCACTATAAACATCCACTCACAATAAATCAATCATCACCTTCACCCTTTGTCAAAACAATAAAAAACAAGTATAGAAAATTAGAAGTGTAAACTCAAATGACAAGGTCTTAAGTTTAGGTCAATAGGTAAACAAATTGGTCAACTCTTGGTATCAATAGCCTATCATCTCTTTAGTCTTAGAATCATCTGATAACATCATGTCCTAGGATGCATCCTTCCTACAATGGACATTATCATCAAGCATCACCGTAGTTTAGTCTTAGATAGATATATGAAGAACATTAGCTTGTTTGTTTACTTGATATTTTCTTTTTGATTTATCTTATTGCACCCATTCTAATGACCTCTCGATGATGTCTATCAAATGATTTAGAGAGAAAGGAATGAGGAATTGATCATTATCTTTTTTCGATTGTGCTTGTTGGATATCCTTGTAATATAGCCTTGGTCATGCTAATTTTGTTTGATGTGTAGTTAGGATGTTTTGATATCTTGTAGACTATTACTTTGGGTGGTTTTTCTTCTTTATATTTTGGTTTAAGATGTTTGAAATGTCTGAATTACATCCTAATAAGGTTTTTATGTTGGATGTGAACAAGGATACTCCTATCTGATTGTTGAGTCAAAGTCCATCTCACTAGGTACAACTCCATCCTGGTTTTCTATACCTTGATGCATCGTATCTATGTGTGTTATAAAACATAAGGAAAGTAATTCTCTTTACATCCCCAATCCTTGATAAGAAAAAAATAATCATCATCATCATATCTAATAAAGTCTAAATGACTCATAGACTTGTTGGAATTCTACATCTTCTCAAACTCAAGGGCTGATCTCTCTTTCTTCTATCTTCTCCACCTACTAACATGGTATCATGATTCAAAATAAAATCTATTTGCATCCATCCCACATCCACAAACTATCAACATACCGCATACAACACTTATCATCATAATAGGAAACATCATTTGTCATTGCATTATCATTTAAGGTTTTTAGCATAACATATATTTTTTATTCTAAGCATCTAATTAACAACACAATCATCCATCCAATAACCATATAAGAATCTTAAAAATCATCACATTTTGCATCATGCATACACAAATCTTGCATCATCGTATCACACATGGAAAATATACTAAAAAAGAAATCAACATATCATTACATTGCATCCATCTCACATACATTATCATCATCATCGTCATATAGATGTAAGCATCTCATAACATCACATTTGCATTATCATCCATCACATAAAAGTACATCCATATAAATCCATCATATATATCATACATTGATAACATCATATACATCATAAAACCAAAAAAAAATCATAGCATAATCATTAAATGCATCCATCCATATCATATGCATCCATAACACACAAGGTAATATAACATAACATCACATCACATAAACCGCATCAAAGTCCTCTCATGTATATATCAAAAAAGTTGAATGTCATGATACAATCAAAATCAGATATATAATGTCATCATTAGAATATACAAGATGCTAATGAAAAACTCATCTAATAAATGTATACACATCATAAATCAGGATGTACATAAAAAAAGTATCTAAAGCACTATTTTTTCCTTGAGCTCCCCTCACTCTATCGGTCACTATGGTGGATCCCTCAACTCTAATGGTGAGACCCTAATGGTCTTCTTGATGGCCTTGGATGAGACCTAGTCGGTGCAACCTAACTAATGTGGGATAAGTCTAGCTCCTAGCACTGTGGTGAGCTAGCTCTGTAGTATAGTAACCTATAGTATGATGCCTCCTCCATTGCTTGACTATATATCTCTACTAGGACCGTTGCTTGTCCCTATGCTTGTATTGCTACCTCTAACTATTGGTGGAAACCTATCTCCTAATCCAAACTAAGGTCTACATCCTCTCTCTGCTAACACTCCTATTCCACCTCCTATATCTCTTGATCCCTCTCCTAGATCAGGGTCTCTATCTGTGTGCGTTCCTACTATAATTGTTTTGTTAGAGCCTGAACCTATGCCTGCAGTGCTACTATCTAACTGTCCCTAAGATTGGGACTTGGTGGTGGCTACTATAGCAGCTATTGGGGTGGCTTCTGAGGTGCCCTCTAACCAATAGGCTATACGAAAGGTGGTACCTATCCATCATGACCATCTTTTCTATCATGACCATCACCTCTATCTTGACTATCTTGGGGCTGCTGAGCTAGCTATTGTGGAACCTATCCTATTTGGGATCCTCTAACTCGTCCCTTACCTAATATTGGCACAATCAGTAAAGTCAATCTAATAGGAGTGTGGGATTTCTAGTATGCATGATATGATTGTGTAGTGCTCCCATTTGTGTGACCATCAAAATACACCCAAGGCGGCATCACTAACTATCTAAAGTCAACAATGGCTAGCTGAGACTTAATCCATTGCCCCCAGGCTATCTCTTGAGCTTGATGTGCAAAAATAGCTATGTGATGCAAGATCTACTGCATCTTGAACCTCCTTCAATTTTTGAGCAACCTTGTCAGGGAGATATCACTCAATCATATGACGCACACATTCCTGCATATACATAGTTTGGCGACGGTAAAGAAACTGGGCATCATCATCATGCTACTTGTGATAATGGAGCTAGGGCCTCCATTGGAAAACTATCACCTCATAGATCACCTGCCTCTAGTGTAGGATGCTTGTAATGCCTATGTAGTTTAGTGTGGTCATACCCCCATATCTATAGATCAGTGTGTTGGTATGTGGTGACTGATCATGCTATACTATATAGCCCATGGTATACTGTACACCCCGGCATGTATCCTTGTCACCAAAAAAAGGGAAAAATCAATGAAAAAAGGAAAAAAACCCGATTTTGTAAGAACCCTAATCTGGAAGCTTCTAAGCTTGTTAAAAAGAGGGTTCAGATGGATGTTACAGTATGATGAAAAATGTGATTATTCGCAAGATTGTAATAAGTTTTTTACTAGATAATAAAAGTATTGGATGGCTGCGGTTTGGTGGATGTAGCCCAAGATTGGGAGAACCATGTTAAATTCTTTGTGTTATAATTGATTTTATGTGCATTTTTAGTTTCTCTATTTGTTTATTAAATCTACATTTAATTGTTAGATATCTGTCATCTCTAACCCTAACAAATGGTATCAGAGCGAGTTGTGTTTCGATTATCATCTGTAGGAAGGTCTCACAACTAAGTGGGAGTCTCATGGTTGAGTGGGACTAATGGCAGATGAGGGTAAGAAGTTTGAGAAGTTTAACGGGTAGAACTATTAGTTATGGAAGATGTAGATGGAGGACTATCTCTATCAAAAGGATTTATGGTGGCCATTGGAAGGGAAAACCAAGAAACCTGCAGCAATGTCTGATGAGGACTGGGATATTTTGGTTAGAAAGGTTCTTGGTAGTATTCATTTATGCCTGGCACAATCAGTGGCATTCAATATTACAATAGCAAAGACAACTCAAGAGTTGATGCAAACCCTGGTGAAGTTATATGAAAAGCCTTCTGCTTTGAATAAGGTATTTCTTATGAAGCGTTTATTTAATATGAAAATGGTAGAAGGTGGGTCAGTTACTGATCATTTGAATGAGTTTAATATGGTCACCAGTCAATTAACTTCTGTAAAAGTAAACTTAGATGAAGAAGTTAGGGCTCTTTTGATTCTGTGTTCTTTGCCTGAAAGTTGGAATAGCTTGATAATGGCTATAAGCAATCCTATTTCTGGTTTGAATACATTGAAATTTGATGTTGTTGGTGTTATTTTGAGCGAGGAAATTTGTAGGAAAAGCTTTGGTGGAACATCCACATCAGGCAGTGTTTTGAATGCAGAAAGCAGGGGCAGAACAAAGGAGAGAGGAAACAATTATAGAAATCGTGGGAATTCATAAGGAAAATCAAAGGACAAAAGGTCCCAATCTAGAGATAAGAGGGATTGTTGGTTCTGTGGTAAGCCGGGTCATTTGAAGAAAGATTGCTAGTCTCAAAAAAATAAAGACATAGATAAAAAGGAAGGAAGTAAAGAGGAAAATTTGGTAAGTAATAAATATGATGAGGATGCTTTGATTCTTTCCCTTGATAATGCTGATGATTCCTGGGTGTTAGATTTAGGGGCTTCATTTCATGCTACCCCCCATAGAAGTTATTTTCTTGATTATGTCCAAGGGGATTTTGGGCTGGTTTATTTAGGAGATAACGAACCCTGTCAAATTTTTGGAAAGGGAAGAATCAAGATTAAGTTGCAAAATGGGAATCATTGGCTACTACGTGAGGTAAGGCATGTTCCAAAGTTAAGCAAAAATTTAATTTCAACAAGGCAACTAGATGACGAAGGTTGCGTTGTTACATTATTGATAAAAATTGGAAGGTCACAAAGGGTACCTTAGTGGTAGCAAAAGGTGTGAAAGTAGGCACCTTATATCTTTGTACAGGTCATACTATTCCTTCTACTTTAATTGTTACAGAATAAGGTCAATGTTCACGAATAGTTGCTGCAATTCAGCAAGTAGAAGATCATGTAGTTGTTGTGGACTCAAAATCAACACTGTGGCATAATAGACTTGAGCATATGAGTGCAAAAGGTATGAAAGTAATTAATTCAAATAATGTTTTACCAGGTCTAAAATGTGTTAATATGGATTTCTGTGAAATTTGTGTGTATGGAAAAAAAAAGAGAGTAAGTTTTCTCAAGGATGGGAAGCAAAAGAAAGATGAGAAATTAGAGCTTGTGCATACAGATGTATGGAGACTAGCTCAGATATCTTCTCTTGGTGGCTCTCTATATTATGTTACATTCATTGATGGTGCAACTAGGAAGGTATGGATTTATTTCCTTAGGGCGAAATTAGATGTATTTGAAACCTTTAAAAAATGGAGAAGCTTGGTTGAGAATGAGACAGGTAAAAAGATAAAATATCTCAGATTTGATAATGGTGGTGAGTATTGCAACAAAGAGTTTGAATATCATTATTCCTCTAATGGTATTCATAGGTAGAAAATGGTTCCAAGGACTCCACAGGAAAATGGAGTGGTTGAGCGCTTGAATAGAACAATAATGGAGCATGCACGAACTATGAGATTGCATGTTGGGTTGCCTTTAAAAATGTGGGTAGAGGCTGTAAACACTATTGTTTATTTAATTAACAAAGGTCCCTCTAATCCTTTGGGTTATGGTATTCCAAAGGAAGCATGGAAGGGTAAGAAGGTGAGTTATTCTTTTCTCAAAACCTTCGGTTGTGAAGCATTTGCACATGTAGATTTTGAAAATAGAACCAAGCTTGATGCAAAATCAAAGAAATGTGTATTTGTTGGATATGGCATTGATGAATTTGGTTATAGGCTTTGGGATTTTGAAAATCAAAAAATTGTGAGAAGTAGGGATGTCATATTCAATGAGAAAGTGTTGTACAAAGATTTGTTGCTGCAGCATGAGAAGAAAGAAAATGATTATGTAGTGTTGGATGATATTCCAAACAATGATGTTTCAGTGGTTCCTCATGTTGGGCAACAACAACAACAACAAATACCACAAACCCCTGTTAGACAATCTTCAAGGATAAGTAGACCTCCAGAAAGATTCTCTCCCTCTTTGTATACTATTTTGTTAACTGATGTTGGTGAACTAGAATATTATGATGAAGCTATGCAAGTGGATACCAAGGTTCAGTGGGAGCATGGAATGGAAGAAGAAATGGACTCCTTGCTAAAAAATCAAACTTGGGAATTATGCAAGTTTCCTATAGGTAAAAAGGCTTTACCAAACAAATGGGTTTATAGACTGAAAGAGGAGGATGGAGGTAAGAAAATATTTAAAGCCAAATTAGTTGTAAAGGGATTTGCACAGAAAAAGGGTATTGTTTTTGATGAGATTTTTTCTCTAGTTGTTAAAATGACTTCTATTCGTATTATTTTAAGTATTGTGGTTGCTGAAGATTTGCATTTAGAACAGCTTGATGTTAAAACAACCTTTCTCCATGGTGATTTGGAAGAGGAAATAAATATGGAACGGCCACAAGGATTTGAGGTCAAAGGTAAGGAGAAACTAGTGTGCAGATTGAAGAAAACTTTATATGGCTTGAAGCAAGCACCTCGGCAATGGTATTTGAAATTTGACAGTTTTATGGCTGAGCAAGGCTACATTAGGTGTAATTCTGACCATTGTGTTTATTTTAAGAGGTTGGATAGTGATAACTACATTATTTTATGTTTATATGTTGATAACATGCTTGTAGATGGGTCTAACATGGATCACATAAGTGAGCTAAAACAATAGTTAGAAAAATCTTTTGCTATGAAGGATTTGGGGGCAGCAAAACAAATCCTTGGTATGAAAATTTGTAGAGATAGGAAAAATAGAAAATTGTTTTTATCTCAGGCTAATTATGTTGAAAAGGTGTTGCAAAGATTTCATATGGAGAATACAAAATCTATCAGCACACCTTTGCCTAGTCACGTTAAATTGACTAAGGATATGTGTCCAAAGACACAAGAGGAGGAAGAAAAAATGTCCAAGGTACCATATGCTTTAGCTGTAGGCAGTTTAATGTACGCCATGGTATGCACAAGACCGGATATTGCACATGCCATAGGATTTGTTAGCAGGTATTTGAGTCATCCCGGAGTTGAGCATTGGAATGCAGTAAAATGGATTCTCAGGTATTTGAGAGGTACATCCAATAAATGTTTATGTTTTGGGGGCTCTAATACTGATTGAAAAGGCTATGTTGAATAATATTTGGCAGAAGATATAGATACTAGGTGGAGTACCACAGGTTATGTATTTACAGTTGGTGGGACAGCAGTGAGTTGGATTTCTTGATTGCAAAAGGTGGTTGCTTTATCCACCACAGAGGCAGAGTATGTTGCTGCAACAGAGGCGGCAAAGGAGATGATATGGGTGCAACTTTTCATGGATGAGTTGGGAAAACAACAAGATGGAAATTACTTGTTTATAGACAGCCAAAGTGCTATACATCTTGCAAAGAATTCTACCTTGCATTGTAAAACAAAACACATACAGTTGAGATATCATTTCATTCAGTCAGTGCTAGAGGATGGACAGGTCAAGTTGGACAAGATACATACAGATGTCAATCCAACAGATATTTTTATGAAGACGGTGAAAAGGGAGAAGCTGAGCTCCTATTTAGCTTCATTTGGCCTTCAAGGTTGAATTTAAGTATAACAAAACAACAGGGTCCAAGGTACTTATTTCCAGTGGGAGCTATAAGTGCAGCAGTATCGTCTAGGATTAGTCTCCAAGTGGGAGGTTGTGATGGTGTGGAGCTTGATCAGTCTCCAAGTGGGAGATTGTTGGTATGCGGCAACTGATCATGCTATACTGTATAGCCCATGGTATACTATACACCCCGGCATGTATACTTTTTCACATTGTCACCGAAATAGGGAAAAATCAATGAAAAAAGGAAAAAAACCTAATTTTGTAAGAACCCTAATCTGGAAGCTTCTAAGTTTGTTAAAAAGGGGGTTTGGATGGGTGTTACAATATGATGAAAAACATGATTATTCGCAAGATTGTAATAAGTGTTGCACTAGCTAATAAAAGTATTGGATGGCTGTGGTTTGGTGGATGTAGCCCAAGATTGGGTGAACCATGTTAAATTCTCTATGTTATAATTTATTCTGTGTGCATTTTTAGTTTCTCTATTTGTTTATTAAATCTGCATTTAATTGTTAGATATCTGCCATCTCTAACCCTAACACAGTGGATTTTCATGATCTATCTACACATGTACAATAGTCAACCTCAATATAGCTATATTCTCACAGGCCCAAACATGAAGTAACATCACTTATGCTCCAATGTTGCGGTCCTCACAGTAAACAACCTAGTGCATTTCATTATACAGTGAAGCTAGGACAACTATCCCCCAGGTATAGATGATCATCTCCTCCATTATCCTCAACCAAATGATGCCCTATCCAACACTATAACCTCTAGCTCACTATCAAGAATGAGGACTCCCAAGATCAATGCACCAATGAATAAGGTCAAATCTAAGGAAATCCCCTGATATCGACCAAGGTTGATCCACCCATTTTCTACCTCATACTAATCAACCCCAAATAGCTAGAATATCACATCACCAATAGCCTTGACATCATAGATAATGTGCTCACCATGTATGGGAATTTGTAGGATCTTCCATACATCCTCCAAGGTCACTATGACCTCTCTGGTTGATAGATGGAATGATGAAGTATTGCTTTAATATCCCTCAACCAGTGTTGTCATCATTGCTAGGTGCGTCCTAACCTTGGGCATCTATGCCACACACCTGCATCTAATCAAACATAGGAAAAATAATATATCATTTGATAAGTGCCTCACTCCGTGCAGTGTTTGACCTCTATGCTCATTCGAGTGGAGCACTAAAAAAAAATCTTGCATCCAAAACTCCCATGATGTCAAATTTAACCAGCTTGGTGCATTTTAAAAAATTAAAAAATCCCCGAAAAGCAAAGGTGAGCCAACATTTGCAAAGGCAGTGCTTTGTGTTTTCACAAAAGTGACACTATAAATGAAGGTGGTGCTATTTTGCAAAGGTGGGTCGATATTTCTCCATGGTGCCATACTCTCCTAGGCTCGTGCGATGCTATCATGCAAACGTGGGTTGACATTCTCTGCACAACCCTAAGACCTTCCAATGTTGTGTGATACTATCCTACGAAGGTAGGTTGACATTGACAAAAGTGACACCGACCATAACATTTGATATCTAACTAGTTTTATATTGGTTTCCAAAATCAAATGTGAATAATTTATTATCCTCTTGTGTCTTTCATAATATTAAAATGTAGGAAATCCATTCTTTCTTATGAAATATTTTTGAAGCCAAGTTCCAACAACAACCACCAAACTAGTTGGATACTCAAATTTGTCTCATCCACTCTAGGATGTACCAACTTATGTTTTCTCTCAACACATCTAGCCAACTAATACTTTGTCTCCTCTTCATTCCCATCAAGTACAACATCATACACATGTCCTACAAAAATAAATAATAAATTTAATAAATAGTGACTTATATTTAATTCACATATAAACATGCAAACATATAAAATTCAATTCAATTTAATGTACCTTCTTGTACAAGATCTGAAACATTATCATAATCATCTGATATGAACAATTGATTATCTTCAATTGTCGTTCCATGTTGAACATGTGTTGATGCAGGTGTTAAAGCTCTTTGTTACCATTGTTTGACTCATTTTGTATTTTCACATGCCTCACAATCACTTGCAATACAAAATTGAAAAAAGCATGCAAGCTCCCTTGTCAATATTGTCAACATGTTTGCATTCAAACTCTTAAATGAATGCAATTTTTTAGATCAATTAATTATTTCACAATCTTGTCAAGTAAAATATTATTTTCTTCAACTAACCAAAAGAAGTGTCAAATTATTGAGCTCTCACTTGTTCTTGTAGATAATTTTGTATTGCACCAATCTATAATTGCATATGCATATCTGAATTTCCTAGCATCCTCAAATTTTAGATGCTCTCTAGTAAGAGCTCTTTTCACACATGGACCTACTCCATCTTGTTCTCCTTTACCATGTCTAGCTTCAATAAAAATCCACATGTGCTTGATATTATTTTCCTTATGAAATCCACATAACCAATACAACAATCTAGCGTTCTTGAATTGACTCGTGCAATTATCCAACCATATGAGATGTTCTTTCATTTGAATTCCTCTTTGTTTTAGTTTTTTATAGAATATATCAAAACAATATTGAACAAACTCAGATGAATGAAATAGATTATCACTTACATAAAAATGGTACTCTCTCAAAAAATTTCTATTATCTTCTCTACTATCATCTGCATGTCTATAAACAAGATGAACAAATATAGCTACCTGCAGTAAAGTATAATATTATGATTGAATTTCTTCTTGTGGAGTAAGATTATAATTTTCAGAAAAATCAACAACTAACAATATTGTTTCAATTGGGAATGCATTTTTACATAAAAAAAATTGATTATCAAGTCAATAAACATAGTTAGTGTTTACAATATTTAGGTACACTCTTATCTTTAAATTCTTTAATAAATACATGCACACTAAATTTTTCCACAATTAGCTCACAACGTTTTCCAAATTTTCCATTTTTTAAAGAACGCACAACATTTTTAAAGTTTTTTACATCCACTAATTGTTGTCCAAATTCATGTAAACTACTTTCATGCATACATTCTCCTAACAATGAAAAGTTACTGAATCTATCGCATTCTCCAAAAATACATGCTTTTAAATAAAATAAGTTTCCATTAGAGGGTTCCCAAAACAAACCTACTATAAAATATTTTATTATTTCAGGTGGCATCTTAATACCACAAATTTCTTTCATAATTTGGTTAGCATGCAAAGTACAACTTATATATGAAAAATATCATAATAATAATAAAATTGTAGATGAGTCTTGCAACAACAAGAGAGTCATTGTTTATTAATTCTAACATTCCAAGGTTTACACTTTTGAAATGATCTTTGAATTATGCTAATATTAAATGGTAAGATTGAATCATCTAAAAAAAATTAGTCATATCTAAGAGATGCTTTGGATGAGGTTGACGAATTTTGGAACCCACCCTTAATTTTAAGGCATCTCTAAAGTTAGGTGATACTCTTGTATTATCATGCCAATATTTTTTGATTAAAGATTTGATTTCATTAGTTAATTTCATTTCTAATCTTGGAAGTCTACCACTAAAATTCCAACATTGATTAATTGGATCCTTTTTAATACTTTCTCTTCTTTTAGTATTTCTTATCAAAGTTTTAGGATTTACTTTTACACATTTACTAATCTTACTTAACATTCTTTTATTTGAGGTTCCTTTATTAACTAGAGCAATTGCTATTTCATGATGAGTTGCATTCTTATCTTTAGATTTAATTTTCTTACCTATAAAATCAATAGCATTAGCTACACTAGATATGAATTGTTCTATCAAATCGTCTTTCTTTTTTGGTTTTACAAAAATGCCTATTTTTTATCACCTTTCTCATTTTCGACATTCTCATCAATTGCACCATGAGTTAACATTGAAACCCTAAATTATTTCTATAAAAAATAAATTCAATCTATTATATTTCCATAAGTGCTCATTTGTCTCCAAGAAATTTTACCAGGAAGGTTATCTAGCACATCTTTTTCAATTGTAAAAAAAACATTTTCATTTTCATTCATACAAGGGGTTTCATTTTCATTTTCAAGAATAAAAGGGATTTCATTCTCATTTTCATGAATATGAGGGATTTAATTCTCATTTGCATGATTATAAGATATTTCATCAACTTTTTATTTTTGCATTGTTTCAACCCTACAATTATTGATACCATCAATGGTGTATCCCGCTTCCTCTAAATAACTAAGATCGATATTATCAAGACTTGGGTTTGAAGACATACCTAGATAAATTGTTTGAATAGGTTCATTTTCCATATCATTGGGAGGTGGCTTTGAAGACATAATTGAAGTTTTTTGTATAGGTGCTATTTCCATATCATTCATAGTTGAAGTTGAAGGCATAGTTGGGTTTGTCTCCATAATTGCATTTTCTTCCATATTCACCATCTCCACATTTGGATTGAATCTAAATTCATCTAATCCTTAATAGTTTCCTCTTCAACATTCATGCAACTATATGCTTCAAAAAATTTCATTTGATGAATCCTTTCTCTTCTATCCCTTTGTCTTTGTGCTTCCATTTCTCTATTTGCTTGAATTTCTTCAGGTGTCATTAAATTTCTACATTGTCTTTTTCCTTTTCTTTGATCCCATGGTTGCCAAACCCTCTTTGATAAAAAAATTAATGATTCTTAACCTATTTTCAAATTTCCATCTCCTTCAAATATTCAAATAAAACTATGTAATATGAAGATCCTTTCTTTGATATAAACTTTGAAGTACAAAAACATCATGAATACATCCAAAAATTCTCTTTTTCTAAATCTTCTTGTACTTGATCCCACTTCAAAAAATTCAACCTGCACTTGTTTCTTTCAACAATTTGAATAGAATATTCCCTGTTAAGAATTGCACAAGACAACATTACAATAAAAAATGCAAAAAATGGGACTTCAAACCGTACTGTAGAAAATGAATGTAGTAGAAAAAACATGCTCTATCAATACTTTCCAAATTGGGAAAAAATACATAAATAAGAAATGTGTATATGTTATAAAACACGTACACGTTCTATTTTAGGAATGTGTATGTGTTCCCATTACCCAACAAGTAAATAGATAACGTGTATGTGTTATATAATAGGTACACATTATTAAAAATTTGAATCTCCAACCCACATGCAACCTTGGTTTTAGGCTCGGGAAAGGCTTGCAAACCTGACCCTTAGCCTTTGACCTGCAACTAAAAAACTAACACATATTCAAGAAGAATGTCCAAGTTTGGCAATATGGATGGTGGACATTTGTTTTGAATCAATCTATGAAATTAAAACCCATTATAGAACATGATGTCTAGTTTCCAAATATATAATTTTTACTAAGATTAGATTAGATTTGTTATTTTTTTATTAATTTCTAAGCAAACTAGTCCTTAAACTTGAAATATCAGGATTTTTTAATTTTTAATAATTTTTTTTTATTAAGTTTCTTGTAAAAAAAATCATATGAAATCAATCTTTAGAAAATTCTTTACACGATGATTTTTTTTTTTAAAATGTTTAGTTCAAGTCCAATTATGCTGTTCATACACGTTGATTTTTAAAAATAACAATTAATGCCAATAAAAATTCAATAATTTTTAAAAAATATATATCCTCATCAATATTCATGTTGTTAGCTCTCTTTCCCCAAAAGGAATTAGCAAAATACTTTTATTTGGGTCAAAAAGTGGTGTCTGTACATGTGTATGGTATGGTAAAAAAATGACTTTTAAAAAGTGGTTTTTATCCATCCCTATCAAAATTTAATTTCTATCATCTGGGTATATGAATAAATTACATATTTGGAAACTAGATTCAAATTGATAAATTTCATATTAATGAATTTTGTTAAGATTCATTGTGTAAGTTCCTCAAATTTTCAGTACAAGCGTGAAACATTCTAGAAAAAAAACAAAAACACTTCCACTTTTTGAGCTTTTGTGGACCCAACTTCTTGCATCAACCCTCCTAGATTTCTAGCTAGGACTACACTATTAATTGGTAACTTGAATTTAACAATTTTGAAATATTTTGTCATTTTATGGGTCTGATTATTTCTATTATTGAGATGGTTAAACCTTTACAATCAATGCCACATCCAATACATATTTTCAAAAGATATCTTTCATTCTCCTTAACATTGCTAAGATATATATCATGAAAATGCATAATCGATGATGCAAACATTACCTCAACCTATGAGTAGACATTTGCAACCTCTTGAGTTGGACTATAGGATCCGAAATATAGAAGAAGAGTAATAATACAACATAAAAATTCATTCCATGATACTCTAAATTACAAAGAGATAAACAACATTTTTTTTGATTTGAAGATAATAAACCCATGAATATCCTCTCACACAAACTTGACATTCTTCACATTTCCATTTAAAATGTTATTGGATAAAACATCATTAAAATAATAAACCATATGGAAATATCATGTCCTCTATGGAAGGAATAAAAATACGAAGAAAAATTCATTCTGAAAAAGTCATCCTCCATCATCCTTTGTAATCCCACTTTTGAGGCTCTGAACTTTAGTTCATCAAGTTTCTTGAAATACACTCTTTGCATTAAAAACAAAATATATCTCTTTCTTGAAAGTGCATAAGAAAAGGCACATGAAATATATGAAGTTTTAGCACGTCATATGAGATTATTACCTTTGCATTACCCTTTCATACTTCTTGTATTGTTATCTCCTGATTCACCTTTAATTGGTAAGTCAAGCTATAAGGCATAAAATTGAGCTTTATGTGTTCTTTACAAATCACTATCAACAGGTAGCTTGATACCAAATCATTGTATGAAGCAACATTGATGTGTTTATTATCAATAGAATGCCTAAATTTCCACTCCTTATATTATCCTAATAGCACATAACTAAAAAATCTCCATTGATGATTTAAAAACATCCGAAATTCATAGTCAAGATTGCATTGCTTACCACACCCCAAAATGCTATGCATGTTCTCCAAAATCAAGAGACTTTCTACCCCAAGAAATTTTAGCATCAAACAACCTAAAGTGATTATCTCCATAAGGTAATCATTCAAAATATTGTGTTAATTTGTGTGGTTTAGCTCCAAAAAGTGATCTATGAATTGTAAACATCGTTCCTTAACAACATGGTTAGAGTGCAAGATAACCCATATAGAGTTTCTTTCAATATAGATGAGAAAATTAGGAAATTCCTTTGCAACATTAAATCCACCATTGGGTTTTATCCTCATAACATCATTTGGGTTCTATTTTCAAGAATAATCTTGAAATGGTACTATTGAATCCACATTTCCAACTTTACAAATTGTATCTCTTACTCTAATCTCCCTAGTAGCATGTTCTTTTGGTGGATTTTTTTTGTATTGGCATAAAGGAAAGAAACAAATATAAAAATTGAATTTTCTTTTCATACCTTACATTTCCAAGAAGGAATACATCCTCTTTTACCAAGCTCAAAGTTGGGGAAACACCAACATGCTTCCATTGTGTCTTTCTAATGTAAGTGGAATTTGATAGTCTTGTTCCATGAAATGATTCTATCAATGTGGTATTTAACCCATAAATTTTTTTATCCTTTATTTGTCTTATCTTCTAACCTATATCTCACATTATTCTATACAAACAACTCTAAGCATTGTGAAAATGATCTACCTCCTTTGCATGCTCTTTATTATAACAAGAAATCTTTTATAACATGGAGAGTGGACTACTACAAAGATGAAAACAAAATTTAGATAGTTTGTCATACCCATCAATATAAAATCCATAGCTATCCCAAATCACCTATGCCACTTGAGAAAAAATCTCAACAATCATTTTTTCTCTTGAGGAAAAATCTCTATAATAGGATGTGGATCCTCAATCACATGAAGCCCTTTCTTATAATTAGCTTCAAGTAGTGATAAATCAAATTTTATTTCTAGATCTTCATAAAAATCATTAATACCATCCTCCATGTGTGCATTATGCTCAAAACATGAAAAACATTGTGATTTATTCCTTCATTTGAAAATACACAAGTATCATCATGAAATTTGTTAACCTTAGAAATATCACATGATAATCCTAAAATTGGACCCAAAGTTGATGTTTTGTGCTTTTCTTCATACACACCCTCAACATCATGAAATTATTTTGTGAAGTCCTATGAATCAATCTTCACTTGTTCTTCTCACTTCCTTCTTTCTTAAATGTCTAAAATATCCATAGGCTCTTTCTCACTAGGAATTTGGTATAGCTCATAACCTCTTAATTCCAACATACTTGCATGTGAATTAGAAAGTCATCACTTAATTCCTAAATCCCATATGTAGCTCTTATAGTATCCAAATCTAATATTAATTATTCCATGGGATTAGAAGAATTATTTTGTGTGAATATTTAACCATGTTTGAAGAGGAAATTAGACTTAGTAGGCTACATCTCCAAAACCCTCAGGTTGGCAAGATCACATCTCTAATACCATTGTAGTGTCCCAAATGATATTTTTTTTGAAATAATGTAAAGTTTTAGAAAGGGACAACAAGTGAAATTTAATTATCATTCAAATACCCAAATGAAATTGATTTCTTAAATAAACTGAAGTGCCCTCAAAGAATTAACAAGAAATCTCACAAACTATGCACCTAAATTGGGGATTTGACTGTCAAATCAATTTGAAACTTCACCAAAATTAGCATGAAAATAAAAAATAGTAAATTAAATATTATTTTAATTAAACCAATAGCCTCAAGTCTAATACAACAATAAGATGCTTCTGCTACAAATTAGCCCAAAATAATGAGCAAATTTGAAGCTTGGAATGTACTGCAAGCTCACAAACTTTAGGATAAGCCCACCAAAATTTAAGCCAACTTATTTATTGATAAAATAATGAATTTATATAGAAAAAAGTAGAACTGTGTCCTTAGGAATGAAAATGAACTCGTATAATCTATGTATTAATAAAATCCAAAATACTCCCAAACGGGGCACCAATAGGCAGTGTAAAACTACACTACGAGAAACAAAATTTCACCAAAGGCACCAAAAATAAAATATGAATGAAATAGTCGGTATAAAATGATTAAAAGCATAAAAATATAGAAAAAAAGGCTATTAGTAGATAAAACAAACTAAAAATAAATCTGAAACTATTCACCCCAAACTAGAAATTGTAGAAATAATGGATGCACAATGTCCTTATGAAGTTGCAGCCTTCAAGAGGACCTTTTCCAAGAAGAAATTCAACCACACAAAAAGTGTTGTAACTTAGGAATGCAAATTGATATTGATATTGATCGATAATATTTACAAATGTACAAGACCCTTCCTTATATATGTAAGGTTGAGATACAAGATGCATTATGATGTTGCCATGTGTCATGATCTAACATGTGACATGTAAACCCTAACTAACTACCTAGGGAATGATGAACTGATTTAGATAAGTCCTAGATGATATTCTAGAAGGAATCTTATCTTCTAAATACATGGAAAGGGGGATGACCCCATTATTAATGAATTTACTAATAATGCAACCTAGGACTTAATTAATTAAATAAAAAGCCCGAGTTAAACTTATGCTAGTGTAATTAAATAATAATTACACCAACACCCCTAATAACTGTAACTTAGGGATAAAATTATAATGCAATGATTATGAAAAAATGGAATGATGGGTCCTAGCTACATGATGGCCATTTTAGGTACCCATTTACAAATGAAAATGAAATGCAACTAATCTCGCAAAAATAGAGAAAAGGGGAAAACCTATTGGGAAGAAAACCCCTCTCCAAAAAGAATATGAAATGAAGATAAGTGAGGAAAGATGGAAGACTCCATGATACCCCCAAAGTAAACCATCTTTCACATGGATATAATAAAATCAATAGCCCCCCCCCATAGGAGGGAAAGAGAGACTATAAATCTCCCCTAGAATATGTGATCACCTACAAAAATGGTAAGTTCCTAAAGACAAAACATGATCCAATGTCAACAAACAACTTGTCTCCCTTTCGGAAGAAACAAAACAAAATATAAATGTAGTGATGCTTCCCATTCTGGATAAGAATTGAAGGAAGGAAGGATGAATATGGTTGATGATGATGTCTTTGAAAAATACTCATGAGTCTTTGTTGCCATTGAAGATGAAGATGCCACAATAAAATGATCAGGTACATGCCAAATCAAATCAAAAGGTGACAAACCAAGATAATGCAAAAAATGATGTTGAACAAGATCCAAAGACTGCAATGCAATGATACTTCCATTGAAGGAATATATGGATACTAGATTGCCACCCCATAATTAAGTTTCCTCAAAAAAACTGAGAGAATATTGAAGCCAATCCAATGGTAGATGTTGAAGAAACTATAACTCCATAATAAAATGAGAGGGAATAAGTTTCAAATAGGAAATCTTAGAAGAGAAAACAAGTGCCTCCAAGGTAGTCTCAAGATCCGCAATCAAGGTCTAGACAATGAAATGTGGAGACTCAAGAAAACTATCCAAAGTAGAATCTGAATAGAGGAGAGATATCCCCTCAAGAATGTCCTCCAAACCTATAGAAGTAGCAAAGTCTATAATATCTGAAACAAAGCCATCCTGTCATTCCAAGTCTAGAAAACTAAATGTTTCTCAATGAATAGGAATGATGGAAGCCTCAATCAATGAATTTCAATAAGGAATCATTGAATGTGAAGGTACATCAATTGTATTTGATGGAGAAGAAGCATCTGTAGAACCCTTGACATCTAAAGATTCAAGGCATTCCAAATCTCTTAGCTCTTAAATAGCAATATCATCATAGGGTATCTAATCTGAAGAATGAAGAGGCATATGAAATTATGAATCATAATCATCAAGGAATAGTAGAGTATCAGGATCTCCATATAGCTCCCAAATCTTAGTCTAAATAATATGAGGATAGTCATAATGATCAATAGTGTTCAAAACATCACCATGAACTTGCATTGCAATAATATTTAAGACAATATATCTACTACAACTCCAAGAAAATTCTTGAATACCTTGAATTGGATGAGGAACTATACCATGTAGATGTGGCAATAATTCAAGTGATTAGAGATTTTTTACTATGTCATATCTCCATTTTTTATAGTTTCCCTTGTGCAACATAACCATCAAAGGATAATATGCACACCCTATTGGGACTGTAAAAATATGATGTTTTTACATATGTTTTCACTCATAATTTTCAAGATTTTCTCTTAACATATGCATATTTCACCCTTTTTTTCCATATTGTCCCATTGAATCCGTTGGGTCATGCATATTTTTCCATTCTGGTTCATAACGGCATAGATCTCCCATTGTCTCCGCGACCCACTATGTTTTTCTGCTAATATCTTATGTTTTAGTTGTATCGGTGTGACAACATTTGGGTCTCTCCAATTTGTTTTTCTGGTAGCAAACATTTTTTTCCTATCAGCAAGACGTTTCTATTGTTTCGGCGATTGTGGTGGCCTCTATCAACATTTGTCATGGCAGTCAGGCTAGTGTCTTGCCGAATTCTGGGTGTCTTGGCGACAGGTGCACTGTGGGTCTCTTTGGCATATGCTATGCCTTTTGGGGTGGTGTCTTACCGAATATCACTTGTTTCCCTAACTTTTCATTTTGGTGGTTCATCGGTATATGTTGGATACCTTCGGTATAGTGTCATGGAAAGGTGAGTTTGTCTCACCGAGGGAGCACAAATGGTTTTCTTCCAAATGACTTTCAGTGCACCTATCTGCTAGCGTTGGAAGGTCTTAGTGAGTGACCTTCAGTCTCGCCGACCTTACGTTTGGACTTCCTCGCAATGGTCGTTTCAATGAGACTTGGGTGACTACGGTGATGGGTCATAGCGATGTATGGATTGTCTCACCAATAAAATGTTATGTTTCATTCATATGGATTTCAATGTAATATCTGCTTTCTCTTGACGACGGACGGTGTTCGATGTGCTCCAGTATAACAACTTTATTTACAAGATGTCTCGCTGATGATTGAAAGTTATGGTGACATTCATGATGGGCACTTGTCAGCGAAAGAATCTTCAGGTCACATCGACATGAGATTATGTGGGAGGCTCTCAGCGAATCTTGGAATGATCTGTGTAACCTCTCCCCTACAATGCATTGTCTTAGTGAAGGTGGCTGGGAGTTGGTTTTCAGAATAAGTTTTTCCTTGTCACGGCAACTGTGAAACAATAGTGAATGCCTTTTGGCCTGGCATTTTGATCTCGGTATATGGTCTCCCCGATACCTATATGTTATAGCGAAGTAGAGCGGGAACAAAGGAATACTATGTGGCTTCGGTATGACTAATGGGTTGTTGTAGTGACGTATTGGAGGTAAAGTGCATTTTGATAAAACATTATGTTATATCTAGGACATTTTCTCGACAGCAAGCAATCTTGGCAAAAGCAAGTGCATGGGGATGAAGTGTTTGAATTTCCTTTGGCAGGACATTATGCTTTGTCTTGTTGACTGTCATTAATAACAAGCAGAAATAAACTGCTATGGCTGACATGTTTGATGCTTGCTGACCTTTAATTGCTAGCTTGATTGGAGCCCGATTCTTATGCTTGGCCGACGTGAGATCTCATTTTAATTTTTTATTCAAATGCTTGTATATATATAAGCATTTTGCATTTTGTAGGGGAGGAGTTATCAATATTTTTTATGGTAGGAAAATTGTATGGATACATAACAGTGAATTTGTCAATTTAGAGGCTATGATGCATGTTTTAAACATGGAGGTACTTATGAATGTCAATTGATGTTGCTGCATCTGTCTGGTATCAGTTATCTATTGAATTAAATAAAAGGATTGTCGAGTTGTCTCCAAAATGGATTTTTTCTGATCGTTTAAATTGATATAACAAGTTTGTATTCGATTTATCAATGCACATTTTTTGTTCTTGTGTGATTGATTGATTGGTTCTTTCAAGTAAAGACTAAATCCTTTTGATTAATCACAGTGATCAGAGAGATTCAATTGGATTTTTTAAGTAGAACTTAGTAATCATATTCTTGCATGTTTACACAAGTTGTATACACAGTATATGCCAGATAATTTGAATTTTCTCAAAGAAGTGTTGCTCATTTTGATTTCATTTGACTCCGCATACCCAACAAAGCACTGTCTCTGCATTTTATCATTTTGAATTTATTCATTTTCCTTATATCCTTTAAAGTTAAGCATTTTAGAATTTAGACTAGAGTACTGTTACCATTTTCAAGTTGGATTTCATCTGTTCACTCCTATCTGACATTGTGAACAAATTGTTGTAAGAGGATTAATTGCAAATTAAGTCTGCATTATTCAAAGAGGTACAACCACCCAGGTTTTGTAGCACCTAAAGAGTAGAAGGTTGAGTCTTCTTGACCTTGTCTATTACCCTAAAGCGTATCAAGAGATTGGCAGCCTCTTAAGGCATTCAGCCTGCATTTTTGATACAATGTACTATGAAATTTCTCCAAGATGACAAAGACAATGAGCATAGCCAAATTGTCCACCTCACATTCCTACACAGTATATAGGTATGTATCCACCTCCTAGTCAGAATTATAATACACAGTACGATAATCACATTCCTTAGTATTAGCATCCACCTATTCCTCCCCCTCACCAGCATGCAACCATGATCAAACAACTTGATTTAGCTAGTTTTTAGTTGTATCCTTACCCCATGGATGGTAGTTGGAGGAATATGGTGCCTAAATTTACAGTGAGTAATGCAATCACAACTAAAGAACATTTAAGGAGTTTTAATATTTTCATTCAGGACATAGATATGCCTTATGAAGATTTACACATGAAGCTGTTCATGATGTCACTTCTTGAAGATGCCAGGGATTGGTTCAATGGCCTGCCAGCATTCTCAATTAATTCTCTCCAAGCATTTCAAGACAAACTCTTAGAGCAATATGGGAATCAAAATGCTCCAGATGTAGCTCTTCATGAATTAATGAGAATTTAGAAAAAACAAGATGATTCAATTTATGATTTCAACTGAAAATTCAACAAGCTACATACTAAAGTTTCTCTTGGATCAAGGTTGCTAGATTTTGTTGCTTTGAGTGTTTATTTAAATGTTTTTGATCCCAAGATAGGGTATGAACTGAGAAGTAGATCTCTAAGAGATTTGGCTGAAGCACAAAAGATTGCATTGACAATTGAAAATAATAGGAAGGCTACTGGTATAACTAATAAAAGAGACAACCCGAGGCCTCCTCAGCAAAATAATTATCAGTATAGACAAGAGAATACCTACAAAAATGAGAATAGGGGTGAAAGACCAAGGTTGCATGATATGTCTTACAATACAGACTGGAAAGATGGGAAACCTATGGCAGCTAGGCCAAGAAACAAAGAGACTCCTGATCCACTGGGTAAGAAAGGAACTTACATGATAAGTAATAATTATTTTTGTGAAGTTTTTAATTAGCCACATTCTCTAGACTATTGTGTTGTAGTTCAAAGGATGCAAGAAGAAGGAATGTCGAGGGAAAATAATGGAGAAGATCACACTGTATATTTAACTTCAAATGTTTTTCACCATGTCAAGGAAAGAAAATCATCTTCAGAGGATGAAGGCTATGAATATGATGTCTCCATTCAAAAGTATAATGTCCATATGGTTGAACAACATATTTTTTATGATTCTGATGAAGATTACATAGAGCCACATCCTGTTGTAGTGTCTGATCAATGCAATGTGAGGAGACTTACTGAGGATGAAATAGAAAGGATCACTGTTGCTACAGTTGAGAAAGCGAAAAGTCAATACTGGTTGAGAAACAGTAAAGTAAATGAGCAAGACGGAGTTCCTGGGGGAATTTTTATAAAAGATCAAAAGGTAGCACAGGAAAATGTAAAGAGGCCAGAAAACAAGCAGCATGATAAAATTGAATAGAAACCAGGCCAAAAGGAGGAAGTAAATATATTAAATAAAGAAATACAGATGCCTGACCAGTCTAGTAAAAAAGAAAAAGAAGAAAACAAAAGAGAAGCAGCAGAATTAAAGAGGACAGTCAAGGTGGAGAGTTCCTCTTTTGATTTCACTCACGCATTGTCCCAAGTAAAAATGTTTGTTCTGCTACTTGAAATGATGAAAATTAAAGAATATAGGGATACTGTTGTTCAATTGATAACGAATGGAGAACATGTGAATGCTGAAAATAAAACAACTGTTAAAGTAGTCAGTAGGTAGGAGAAAGTAAATAATTCTGAAGTCTGCTTGAGTGATATATTATCAACTCCACCCCAGGTTGATCCCTTCTTTACTATGTTGCTTATTAATAATAACTTGTTAATAAATTGCATGATAGATTCTAATGCTGCAATAAACATCATGCCTGTTGGAGTCATGAAACAATTTGGTATGTGAGTTGATATCACTGGAGGCAAGTGTTATGCAATGGATAACAGACCTGTTCCTATGGTTGGTATTATGAAAGATGTTGAAGTCAAATTGGCTACTTATCCACAAGTGGCTTATAATATAGATATAACGGTTATTGATACTCCTCAATTTGGGATGCTTTTGTCAAGGCAGTGGACTACAGCTGTAGGTGGAAATGTTCAATTTGATTTATCTTATGCTACAATACCAGTGAATAGCCAGGAAGTCAAATTGTACAGGGAGCCAAGAATGAGGCAGCTTGTTGAATGTGTACCATAGGATCAAATTAATTATTTTTGTGATGTTGATCTAGGGATTTTTAAAGTAGAACCAGCTTAGATAGAATTAATTAATAGTGATCCAATTGAAAAACATGTTGCACAAAATTGCATTGGTGTATGGAAGATATACTTCGATGGGGCATGCAGTCAAGAAGGTAATGGAGCTGGGATTGTATTTTTTTTTCCTGAAGGTATTACTTCTAAATATTCTTTTCTGTTAGCATTTGAATGTACAAACAATGTGGCAGAGTATGAAGCTTCATTGATAGGTTTGAACATAGCTGTGAAACACAAGATGAAGTTGCTGGCTATTTTGGGCGATTCTGAGTTGGTTGTTTCACAAATTAAATCAAAATATGTAGTAAAGTACAAAAGATTAAAATGTTATAGGAATGTTGTATGGGATACCATTGAATTATTTGATGCATTTTCAATTGAGTGGATTGACAGATCAAAGAACATAATGGCTGATTTATTAGCCAATGTGGCACTGAAGAGAGATGATATCACACTGGCTGGGGTATCATAGATAGAGTTTAAGACAAGGTCTGTTGTTCCTGATAACATTTATAACTGGCAAGTTTTCAATCATGATATTGACCTTTTGAAATTCCTCAATTGTATAGATTAGTATGAAGCCCAGGAGATTGATTTCAACGCCTTTGTTGAGGAAGGAAGATGTTGAAGAAATTAACTTAGGGACTGAAATAGCACCAAGAAAGGTATACATTGGGAAGAAAAAAAACCCAACAATTAGAAGAATGTTGATTGAGTTGTTGAGAAAGTACAAGCATATGTTTTCCTAGTCATATGAAGATCTGAAAACATATAGAGAAGATTTATTTTAGCATGAAATACCATTGAAGCTAGACGCCAAGCCTTTTAGACAAAAGAAAAGGCCCATAAATCCAACATTGGAGCCTAAGATGCAGGAAGAATTGACAAAGCTCAAAGATGGAGGAATTATCAAACCAATCAGACATTCAACGTGGGTTTCAAACCTCGTTCCTGTGAGAAAGAAGAATGGTGATATCAGATTATGTGTGGACTTTAGAAATTTGAACATGGCATCTCTCAAGGATAATTATCCTCTACCCAACATGGAAGCAATATTATATAAGGTGACAGAGTGTGAGTTGTTGTCCATGATGGATGGGTTTTCTGGATACAATCAAGTCAAATTCAAGGAATCTGAGCAATACAAGACAACATTCACTACTCCTTGGGGAAAATATATATATAAGAATGTCATTTGGTCTCACTAATGCTGGAGCGACTTTCCAAAGAGCCATTGATGTGGCATTTGCTGATTTGATTAATGTTATCATGGTGGTGTACCAAGATGATTTGACTACTTATTCAAAGAAGGCTGAAGATCATGTGCAACATCTTGAAAAGGTATTTATTAAAGCTCTTGAATATGGTATTAGTTTGAATCCAAAGAAATGTCATTTTACAGTTATAGAGGGTAAGCTCTTGGGGTATATTGTTTCAAAAGATGGAATTAGAATAGATCCTGAGAGGGTTGAAGCTATTGATAAGATTCCTATTCCCAAAACTGTTAAGGCAGTTCAGTCATTCTTTGGACAAATTAATTTTGTTAAAAGATTTGTTTCTAATTTTGCTGAGATCATCAAGCCCATATCTAAAATGATGAAGAAAGGACAAAAAATGGACTAGACTGCTGAAGCTTTAGATTCTTTCATGTCTATTAAAAAGGCTATCAAAGAGGCTCATGTTCTTAAGTCTCCAGATTTTACAAAGCTCTTTCAGATTTTTTCGTTTGCCTCAATGCATATAATTACTGTTGTTATTGTAAGCGTAGGAATGAGGAAAAAAAACTAACAATGCATCTACACTTCTAAATAGGACATTGCATCTAAGATTCAATAAAATTAAGCTAATTTAAACTAGAAATCTTCAGAAATCTATCCTATTGCTCTCTAACTCTAAAGATCTCTCTAATCTACTTTGCTCTCAGATTTAAAAGCTAATTAAACTATTAAAATGACCCTTAGGGAATGAGAATTAAGTTATTCTATTCTTATATGATTTAAATGTGCAACTAAAATGATTCTACAACAAAGCTTCTAAGAAAGAAACTACTATAAACTGCCATAATTAAGATGCTGGATGAATATTGAGTGAATGTTGAATGCTTGAGATGCTGGATGAATGATGGATGCTTTGGAAAACCTGCAGAGTAAGATTGCATAAGTTAGGATCCATTTCTTGTAGCCAAAGAGCTATATTTATAGCTTTCACGGTAGTACATTTGCACAAGGATACATGATAAGGGGTTGTGATTCAATCTAGAGAATTGAAAGGCATGGGATGAAAAGATGGACCTGATCATGGAGGATTGTTCCTCCCCATGAAAACACCAGGCAAGAAGAGAGGGAGGATTGATGGAAGAAGATTGAGAGGACTTCTTGCAGGTTTGTCCCCGAAGCTCTTCCCGTGAATGAAAGTTGCATTAATTAGATTTTTAAAAATCTAATTTTATTGGTGAGTGAATAATGGTAAATGTTTTATGCATAAATTTAAATAACTTTAATTTGTTTAAATTTAGCAAAAGAGGAATAAATAATTTAATAAATCAAACTATAGGGTTTGTTTATTAAATTAAAACAAAAAGGAAAAGTGATAATTAAATAAAAGATTTTTAGAATATCTTTATTTAATTAAGAAGCAATGTGATGAGGTAATTAAATAACACAAATTATTTAAGTTGTGTATTTAATTTTTAAGATAGAAGTATAAAAGAAGCAATAATGATAATAATTAAATAAAACAAAGTTTTTAATTTTGTTTATTTAATTAAGAGAGAAATAGAAGAATTAATAATGAACTTAATATAAATAAATATTTCTATTTATTTATTAAGTAGATGAATTTAAGATTAATTAATCAAATAAGTCGTATTTAATTAATTAGATTCTCCAGACCATTTTTAGGTGTCTACATTTTGCCCCTCTTTGAAGTGATGTGTTTACGCATTGCTTCAAAGAATGATTTTGTCTTAGCTACCAGTATTGATGAAAAGTTTAAAATATGCCCCTGATTTGCCCCAGATGTTGGATTTTGAAATGATAGCGATATATGCCCCCACGGGAGATAAATTGATGAGTTTTGAATTTTTTGATTTTTCAATATTTTTTTGAATTTTTATGATGATTTGATGATGAATTGGTGAAAAAAAAATTTATCTCCCAACAAAATTGTCCAAAAATGCCCCTGTGATAGATAAGAATTAATTTCCCAGAAGGAAAAATAATAAATCCCATAAAAATCCCCTAAAAATAACCTATAAATGCTCAAAAGGTCATTTTCAAAAGTCATTTGTGCATTTGACTTTGACAATCGTGTGATAGAGACCCTCAGAGTGCTAAAGCTTGAGGATGCCGATCCCTTACCACACCCACCGACTCGAGCATGTGCGATGTCACCAGCGTCCGGCCGACTATGGACCTCTGGTACGTACACCAAATCTTCCTCGTGATTCATGCCCTTAATGTTTATATCCTTTTGCATGTGTTTTATGTTTTTAGCGCACGAAAGACGCGGTTTAGTGCGTCAATAGTCCTTTTTAGCGCGCCATAGTTTTAGCGCGCCCATTGAATTTTGTAGCGCATCCATAGATTAGTGTAGCGTGTTATAGTTTTAGCGCACAGGGTTAAATCTACAGTGCGCCACTGCGATTTTATAGAGCGCCAGACTTTTTAGCGCGTTAGGTTATTTTTGTAGGTGGTCAATAAGATTTTGTAGCGCGGTAGACTTTTTAGCGCTTTAGGTTATTTTTGTAGTGCTTCAATAAGATTTTGTAGCGCTTGAAGGTATAGATTGATGAAAAATTGTGCACTTTGATTTTTATTTCGTCGATTTGTTGTTGATTCCATCTATTTTAGTTTGATCTAACTAAAAAAATGGTAAACGATCTCATGATGGGCGAGATCCATTGATTTGATAATAATTACCCTCATGATAGGCGAGGAATAATTTAGAATGTCCAAAGGAATGAACCTGATGATAGATGAGGGTTCCTTCTTGATAAATTGATCATTTGATAGGTAAAGCATAATTTTTAGTAATTGATGACCTCATGATGTTTGATATTTTGATTGATAATGTATTGATCTGTAAAATGTTCTTTTGTATGATAACAAGAGCATTTAGATGTTATTCAGGTGTGAGAGTAGTTCCCTTGGCCCTTTGATATGATACCACAACTTTCACCAGACGAGAGACAGCATATTACTGATTGCGGTTTAGCGACATTACTGGATATGCCCCATATTAGATTTAATAGGGGTCTACTGATGGCTTTAGCAGAGCAGTAGCATAGTGACCACAACACCTTCCATTTACATACTGGCGAGATGACCGTGATGCTAGAGGATGTATGGCATATTCTTTGCATTCCTTTTGTTGGGGAGATTGTCGTGCATGATTTAGAGGAGGTTGTGGGGTAGAGGCTATGCGGAGAGTCTTTCAGGATCCCCATATTGTGGGAGAGTGGGTTCCATGGGTGGAGATTCATGATTCATATGCTCCACTTCCCTCAGTTTTGGCCGGCTTTATTGGTGGATTCCTTTGTCTTGATAAGAGGTCAAAGGGTCTATCTCTTGGATGGGGTCGGGTGTTAAAGGGTATGGTGGCCCATAGGACGAGATATGCTTGGGGCATGTGCATGCTTGCTCAACTCTATCATGATTTACACTGGATCATGTACCTTGGAGGTAGCAGTTTATCGGTGGGAGCTACCCTTCTTCAAGTATGGGCATGGGAGCATATTGTTGTTACGCGTCCCATGCCGGTGTTAGCGAGACCAGCGACGAGACCTTATGTGTTTTGGTACAGAGGTAGGCCTACCCAGCATATGATGGGTAAGCTAGATTATTGGAGGCGGATTATTGATGATGTGGAGGCAGTGACCTGGCATCCCTATTTAGACTGTGATGACTTGGATGATGATGATATTGAGTTGGGGTTCTTGTCTGATTCGATGTATTTGATCGGGAAGAGCCCCAGGGTTTTGGAGCGATTCCTGTTTCGTCGTGTCTATAGGCAATATGGTATTGTGCAGTGTATGCCATAGGGAGTAGCGCATTACGGACGATGATAGATAGATGTCAGTGATTGGGGTCCTAGTTTTCCTTATGGGGCACTTGTTAAGGGTTACCGTGCTCTGCAGCCATCAGCATGGGATATGTGGCAGGACATTGTTGAGGCACCTATTACTCCTGAGTATGGACAGTATTTGGCTCTGCACCCTCCTCCACGTATTACTATTCTGGATGAGCCAGTACCAGCACCAGCAGCAGCACTAGTGGTAGGACCAGTAGGGGTGGTCAAGTTGGTCAGAGACAGGGTAGAGAGGAGGATGAGAGTGATGAGAGTGACAGTGATGATAGCAGTGATGGTGACAGTGATGATAGTAGTGACGATAGCAGTGATGATGATGGCGGAGATGGGAGGAGACGAAGTGTAGTAGGTACTACAAAGCCATCTACTAGTGCGCCTCATAAGAGGTAGGCTGTTGCTTCTTCATCGGCAGAGCGATCAGAGGTTGCAGGTTTACAGGTGCAAGTTCAAACCTTACAGGGACAGCTAGCACAAGTGCAGGGATTACTAGCACAGACACAGGCTCAGATGCAGGCACAACTAGCTACTGCTCAGACACAGATTACCTCTCTGATTGGTGATGGAGATGGGGCTCTACAGACAACAGCGACCACACAGGCTTAGCTAGCAGGTGTACGAGCACAGTTGACCACTGCCCAGGCACAGATCATAGCCTTGACTGTAGAGCGAGATACTGTCAGACAGACAGCAGAGACAACACAGGCGACTGCAGAGAGATTGCAGAGAGTGGCAGATGGGACTTCTGTGGCAGATTACATGCGAGAGGCTATGCGGGTAGGTGCCAAGATTAAGTTTTATAGGAGTCGTTACCATGAGCTTTGCCCCCCAGAGTAGAGAGTTAGTTATGCCTAGTCTTGCTCAGAGAGGACTCGTATGAGGACAGTGAGCAGAGGCGTGACACAACCCCTTTCGAGAGATCCAAGAGATCTGAGAGATCCTAAGACATCTGGTGGTGGTCATGATACTGGTGCGAGACCTACTCCTTCTGGTGGGAGCACCACTTGAGATCATTTGTGTATCCCTTTGATAGATATATATAGCCATTTTTGACATGATGTTATTTTCATCCCTTTCAGACTTCATTGTATACTTGACACTTGATGAGATATATATGTGCAGCGGTTCGATTGATTCATGATGTGTTCTACATGATTTATGTGATGGATGCATTGTAATTTTTATGTTTTATGATGATTTATTATAATAGATTGGATAGATGCATTGATGATGATGTGATATGATGTTGATGATGTATTTTTTTCTTAATGAAATTCAATGTATGATAGATAAATGAGATGTAAATAAATGAAGTATAGATATTTGATATATGATGTATAAAATGAGATGTAAATGAAATGATGTATGTAATGAATGATAGATGTGAAAAATATGATAAGATGTGAATAAGATGTAAATGAATGATGAAATGTAAATGTAATGATATGTGAATGAATGATGAAATGTAAATGAATGATGAGATGTAAATGAATGATGAAATGTAAATGTAATGAATGATGAGATGTAAATGAATGATGAAATGTAAATGTAATGATATGTGAATGATAAATGTAATGAATGATGAGATGTAAACGAATGATGAAATGTAAATGTAATGATATTTGAATGAATGATGAAATGTAAATGTAAATATAATGATATGTGAATGAATGATGAAATGTAAATGAATGATAGAACATAACGTGTATATGATATCATGAAATGAGATGTTTATTGTGAAATTTATGATGAGATGAAGAAATGATTATATATCCCTGGCATTATGAAAATTGTATGTGTCAAGTATACTCAATCTTGTAATAAGAAAAGATAACATTCATTGCAAATGAATCTTTGTAACTTGTGCAACCAGTACTCTACAGATGTATTATTATGAATGCAATCTATGTTTACCATGCAAACCTATTTTATCAATGTAAACCTAAGTGTCATTTCAACAATCTTTTTATTTTGCTTGGTATCATCACTGAGCTTTTAAAATGTTGAAAGTGCATACAAGCATCAATGATATGAGATAGACCAATGATGACCTCAGTATTGCTTTCATGATATTTTATATTGCAAGTGAACACAAGCATCAAGGTATAAGGTAGAACAATGATGACTTGAGTATTTCTTGCATAAACAGACAAGAATTAATCATTTTCTTAAGTGAATTGGAATGTCCTCCATGATACTTGGTAGAGCACTTCCTGTGACAATTCACAGAATAATAATGACTAACTCGCAAACAACAAACAAAGAAAAGGTATCATTCTCCTTCCTTGCTTCTCTAGTTTAATACATCATCGAGTAGCTCCAAAGAAATGATAAGCAAATGATAAAAATAAAAAGCACAACAATTCAAATTCTACTTAATGTATTTTCAAATCATTATTCATATCAGATCATCGATGTTGAAGTGTGTGTGCTGATGTTTGCATGATATTTTCAGATGTTCGACCAAATGATGTAACCTAAAGACCTATCCTAGGGGTCTCGGGGACTGATCAAAGATTAGTCTTGCCTACGTTATATACGCAAAGACCACGTAGTTCGACTGACACAGACTCCATTTTCTGACAGATGTAGACTCTATTTTTGTGTTTTTGATTTTCTGAATGTTTTTGCATGAATTTTCAGATTTTCTGATGTTTTTGGATTTTGATGGATTTTCTGATATTTTTGGATTTTGATTGATTTTCTGATGTTTTTGGATTTTATTTTCTGATGTTTTTGCATGAATTTTCTAATTTTCTGATGTTTTTGGATTTTGATGGATTTTCTGATGTTTTTGGATTTTGATTGATTTTCTGATGTTTTTGGATTTTTATTTTTTGATGTTTTTGAATTTTGATGGATTTTCTAATGTTTTGGATTTTGGTTTTCAAGTATTGCCACTTGGTGTTGTCATGTTGGATTGCCTTTCTATTTAAGCTGAACGTCCATTGTATGAAATAAGACTAGGATCTTGCCCCCAAGCTAGGTTAAAACATGATATCCTTGCTATGATATGGATAGTGATAATGATTATCTCAAATGATAGATAGAAATGATATGAAAGGAAACACTCGTAACAAAACTGTACCTAATAGATCGAAGAGCTGGTAAAAATCACAAGTAGCACCTGTTTGCCAGGTTTTCGTCACTTGTTTTTATTGTGCCCTTTTTCTTTTTCCTTTTTTATTTTTATTTTTTTATTTTTCTTGTTTTTTCGTCATCATGACGCCTATTTGCCAGGTTTTCATCAAGACAACTTTATTGACCGTGCACTAGGTATCCTCAAGTGTGGAATTGCCTGAGATGAATGCTATTCATGGGTTCCTCCAACATGTCTCCTTCTGGTGTAGATAGCTGGTATGCTCCCAATCCATAGAATGATATGATGACATAAGGCCCTATCCAATTAGGTTCAAACTTTCCCTTCTTTTCTCTGTCTGCTTGATTTCTAGGGTTTTCCCGTAGGACCAAGTCTCCAATCTGGAAGACTCTAGGCTTAACCCACTGATTATAGTTCCTAGACATCCTTTGTTGATAGGTTCTCAAATGATTGACATATTGTTGTCGACGTTCATCAAGTAGCTCTAGTTCTTGAAGTCTAGAGATCCTATAATCCTCATCTGGAATGAGTCCTTTTAGTGAAACTCAAAGGGATGGAATTTCTACCTCGATAGGTAATATTGCTTCTGATCCATAAACAAGAGCATATGGCGTAGCTCCTGTTGGTGTTCTGATGCTAGTCCTGTAAGCCCAAAGAGCAGGGTTAAGCTGAACGTGCCAATCATGCCCTACTTCATTCACAGTCTTCTTGAGGATCTTTAGGATTGTTTTGTTGGAAGCTTCTTCCTGTCCATTACCTTGAGGGTAATAAGGGGTTGAAAAGCGATGTTGGATGTGGAACTTTTCACACAGCTGTTGGACGTCTTGGTTCTTGAAAGGCCTGCCATTATCTATGATGATTGACTGGGGTATCCCATATCTACAAATGAGATAATTAAGTATGAAAGATGATATTTGCTTCCCAGTGATTGTGGTTAAGGGAACCGCTTCCACCCATTTTGTAAAATATTCTATTGTGGTAATAATGAACTTATGTCCATTAGATGAAGATGGGTTAATTTTCCCTACCAATTCCAACCCCCACTGACAGAAAGGCCATGTAGTTGTGAATGGATGGAGCTCCTGTGCTGGTGCATGTATAAGATTGCCATGAATTTGACATTTTTGACATTTCTTAACAAACTAGTAAGATTCTTGCTCCATGTGCGGCCAGTAATACCCTAAACAAAGAAGTTTCTTGGCTAAAGATAATCCACTTGAATGTGTACCACAAATTCCTTCATGGACCTCATGTAAAGCAGAGGAAGATTCATTATGTTCTAAACAACACAAAAGAGTACCATCTAGGCCTCGACAATAAAGGGTATCAGCAATAATGGTATGTTTGGCGGATTGGCATATGAAGTTGCGCTTTTGGTTGCGAGAAAGATCTAGTGGTAAGATATTTTCTTTTAGATAAGTATAAATGTCTCCATAAATGGAAGATTGGGCACTATCCAAAAGGCTTATGGTTTGGGATTTGGGATTTGCGTATGTAGGATTTGACACTTGCTCCACAATAAATTGATAATGCTCTTGCGTTTCAGGCATTTGTAGAAGAGATGATATTGTGGCCATGGCATCTGGTGCTTTATTCTCTGATCTTGGTATCTGCTCAAATTTGATTTCGATGAAATATTTTCTTAGATCATCTACCAGTCTTTTGTATAAAACAAGTGTGTCATCCTTAGTTTGGTAATCATTGTTGACTTGATAGATGATTAACTGAGAGTCTCCATACACCTGTAGTTCTGTGATTTTCCAGTCAATAGCCACTTTAATTCCAAGGATCAAAGCTTCATATTTTTCCACATTGTTAGTGCAACGGAAGGTAAGCCTGTAAGATCATGGAATTGTGTGCCCAAGAGGTTTGACAAATAAAATTCCTGCCCCTGATCCATGTTGTGTGTAGGATCCATCAAAGTAGAGTTGCCATGGTTGTGTTGTAACGTTGAGGATATCCACATCAAGAAATTCCATGGTCATAGGATGACAGTCTGACAATGGAGCTTCTGCTAATTGGTCGGTGATGACTTGTCCTTTGATAGCTCACCTTTCAACATACTGGATGTCAAACTCACTGAGGAGCATGACCCACTTTGCCAACCTTCCTGTTAAAGCTGCTTTGCTCAGTAAATACTTGAGGGGATCAATTTTTGCAATGAGCTTGATAGTGTGAGTGAGCATATAGTGTCACAATTTTTGCGTTGCAAATACTACTGCTAAGCATGATTTTTCAATGAAGGTGTAGTTTACTTCATGTCCATTGAGTGTCCTGCTGATATAGTATATTGCTTGTTCCTTTCCTTCTCTGTCCTCTTGTGCTAGCAAGGCTCCCAAAGAGATATCTGTTGTTGCAATATATAGCAACAATGGCTTGTCTTCACTGGGTGGCACCAAGATTGGTGGTGTCATCAAATAATGCTTGATTTGATTGAAAGTACTCTCACACTGATCATCCCATTTAAAAGACACATTTTTATGCAAAAAATGGTTGAATGGATGACACCGATCTGCTAGTTGAGAGATGAATCTTCTAATGGACTGTAGTCGGCCTTGTAGAGATCTTATTGTACTGATATTCTTAGGAGGTGGCATTTCCATAATGGCTTTAACTTTTGTTGGATCTACTTTAATTCCCTTTGTAGAAACTATGTATCCAAGGAGTTTTACTAATGTTACTCCAAAGGCACATTTCTTGGGATTTAATCTGACTTTAAATTTCTCCAACCTGTCAAATATTTTGCCTAGTATCTCAAGATGTCCTTCTCTGGTGTAAGATTTGGCTAAGATGTTGTCCACATAGTCCTCCATGAAGGTGTGCATCATATCATGGAAGATTGTTGTCATAGCTCGCTGGTATGTAGCTCCTGCATTCTTTAACCCAAAAGGCATGATGTTCTAGCAAAAGGTGCCCCATGGACATGTAAATGATGTCTTTTCTTGGTCTTCAAGAGCTATTTTGATTTGATTGTATCCTGAAAAATCCATCCATGAGTGATAGCATTTAATGGCAAGTTGTTAAATCCACAATCATGTCTATGTTTGGCAAAGGAAAATCATCCTTTGGACATGCTTTATTTAAATCCTAGAAATTAGTACATATTCTGATGGTGTGATCTGGTTTTGAAATAGGTACAATGTTGGATATCCATTCAACATAATCAATGGATCTGATAAATTCAACATCTAGTAGTTTCTTCAAATCATTTTTTACCAATAATGCAACATGTGGATGCATTTTTCTCAGTTTCTGTTTTACTGGTTTAGTGCCAGCTGCTAAGGATAAGTGATGCATAATGAGATCTGTGTCTAAGCCTAGCATGTCAGAGTATGACCAAGCAAAATTGATGCATCGTTCTTCAAAGAATTTGATAAAATTTGGCTTTTCTGTATCTGTCATGGATGCTACCAGGTGTAGTATTCTTGCTTTCTCTGTTGTGCCAATATCAATAGACTGTGTGGGTTCTATTAACACTGATGATCTTTCATGGTAATGTTGTGGGAGGATGTCAAACCTTCCATCCTTTGGTGCCTCAATGAGGTTTTCACCATTGGATGCATTCTTTGTTTTTACTATTTTAGGATCAAATAGTGCCATAGAATGGTTTTCACTATTAGATCCATTTTTTATTTCCATAATTTTGCAACTGGAAGGCTTGGCATCCTCCTGCCTGAAAGCATCGTTAAAAGAAGCATTGGTAGAACAAGTATCAGATTCCTCACAGCAAAGGTAGTTAATAATAGCAGAGTCATTGTCAAAAATAGGGAGATTGATAGGGTGTTGGGGTTCCCATTCGATAAGCTTGGGATGTAGTAAAGGCAATGAATCATTAGATGGTTTGAGGTCAGCGATGGTGAAAGCTCAGACGGAAATGTCATCCAGGTTGTTAATGGTTATGTCGAGGCCTACGAAGGTATTTTCTTCCACATCATTTATCTCAATCGATGTCCGTTCATCTTCACTTGAGTCATCAAAGTTTTGTGTTACAAAGACAATAGGATTAAAACTCGAGCTTTGATCCTCCTCATGTTTGGGGGTATACTTTTTTATGACGTCGATCTGAATATCTTGATAGGAAACATCTGATAAGTTATCCCACTCATATTCATTTGAATTTGTTTTAGAGTTATCTCTCATTTGAAGAATATGCTCGATAGTTTTATTGGTGATTTCTTCTCTTGCTTCTTCTGTGTATCCCAATTTAGTTCTGCCATTTTTCTGAATTGTGAGAACTTGGATTGGTTATGTTACACTTTGTTTCCCTCGGTCAAGAGATCCTTGTTCTGCTACATATCCTAGTCTAGTTTTATCCTTATGTTGGAGCGTGAGTGGCTGGATTGGTTCTCTTATGCCTTGTTTCCTTAACCCAAGAGGTCCCTGTCCTGAATATCCCATCTTCTCCAAAATAGCTTTTCCTTTTCCATATTGATTTTTCTCTATGATATTACTTGTGGAAGTGGAAAATTCCTCATCCTTATAAAGCCAATTTAGTATGGCCTTATCTTCTGATTCTTCATCTAAGTTCCCAGCTTTTATAAATCTGCCATCTAATGTTGTTGTAGATTGTTCTGAATTTTGGGTGATTGTAGATGGTTGTCCATACGTTTGTAAGGAGGGTAACATTTGTGATAGATGAAATGAGTGTCCAACACCATATTCACTTATTCCTTCATCACTTATCTGTACTTCCTTGGTGAATTGATGTGAGAGTGGAGCCAATTGTTCTTCAACACTTGAAGGGTTAGATTGTGCCACCTTTATCTCTTGTGATTTTTGTTGTTTTGGAAGCCACTTTGACATGAAGTTCTGCTGTTGCTCACCATCTGATGTGCTAACTTCTCTATTGTGAGGTATGAATGTATCCTGAGATGTCTTCAATGTATGACAAGCTTGGGCGTCATTATAGTCTACTGTGATTGTTACCTCCTGTCCATTAATGAGAAATTTCAGGCATTGATGATAGGTAGAAGGTACTTCTTGCATATCATGGATCCAAGGGCGTCCCAACAGTATGTTGTATGTCAGTTCCCTATCTAAGACTTGGAAAACCACTTTTTGGACAATAGGTGCCACTTGAATGGGTAATATGATCAACCCTTTAGAGGACCTTTCTTCTTCATCATATGCTTTGATTGTGATTTTTTGTCTTGTATCAATGGCTTCATCTAAGTATCCTAGTGCACGAATCAACTTTAAGGTACAAATATTTAAACCATCCCCTCCATCTATCAGGACACATTTTACACGGTGTTTATGGATGAGGACTTCAATGTGAAGGGCAGAATTATGTGGATGGGTGAGTGATACATCATCATGTTCGAAAAATGAAAGGTAATGAGGTGCAGATAGATGTCCCACCATAGCTTGGAACTGACACACATCCAAATTGTTAAGTATCGTGGTTGATACAAGAGCTTGTTCAAGAACCTCTTTGTGTGATGGGGAAATCTTTAAAAGTTCCAAGATGGATATTTGTGTCGGTATTTTCTGCAATTGATCGATGAGATTATATTGATTAGAGGGAGGATCCATAGATGGGGATGATATTGATGCTCCTTTCAATATAACTTTGGATTGTGCCCTTATTGTGGCATTAACCGGTTGGTACTCTTGTTTCCCTTTGAGTGTGATTACGTTAATTTGGTTTTCAGATTTGTCCATATGTTGTACCAAATTAGTAGATGTAATGTCATTGTTCTGATTGATTTGATTGCATAACTCCTCATCCTCCTTGGCGGAAAAAAAACAAAGGATTTTTGTGTCATAAACATAACCGACATTCTTACCTTTGGTGTTTGCGGAAGAGGATTCTCCCTTCTGATAATTGGGTAGAGGATTTTTGAATGTTGTATGATCTTTGTTTGTTTGGTGCCCCTCTACAAATACTTTCTTTTGATCTATGAGGTCTTGTACCACATGTTTTAATTGCCAACAATTTTCAGTCATGTGGCCTTTATTCTGATGGTAGTGACAGTAATGTAAGTCATTCCACCATGATGGTTTGACTTGAGGGTCCCAATTTCTAGCCTCTTGTACTTGAATGAGTTTTTCGTCTAAAAGTTCTTTGAGGATTGAATCCAATGATTTTCCTAATGGTGTGAATTTTCATTTATTGGATGGTCGTTGGAATGATTGGGTTGTTGTTTCTCCACTGTTTTGATTATTCCCTTGATCACAACTTTGTTTGACATTAAAATCATTGTTTTGTTTGTTTGTAGTGGTTGGCGTCAATGTGAATACTGGTTTAGACGTGTGTGTATCAATCATGGTATCAGTATTCTTATTCTTTTTCCAAAATCATGGCTTTTCATTGTTGTTGTTAGAGGAATTGTTATTGTTTGAACCTTCAATGAAGTGTTTGATTGTTCCTCTTTTGATTAGAGCCTCTTCGATTTTGAGCCCTTTTCGATAACTTGTTCGAATGTAGATGGAAATTTTAAGTCCAATCTGTAATTCATGTCATCCACTAAGTTATCAATGAACATCTCTATCTTCTCCTCTTTAGGAATAGGTCTAGGGTATTTAGCAAATAGCCTTCTTCATCGTTGGAGAAAGGAAAGAAACTTTTCACCCTTCGCTTGTTTGGTGTTGTAGAGTTCTTTTAAGGTCACCCCATGTTGGATGTTGAATGAGAAGTGTGTTATGAACCTATTGATCAGTTCTTCAAAAGATTGAATCCCAGGTTCCAATTTAGAAAACCACTCCATGCAAGTTTCTCCTAAGCTTCTTGGAAATAATTGTAGTAAGTAAGAGTCCTCGTGTGCGAACTCTATGCTCATGGCTCAAAATTCCTGTACGTGATCAAATGGATCAGTTCTCCTATTGTATTTGTTGTACGTTGGGTATTCACAATACCGTGGAAATGGTATCATGTTAATGCTTGGATCGAATGGATAAGGGAAAATGTCTTGTAAGGAATATCTTTTTGTTGGCCCTTGTTGGATATTTTGGAACTGTAATTGTAATTGTTGGATTTGTTTTGTCAAAGCATCTATTTGATTTGGGTTTTCCATACTAGCTATTTGGGGTGTGGTCGTTTCCTTGAGTTGATTGACATCAAAGTCTTTAGGAAGCTTAGCACCTTTTTCAGCTAATAATAGAAGATACTTTTCCATATCTTGCTCTAGCATCTTTTCCATAAATTTATGGAAATGACGGTCTTGTTGAACTTTCTCAATTTCCTTTGCAGTTATTTATTTCTCGTGTGAGTTAGTGAGAGGATCAGTGTTGCTATATCGTCCCCAAGGGTTTTCTTTGCCATGGCTGCTATTCTTTCATTTTCTTCTTGTTGTTGTCTTTGATATGCTGCTCGTGTGAAAATAGGCATACAAACTTTTTACTCTAGACTTTGATCTTGGATTTTTGATTGGATAAATGTCGAGGTTTTTGATTTAAAATTTGATTTAGTCGTGTCTAGTTTCATGATGGAAGGATGATAACAATCCTTGATAGGGAAACTTTGATAGAAAATCTCAGATTTGGTGATAAGGACACTTTGCAAGATGTTTCAAGATCTAGGTGTAATGGTAAAGTTTTCCTTTTGTATGACTCAAGTGTTCTGGACTATGAAAAAAATGTTCTGGACTGATGAAAACCTTGTTATCGATATGGGAGAACTGACAAAATGTCCTACCAACTCTCTGTTTTTCTAACTTTCTGGAGCGCTAAAACAGAGACATGATGTGCTAAAATAGAGAAGTGACACGTTGGAACAGAGACCCAAAGAGCTAAAAAAGAGACTCTACGTGCTAGAACAGAGACCCAAAGCGCTAAAACATAGACTCTATGCGCTGGAACAGAGACCTAAAGTGCTAAAACAGATAAGAGACGCGCTGGAATAGAGACCGAAAGCACTAAAATAGAGACCTGACGCGCTGGAACAGAGACCCAAAGCGCTAAAACAGGACCATGAGGTGCTAAGACAGAACTATCTTATTCTATGAAACTCACTTGGTCTGGTATCATATTGTATGGCTGGTTGTGGGATGTATTCTGGATGAATTCTTTGACTGTGATTGTGGTGTTGCCTAAGAGCCCTTCTTTGATAAAATGCTTGTGAATCTAAGGGAGCTATAGCATAGTCGTCCGTATAACCTCTAGAGAAATCGTGATACCTATGAATAAAAGTCCTATGTTGGAGTAGAACTTTCCTGCTTTGATATAGAAATCATTGCTTTCTCAGAAGTTGTCTGTATGCAAGTGTTTTCTTTGGTTTTTTGATTCATTTGATAAGAGATTTCTTGACAAACTTGGTGGATACCCAATCTCGAATCATGAGAATTCCACAAGTGTTTTGATTTTGAAGATTTTTGTGATGATCTTATCTAAATTTAATGAGAGAAAACACAGCAAGCAAGAATAGAATGGTTGACTTTAAAAATTCTAGAATCTAAACAGATAGTGTATGTTCTTAAGAATCAAGCATGATTCTTTTTGATTTTTACTGGTTTATAATAGATAAGACACTTCAGATAGACTCACTCCTAGAGACAAAAGGTCATCGTTATATACTCAAACGACCCACAGCTTGGAATTGCGTTGACTCACACAGCCATGTCACCCCCTAGAGGGCGCCCATGTTTTTGTCTTTTCCAGGTGTGTACTCAGAGTGATGGAAGTGGATACCAGATCCCCTGAGCAAACAGTCCTTGGCAATTATATGGTGAGTTCTTGAGGGTAGATTCTTCCCCGCCCCTGCACCGCCAAGTATTACAATGTTTAGAAACTGACAAGTGTGCTTCTATTTCTAGGTTCTTAGATAGGATTTTCGTTTAGAGCGGCAAATGGATAAACTCCCTCGAGAGACATCCAAATCTTTAGAACAAAGATTTTGGGGATGGTTATCCTGCACACTTCCGTTGAAAGAGAGTTTCCCCAAATTCACATAAATTTTTAAGTGGGTTGGAATACCATGGCTTTGGGCTGTCCCCACTCAGGTCATTCCCGTAGGGTGAGTACTTTTTCCCACTATGGCAAGCCTGTCTAAAGGTTTTAAAAAGCTTTAAAATGCATAAAGAAAAGTGAGTTTGGTATTCTGATGCACCTAGTAAAGGGGAGAGCATAAACCTATCACCCAATCACAACAAAGAAGTTGTTCTTTTTTAAAACCCAAAAGACAAATTAGTTAATCTACATGGAGATATTGCTCCATAACAGCATAATGTTCAATTTTAATCCCACAAGAAAATGTGAAGTTTCTATCCTAGGATTGATCAATTTTTATCCATTTCATCCTAGGATTGATAAATTTTATCCATTTCTATCCTAGGATTGATAAATTTTATCCAAAAATTAGACAAAAACAAGATCTGGCCATAGACGTGTCAGATCTAGATAAAAAAATGATTTTAAGGACAGTGAAGCGGTGCGCTGAAATAGTGATGCAGCGTGCTACAACAGAAACCCGGTGCGCTGAAACAGTGACGCGGTGCACTATAACAGAAGCCCAGCACGCTGAAACAGTGACGTGGCGTGCTACAAAAAAAACCTGGTGCGCTACAAAAAGTCACGGTTCTGCGAAAACTATCACGTCGATACCTATAGGACACTTTTTTCAAAAATCAAGCAGAATATGGGGTTAGGCCCCACGGTGGGCACCAATTTGTAAGTGTAGGAATGAGGAAAACAAACTAACAATGCATCTACACTTCTAAATAGGACATTGCATCTAAGATTCAAGAAAATTAAGATAATTTAAACTAGAAATCTTCAAAAATCTATCCTATTGCTCTCTAACTCTAAAGATCTCTCTAATCTACTTTGCTCTCAGATTTAGAAGCTAATTAAACTATTGAAATGACACTTAGACAATGAGAATTAAGCTATTCTATTCTTATATGATTTAAATGTGCAATTAAAATGATTCTACAGCAAAGCTTCTAAGAAAGAAACTACTGTAAACTGCCATAATTAAGATGCTGGATGGATATTGAGTGAATGTTGAATGCTTGAGATGTTGGATGAATGCTGGATGCTTTGGAAAACCTACAGAGTAAGATTGCATAGGTTAGGATCCATTTCCTGTAGCCAAAGAGTTGTATTTATAGCTTTCACGGCAGCACATTTGCATAGGGATACAGGAGAAGGGGCTGTGATTCAATCTGGGGAATTAAAAGGCATGGGATGAGAAGATGGAGCTGATCATGGAGGATTGTTCCTCCCCATGAAAACACCAGGCAAGAAGAGAGGGAGGATTGATGGAAGAAGATTGAGAGGACTTCCTGCAGGTTTGTCCCCGAAGCTCTTCCCGTGAATGAAAGTTGCATTAATTAGATTTTTAAAAATATAATTTTATTGGTGAGTGAATAATGGTAAATGTTTTATGCATAAATTTAAATAACTTTAATTTATTTAAATTTAGCAAAAGAGGAATAAATAATTTAATAAATCAAACTATAGGGTTTGTTTATTAAATTAAAACAAAAAGGAAAAGTGATAATTAAATAAAAGATTTTTAGAATATCTTTATTTAATTAAGAAGCAATGTGATGAGGTAATTAAATAACACAAATTATTTAAGTTGTGTATTTAATTTTTAAGATAGAAGTATAAAAGAAGCAATAATGATAATAATTAAATAAAAAAAGTTTTTAATTTTGTTTTTTTAATTAAGAGAGAAATAATATGATGGAAAATGATAATAATTAAATAAAACAAAGTTTTTAATTTTGTTTATTTAATTAAGAGAGAAATAGAAGAATTAATAATGAACTTAATATAAATAAATATTTCTATTTATTTATTAAGTAGATGAATTTAAGATTAATTAATCAAATAAGTCGTATTTAATTAATTAGATTCTCCAGACCATTTTTAGGTGTCTACAGTTATGTTACAGAAGAATGAGGATGGTTATGAACAGCCTATGTCTTTCTTTAGTAAATAATTACAGGGGTCTGAATTAAAGTATGACATAATGGAAAAGCGGGCATTTGCAATAGTAAAGGCTATTAAAGCATTCAAACCATATCTGGTTGGAGCCAAGGTGATTGCTTATGTCCCTCATGCAACTGTCAAAGACATTTTAACACAATATGAAGTTACAGTAAAAAGATGTAGATGGATCAACAAGATTCAAGAATTTGACATGGAAATACAGATTGCTAAGTTGGTAAGAGGCCAAGGCTTGGCTAGGCTGATGACTGAAACTAATATTGAGGTAAATCAGATTTGCAATGTTGAAGAAGGGGATTTAGTTGCAAGCATTGAACACACTCCATGGTATATTGATGTTATGCACTATCTTAAATATATGAAGTGTCCAGATGGATTAAGGGATAGCCAAAGGAGAACCTTGAAGTTGCAAGCATCCAAATATTTTTTTATGGATGGCGATCTATTTTGGAAAATAGGGATGGCATATTGTTGTTATGTTTGGATGAGTCACAGGCTAAGCATGTTTTGAAGGAAATGCATGAAGGAGTTTGTGGAGGTCATTATTCAGCAAAGACAACTGCTCACAAAATTCTTAGGGCTGGGTATTATTGGCCAAAGGTTTTTAATGATTCCTTTACACGTGAGAAAATGTGAGGCTTGCCAAAAGTTTTCTGGAAAATTGAAGTATCAGGGTGCTTTGCCACTTCGACCTCTACACGCTAATGCCCCTTTTCATCAATGGGAAATTGATTTCATTGGAGAGATATAGGAGAGGTCAAGTGGAGGACATAGGTGGATACTAGTTGCCACTGATTATTTTACAAAATGGGTAGAGGCAATCCCAACCAAGTAGGCTACAAGTAAAGTTGTAGCAAATTTCTTGATGGACAACATTATCACCAGATTTGGTACACCATTAAAGATAATCACAGATAATGGGATGTACTTTAGGTCAGATGAATTCAAAAGCTTTTGTGATAAGTATGGCATTACTGTTTATTATGTAGCTCCTTATCATCCACAAGCCAATGGTCAAGCAGAGTCCAGTAATAAGAGTCTCTTGAAGATTATAAAGAGGATGCTGGGACATAACAAGAAGGCTTGGGATTCAAAGTTAAAATTAGTTGTGTGGGCTGATAAGATCACTGTGAAAAAGGAAATTGGAAAATCTCCATTTGAATTAGTGTATGGAGCACAAGCTAGGATGCCTCTGTAGAATTTGTTACAAGTTTATCTTACAAGAAGATTTGGAAGTTCTTGAACCCATGGAAGACAAAATGGAGCACCTTGCTGAACTTGATGAAGTAAGGAGGGAGGCCAAAAATCAAAACATGAAGTTACAGGCACATATGAAGTATCTATTTGACAAGAAGGCAAAGAATAGAAAATTTGAAGAAAATGATTTGGTATTGATGTGGAATGCAAGGTGTCAGGAGAAAGGAAAGCATGGTAAATTTGAAGCTCTTTGGCTGGGGCCTTTTGTTGTTACTGGTAAGAAGGGTGAAGACTCATATTTTTCTATTGTTTTGGCGATTGTGGTGGCCTCTATCGACATTTGTCATGGCGGTTGGGCTAGCATCTTTCCAAATTTTGGGTGTCTTGGTGACAGGTGCACTATGGGTCTCTTTGACATATGTTATGGATTTCGGGGTGGTGTCTTACCGAATATCACTTGTTTCCCCGACTTTTCATTTTGGTGGTTCATCAATATATGTTGGATACCTTCGGTATAGTGTCACGGCAAGGTGAGTTTGTCTCACCAAGGGAGCACAAACAGTTTTCTTCCAAATGACTTTCAGTGCACCTATCTGTTGGCGTTGTAAGGTCTTGGCAAGTGACCTTCGGTCTCGCTGACCTTACATTTGGACTTCCTCACGGTGGTCGTTTCGACAAGACTTGGGTGACTTCGATGATGGGTCATAGCGATGTATGGATTGTCTCACCAATAGAACATTATGTTTCATTCATATGGCTTTCGATGTAATATCTGCTTTCTCTTGGCGACGGACAGTGTTTGGTGTGCTCCGGTATAACAACTTTATTTAGAATACATCTCTCTGATGATTGAAAGTTATGGTGACATTAATGATGGGAACTTGTTGGCAAAAGAATCTTCAGGTCACACCGACATGAGATTATGTGGGAGGCTCTTGGTGAAGCTTGGAATGATTTGTGTAACCTCTCCCCGACAATGCATTGTCTTAGCGAAGGCGGCTGGGAGTTGGTTTTCGGAATAAGTGTTGCCTTGTCACAGCGACTGTGAAACAATAGTGAATGCCTTTCGACCTGGCATTTTGATCTCGGTATATGGTCTCCCTGATACCTATATGTTATAGCAAAGTAGAGTGGGAACAAAGGAATACTATGTGGCTTCGGTATGACTAACGGGTTGTTGCAGTGACGTATTGGAGGTAAAGTGCATTTTGATAAAACATTATGTTATCTCTAGGACATCTTCCCGACAACAAGTAGTCTTGGTGAAAGCAAGTGCATGGGGATGGAGCGTTTGAATTTCCTTCAATAGGACATTATGCTTTTTCTAGTCGACTATCACTAATAACAAGCAAAAATAAACTGCTATGGCCGACATGTTTGATGCTTGCTGACCGTTAATTACCAGCTTGATTGGAGCCCGATTCTTATGCTTGGCCGACGTGAGATCTCATTTTAATTTTTTATTCAAATGCTTGTATATATATAAGCATTTTGCATTTTGTAGGGGAGGAGTTATCAGTATTTTTTATGGTAGGAAAATTGTATGGATACATAACAGTGAATTTGTCAATTTAGAGGCTCTGATGCATGTTTTAAACATGGAGGTACTTATGAATGTCAATTGATGTTGCTGCATTTGTCTGGTATTATTTATCTGTTGAATTAAATAAAAGGATTGCTGAGTTGTCTCCAAAATGGATTTTTTCTGATCGTTTAAATTGATATAACAAGTTTGTATTTGATTTATCAGTGCACATTTGTTGTTCTTATGTGATTGATTGATTGGTTCTTTCAAGTAAAGATTAAATCCTTTTGATTAATCACAGTGATCAGAGAGATTCAATTGGATTTTTTAAGTAGAACTTAGTAATCATATTCTTGCATGTTTACACAAGTTGTAAACACAATATATGCCAGATAATTTGAATTTTCTCAGAGAAGTGTTGCTCATTTTGATTTCATTTGACTCTGCATACCCAACAAAGCACTGGTCTCTGCATTTTATCATTTTGAATTTATTCATTTTCCTTATATCCTTTAAAGTTGAGCATTTTAGAATTTAGACTAGAGTACTGTTACCATTTTCAAGTTGGATTTCATCTGTTCACTCCTATCTGCCATTGTGAACAAATTGTTGTAAGAGGATTAATTGCAAATTAAGTCTGCATTATTCAGAGAGGTACACCCACCTAGGTTTTGCAGCACCTAAAGAGTAGAAGGTTGAGTCTTCTTGACCTTGTCTGTTACCCTAAAGTGTATCAAGAGATTGGTAGCCTCTTGAGGCATTCAACCTGCATTTTTGAGAGCTAACACACCCCATAATGTACTATGAAATTTCTCCAAGATGACAAAGACAATGACCTTCAATATCATATAGAAACTTCCAACTATTGTAATGCAACTAAAATAATGTCCCTCAAATCAAGAAACCCTTCTTCAATATTTAGGATATCCAAGCAATTATGAAAAATCTCAAAATGGAAAAAAATCAATACAAATCACTTGGGGTTGAATTTGAATGAAATGAAAGGACTAATAAAAAATGCTCTGTAATACCTTCTTGATGTTGTTGGAATCACCAAATTTTGACAATCTGATGAGAAGATATTGACTTTTGAGTCCAAATTAGGGTTTTGACTTTGGCTGACTATATTTTTTTGACAAAAAAATTATGCAAAAAGGATTCACCACTGGATAGTGCTTTGAATCACCTTTCCAATGGTATCTCATTTGCCAATTTTTAATATCCTAGTGAGAAATTATGCCCCTTGGAAAACATAACTGTCCTATGAGGGCTTGCAGGCTAAATAGGTGCAAAAAATAAGCACCCAGGCTAAGAAAATTCAGCACTTGTTCTACGATGTGACCATAGGAAATATAGTGGCAAAAAAATAACTCCCTCTTGGATTGGTGGCAAAGTGAAGCAACCTAGGCAGAGTTGGGTTATATGGGTGGTGTCACTTGATGCTTGGTGGAGCCCTTAGACAACAACAAAATTGGTAGTGGGGGCTTAGGATGATTAATAGTGGAGTTGAGTGCACGAGCAGGCAAGGAAAGTGATTGTTTGTTGGGGAGGAATCAACACCAGTGAGCACGTGTGGGCCTAACATGATAGCGACGATGGGCATGATGGTAGTACCTTCCCCCTACACAAATAAATGTGCTGACAAATCCAAAAATCTTTTTATAAAATTTGAAATTTTGAATGGGCCGACCAATCGATATATCAAGATTTTTTAATATTGTAAATATTGTAATTAAAAAATCAAAAAACCATTTTTGCAAAATACTGACCATACAAAATATATTATGTTATGTAGAATTTCAATCTTAAATAAAATGTTGATGGAGGAAAATAATCCCTTATGAATGTGTTGACGTGGTATTTTAATTACAGTCACCCGATGATTAAAAATCAAACCGCTATGTATATAGTCACTCCAAAAAGAAAAAGAAAAAAAGCCCAAATTATTTTTAAAGAAAAATGGCCTGCGACTAAATTTTTTTTGCCATGGAGGACAATTGTGAGGGATGATTTTTTACTACAAATTGTATGGATCATACTATTTGATTTTGCAAACCCTAAAAATACCTCTGATGGATCTTGATTGATTTCTTCAATTTTGATGAATGAATAGTAGATACTAGGGTTTTTAGGCCTTCTAAATACAATGGCTTGTTCGGATTGGACTCAATATACTCTAGATATAATCTTGGTCCTCGGGTGGAGTCATGTAGCTTACATTAAAACCTTAAGCCTGAAATAAATCTCTTTATCCCAACTTTCTTGATCCTGAGATGACTCTTCAATGGCAAAGCTTTGATACCATGTAAAAATAATATATGTACAATGTCCCTAAGAAGCTACATCCTTCAAGAGGACCTTTTCCAAGAAGAAATTCACCCACACAGAAAGTATTGCAACTTAGGCATGCAAATTGAGATTGATATTGATCTAGAATATTTACAAATGTACAAGACCCTTCCTTATATAGGAAAGCATGAGATACAATAATAATTATGATGTTATCATGTGTCATGATCTAACATGTGACAACATGTAAAACCTAACTAACTAGCTAGGGAATGATGAACTAATTTAGATAAGCTCTAGATGATATTCTAGAAGGAATCTTATCTCCTAAATACATGGACAGGGGGAGGACCCCATTATTAATGAATTTACTAATAATGAAACCTAATACTTAATTAATTAAATAAAAATCCTAAGTTAAACTTATGCTAGTGTAATTAAATAATAATTATACCAGCAAAAATCTCCTAAAATCTACTAGGAAAATATTGCAAATGGGAAGCCTTCAACACAATGGAAATCTCTGGGTGAAATTACACCAAAAGACTCTTGGAACCACTTCCCTCAAGCCTTTTTCCTCCATCATTTATCAGCCTTAAAAAACTATCTTCATAGGCTTATCAAACCTGAAGAGAAAGCAAAAACTTTTTAGAAAATAACAAAGTGAATGATGCAAGAATGAATCCAAATTCATGTTTTATTTGAAAATATTCAATTTCCACTTTGGGATCCTCAAATTTATGAACAATAGAAGAGAATAATCTTGCATGCAAATATTTGTAACTCCTTTTTTCCACATTTCCATTACCTCCTAATATTTTCTTCCAAAATTTATAACTTGTCCAAAACTATTTTCCACCACAAGATTCCTTCTTGAAATTCTAATATTATCTTCCCAAAACCCACACCAATGTGGGGAAATTAAAAAACTTGAAAAAATATTTAATATTTATCATTGAATTAGATTTTTCCCAATCAATTTGAAATTTAAACATTTTTCAGTCTATTCAAAAGTATTGACTTACTATTTTTGGGTACTCAACTTACTAAAAATAGTAATTTTCTATTTTTAGAAAATTCAAAAAAGGGACCTAACAATTTACGTATTGTTACTTGATTTTTAGCTTTTAGCTGAAATCAGGTAACTTAGTGTTTATTCTTTTTTGTTTTCATTTAAACATTAAAAGATACATTATATTCAACAAAGTTCATCAATATGCATGAAAGAGATTGTCAAAAAATAGATTGCATTTTATTCTAGTTTTGTAATTACAAACAAATAAGAAAGAGAACCAATATGTATTGAAAATGTGATCTTTATTGATAATCATGAGCATATAAATGTCCCTCCCAATCCAAGGGACTAGCTATCCTAATGCTAGTAAAGAAGAGATCATACACATATGGATAACAAAACAAATTGCATATAACATGAAAAGGGACTTGTCATTTCCTGGTGGAATGACGAATCCTAGCGTTGACTTGGCCTCACATCATCTCAATCCTTTTGGCTGTTCGGCTGCTCTGCTTCTGTTTGACACCCTCCTTGCTGCTCCTAGGTTTCCTGCGTCTGAAAAAATAGTGTTGTTAGAGAAATGAAAGATCCTTGATGAGAATTATATTCAAAACATCCATAAATGTGTAATCTAATGTCTACAAACATTAAAATAGCAACATGCCATAAGTGTCCCTAAAAACAAGAAAGGAGTGATCAAACACACCAATGATATTCTTTGTTTATTTAATTGTTTGTTCCTTGTGCAATTTTAGGACAAGTCTTGTTACTATTCTGATTTAGCTAATTACAACATGTGGGGTAAATGTGGCTCCCACGAGGGTAGAGCTCAACATGCTTCCATCTAATTTTTTAAGAGGGATAGGTAATTGAGAAAATTGATCAAATCAATGATAGATATGCTATTAATGCATTAAATAAATATGGAATCACACCAGTTGATCAACTTTCATTATCAGAAGATGCAACACATAATGTGAGTTGTCAAGAAATTCATACTTCATCTTTTCATAATGAATCAATCAATAGGATGCCATCATGTCAAAATGAAGGTACATTTTTCTAGATATGTCCTTAAATCTTCTTAAGTGGATCCAAGATACATTTTATTAAAAGTAAATGATTTTAGAGATGCATCAATTTTAATTATAGATGTATCAAGTTCATTTATGCATCTCTTAAAATAAAAAAGGAGAAATCAAGGCATGCCTGAAACCATCATGGGACAACAAGAAGGAACATTTCAAGACACTATCAAACTCATCTCACCTCAATCCCATTGGAAAAACACACATCATATAGGATGGTGAGCTTTTAGGTCACCAACATAGGTGACATGTGTATGCCTACTAGGATTAAAGTGAGGAGATGACATTTGTTTGTTGCACATAGTCAGAAGGATTGGAATGTTGTGAAAATAAGGTTACAAAATTTTGGGGAAGCAAGCAATTATTGGGAGAAATAATGAAGATTGGGGCAGTCCTAAAGGAGAATACATGCTACATCTCATAGAGGGACAACAAAAATGGTCTACATTAAAAGGAAAACAAGAATAAATGATCATTCACTCAAAGGAAGTATGAGACAACCACTTCATGCTACAGGATTGCAAGGTCGAAAAGAAAAGGTATTTTAGAATGTAATGAACCACATGGAAGCAAATCACTCATAATAGGACAATGCACTTCATTGAAGGTTAAAACAATGGTGTTAAAATGACAGAAAAAACATGCATTGGAAGCACACTGATTAAAAATACAGTCACTAACACATAGAGAAGACCAGTAAATATGTACAAGGAATAAAGTGCTTTCTTTTGAAATCATAATAATCACTCATTGGTATTTGAATAAATAGAGCATCTACAATACAATGTAGTGATAGGAATGATTGAACAAATGACAGTGTTCCTAGGATAATGACATAGAATACTATCATGCATAGCCCTCATGTAAAGAGCTAGAAAGGGGTAGTCATATGCAGTGACAAAAGTAAAATGGTAATCTATAATCACCAACAACACCAATGTATAAATAATGACCATGACATATTATAGTAGGGTAGTGTGTGTAAAAGAATCAATGAGCTTGTAAAGAGGCATGTAATATTCAAGAATGAGATAGTGAAAATAAATCATAGGAAAGAATTATTGTATGCTTCTACAAAAATAGGTAAGTATTCTTTGCTCATAGTATAATTGAATATTAAATGGACTCCATAGTGTAATTGCAATTCCATAGCCAAATGTAGGGGCATTTCTTATGGAAGAAATGCATGAAATTCCATGAGGTACATTGCATTGAAGTTTCCCATAACAACCATAAAAGGTGTTTTGAAAGATAGGAAGATGTCAATGACAATGATATATCATAGAAAAGAATATGGTGTTAAAAGTGTTGAGTAAGAAATAGAGAAAGTTCCTTTCAATTTGTTGTATGACAGTCATGGATCATAGATATTACAAATGAGACACAACACAAGCATGAGTACAGTCATGAGAGGACTGATATTAAAGTAAACTTCTCAATGGGATCATGACATGAGAAATACAATCATTAAAATTATGAGCCATGCATCATTTATACCAAGCCAAGTCTTATGTAACATTAAAAAGTTTTCTGAAGACAATAGATTACCATTGTATGGAATCTAATGGAATATAATGAATTTGGAAATAAAATTGTCAAATTAATATGGGTTTCCATATTGATTTTTTATAGTTCCAAGAAGGGCTTGTTATTGGGTGAATATCATTAGATTCAATTGGCTCAAAGAAATTGGTGGTGGACTTAGGTGAAGATTGTCTCTCAAAACTTGGTCATGTTCTCTCATAGCAGAGATACCAAGGATACAAAGGGTATTGATTTCAACAAAAATACACAAGTGAAAAAGTGTAGTCAACAAACACCAACGGGGTTGAATGTACCATTCCTAGAGATGATGGATCATTAGCATCATATGCCAACTTTAAGTTACAACATGATAATGCACGAGGACCAATGAAGGGAGAGTGGTGACAATTGAAAAAAAAGTAGTTATTGTTTTGAGAGGGTTGGATTCAAGTGAGTCACAACTTAGTGTAGGGGAATCATTTGATGTGGGGAAATCAATAGTCTCTCAACTAAAAATTAGGTTTGTAGAAGCTATGGAAGAACAGGGGCAGTCCTGGAGGAAATAGTTTATGACATATGACTAGCCAATTGAGGGTAGCCATTATCTTTAGATAGTCATCAAAAGGGATATTAAACAATGAAGGAATTGAAAAATGTGAAGATTATTTGAATTATGCTCATACTATGCAATGATATTGAATCCTTTTTGGAAAACCATTCTTTCTTCACATGGCCATTTTTTCTTTTGAGCAGTTGAATGAGATCTCATTCATGTTTTGATCTTGTGCAATCTTAGCATAGTGACAGTGTTATGACATAATAACAAAGCAAGAGAAAAGCTTGATGAATTCACCTCATGTTGAGCAATGCTAGTGAAAGAAAATTGTTTCAGATGTTGATGTAACTCTTGAGAGGGATATGAACAACAATAAAGCATAAATAACAATGGTTTTCATGATTGTGATGCAATACAAGGAAATTATAGGATTGTCATAAAAAGTGTACAAGACCAAGTAATTAGTGAGATACAATTTCATGAAGTGCTATCATTTTTTTGTGTGAGTGTGGTGTACTGGCAATGAATAGAATGACTTTTTTGAAGATAGAATGGTGCATTTGTAGAGTTTGGACTAAACCTTGGGATTTGTTTGAACAAGAGTTCTACATGATAGAAAAAATATGTAGGTGTCATATTTTCTCAGGAAAATACACGGAAACACCTAGATTCAACCATGAGGGGTTTTTAAACCCATAAAGTAGAAAAGACTTTCAACCTTGTGCAAATTACAAGTTTTTCTTAGGAAAATGAAGATGTGAAACTAAAAATGCAAAAAGTAGAGGAATGTGCAAAGAAACTAGTCAATCTTTCATGGCCATGGCCAAAGAGTCATTCTTTCTTCACCAAATCACAAGAACCCATTTGGGTTTGAGATTGAAATGTAAATACAGAGATAAAAGATAGATATTTAACAAAAATTAGGCTACACAAAATGCCATTGTCAAAAACCAGGAGTTCTTCTACAATCGCGACCAACAAATCAATTTTCCTTCTGAAATTCAAAAACCCATCCGGGTTGGTGCAAGAATTGCAAATACAGAGGAACATTTAAAAGCTATCATGGAGTTTTAAAAACAAACAAAAGTAGGAAGAAACCTTGTTTCATCCTTCATGACCGCAACCAAAAATAGAAGAATTCTTCATGAAACAATGAACCCACTTGGGGGTTTCACAATTTAACTTCATGAAGAAGAAAATAAACATTTCTTTTCTTTATTTTCAAGTTGGAAGCTTGAAATGAGCTCTATTTTGCTAAGAAATCAAAAGAGAATGGATTGATTAAAAGCTTACTTTAGCTTTTCCTCATTTTCCTTTATTCATGCAAAGATTTTGTCAGTTAAATCAAGCTTCTCTTTGAGCTTCAGGGAACCCTCATGGCAGTTGTGAGAAGCATGGAATATCCACAAAAAATAAATGAACCAACAAAATAATTAGAAAAATGCATTTAGTCGTGGACTTTACTCATGAAATGGCCTTCAAAAGATAAAGAAAAAGCCATATTTTGTCAAAAGAATCAATTACCTCTATGTTTCCAGATGGAATCTGTAAAACCCCAGTCAAAAAAATGTTTTGCAATGATGCCCTTAGATACCCATGGTGACAACAAAACATTCCAGAGAGGGCTCAATGCAAATGATGGGTTTCCTTTTGTTTTTGCATCTTTTGTTTAGGGTTTGAACCCTTTGGAGGCCGATGGGAATTTTTTCCCTTGATTTTAAAAAATTAAACAAATATTAATGTGTTAAGTGGGCTGATGGTGAGTCTTAGGACTTAGGAAAATTTTCCTTTGTTGAAAACTTATGGCTTGTTTTAAAAAAGATTCTAAGTCCTCCAAATTTGAAACGTGTGATGCCTTTAACATGTGACATGCCTTCAAAATGTTCCTTCCAAAGATTGTGGAGCTCACATAGGCCGAACCATTGGCCCTTTTTGCATACATTTGAAAATTTAAGATGTTGACCAAGTTAAGTTGGTGAAATCATTTTTTCAATATAGCTTCAAAATGTAGGGTGTGATTTTGGCTCAAATGTTTTTCAAACAGTTCAAGTGATGGTAAGTATATCATTATATTTTGCATTTTTATTTCAAAGTGTAAAAAAATCATTTAAGTGATTTGCAAATCACTTTAATGATATCCATATGCAAATGTAAATGTAATACAAGGATGGTGGTGGGTCCTTTTTGCATTTGTCATTAAAATGTAAAGTAATTTGATTAAGTGATGTAATATGAACCACTTAACCAAATTATTATTTAAATGCAAAATAGAGTCTTGTGTTTTCAAAAAACAAATGTGGCATGGGTCAAGGTTGTGGGAGACAAAATTATGACTAGAAGACATGAGGAGAGTGTGTGAGTTGTGCCTTTGACTATTTTGGAGGCTATTTTGTCACACCTTCAGTGTGACCTTGGACTTAGCTTGACCTTTCTATATTTGGAGAACCTTTTGGAGGGGTTTTGGAAGCTTCTATTTTGGATTTTGTGCTTCATACAACCACAACCTTCTAGATGGACATTTGTTAGGGGAGTTGGCTTTTTTTTATTAAGTTACTTCAATCTTTGTTATTGGAGTTAGTTCTTTCTTTCCAACAGAGTGATAACTTGGTTTTGTGAGTTATCTTTTTCAGTAGGAGTATTATTGTAACTCAGATGGACTTGTGATAAAGTGAGTACTTTGAATCAATAATTTAATAGAACATTTACCTTCTTATTTCATGTTTTATGGGGTGTTGTTAGTGATTGATCAGATTGTTTGTGAAATTCACCTTTCCTTGCAATCTTGTCTCATGTTTAAGCATCTATTTAGTAAAAAATGCATTGTTACAGGTTATAAGTTGTGTTAGTTAATTCAAGTGATGTTAGTTGTGAGATTTTGTTTTCCTTCTAAGAGTCTTGTTTATAAACCTCCTTATAAATTACTTATGTGAAATGCATGTGAAAGTGAGTTGTGTGAACAAGGTTTTATGACATTGTTTTGAATGTGATAGGCTATTATCAGATCTTAATCAGTTTTGGTGTATCACCCTTAGCAGTTTAAGTTAATGTTCATTTTTATGCATATTTTACCTTTTTACTCAGAAATAATTAGTTAGGTGACATCAAAATGGGAGCCAACCCATAATCTAGAGGTCTGCATTCAAATAGGACACCCACAACTTGAAAGCAGTCCCATGTTACATCCAAACTTGCTAAGTTCTTTCATAGCTTGGCATAAGGGGTGCAGATTTGGATCACTAACATGTATATGTATATATATGTATATGAGTATGTATGTATGTATGTATGTATGTGTTTATATGTTTGTATGTATATATTTATATAAATATATTTACATATATATATACATATATATATGTAAATAAATATATTTACATATATATACATGCATACATATATATATGTAAATATATTTATATGTGTTGGGAAAATGTGTCTCAACCTTTCCTTTGAAAAAGGTTTATTGTTGATAAGTAAGCATGGGGGGATACCCCCCTGTGAGGTTCAGGGGGCTCATCCCCTCGGCATGGGGTCTGATGGTCATGCACGCTAGTGGGGGTTTGGGAGTAGTGCCCTTGAAAGCCACATTTTATGTATCTTTAATTTATAAATTTGGAGAGTTCATCTTCAAGTCTCATATATGGTGGTAGATTATTTTTTGGCTTGTCTTGCTCTAGAAGGTAACCCTATTTTATGAGGGGATTGTATTATTATTATGCATTATGATAGATTCTAAGAGTTTTATAGTGGTGTTCCCTCTAGATCTCTGGTTGGTGTTACTCCCATAAGAAGCTTTCTTTGCAAGTGCGTTGTAATCTTTGTGATTTCAAAATAATATATTGGGTGGCTTTTGGAGTGTGGGGTTTTTCTCTAGTAAGGGTTTTCCCCATGAAAATAATTGTCTTGTAGTATGCATGATATTTATGTTTATTTTTGTTTAAGTTTTTGTAACTATTGTAAAGATCCATAAAATTTTGGATTACCCTCCTCTCAATATTAGTGTAGGAAGTTGTTCCACTACCTTAACTTACTTACAAGTGGTATTAGAGCTCAATCACCTTTGGTTTTTGTTGTGGGTTGTTGGGTTTTTTGAACTAATCCATTTTTTAGTTAGAGCTTGTAAAAAAAATACTTTGCGATATTGTTGGAGGAATTTTTAGATTACAAGTTCATCAAAGAGAATAGAGGTGGAGAATTTTTCTAAAAATAATCTTGAGATGTGGAAGCTATAGATGGATTATTTTTTGATACATTGAGATCTATGAGATTCTATTGATGAAAATTGTTTAAGGCCCATAGATCCTACTTTGGATAATCAATGTTATGTTATGGAACATAAATACAAGGGGCTAATCAGATTGTGCTTGACAAAATTTTCTTTAATCAATTTCCATGATGTTGCATCTACACAAAAACTATGGAATAAACTTTATGAGATGTATCATGCCAAATATTTAGTGAACAAGATTTTCCTAAGGAAGAAATTATATTCCTTGATAATGGAAGAGGGTGGATAAATTACACACCACCTAGAAGCATTCAATATTTTGGTGGCTCAATTGGCATCAGTTGGTGTGAAAATGGATTAGGAGGAGAAATGGTAGATCTTGTCTTGTTATTTGCATAATTCATGATATTTAGTTGTAATGGCTATTGGGAGTACTTATATTATATTGAAGTTTGAATATGTGGTAGATTCTCTCCTTTCTAAAGAAATGAGGGGGAAGGTATCCATGAGAGCCAAGGAGGCCCTAAATATTTATAGAATAACTAAGGACAAAGGTAAGCAGAATGAGAAGTGCATGACAAATCCAAATACAAGAGGAGATCCAAATATCTTGGAAAGTCCAAAGTTATTTGTTGGAATTAGTAAGCCAAAACATATTCATAAGGACTGCAAAGAATAAAAGAAGAAGAAAAAAAAGAGATTTTATTTTGAATATGACTTCCATATTTGGCTACTCATGTAGGTAATGATGCATGGTTAATTGAATCAAGTGCATATTTTTATATGATCTCTAATAGAGATTGATTTTCTAAATATGAATAATTTGATGGAGCTAATTTGTAATTGGGTGATAATTCTCATATAAATATTATTGGGTGTGGTAAAGTTGGAATTAGGTTTCTCGATGGTAGAATAAAAAGGATTAATGGTGCATTGCATATCCCTAATTTTTTTTATCTATGAGAAAACTAATAAATGTGAGTGTGTAGGTAGTCTTTTATAATGCAAGATACAATATTGTTAGAGGTGCTATGGTGATTGCTAGAGGTATCAGATTTGACACATTGTATAAATCTTGGTGCATCCATCATTGAATGTAATATCTCTCCTGTGAAAATAGAATATGTGGTGACTTCGTTGGAAGAGGTGAGGGTTTCATCATCAGTAGATGGTCATGGTTTAATTGGGTACCCAAGGGTGCTCTTTCTTATAAATCAAAGTTACCTAAAGAGAAGACTATGTAATGCCACTATAGACTTGGAAACATTGGAGAAAAGGGTCTAAGGACCTTGAAAAATAAAACCCTTGTTGAAGGGTTGATTGATTGTAATCTTGATTTTGATTTTTTGTGAGCATTGCATTTATGGAAAATAAAACCATGTTTAGTTTTACTCAAGTTCTCATAAATCTTGTGGTGTATTGGATCTTATTCATTTTGATGTGTTTGGTCCTATAGATATTATTTCAATTGGAAAATCCAAATATTATGTTTCATTTATTGATGATTATAGTAAAAGTACATGGGTATAATTTCTAAAGAGTAAATCTAATGATTTTAGTTGTTTTAAATAATTTAAAGCAATGATTAATTTGCAAACTTGAAAGAAAATAAAATGTTTGAGGATTGATAATGGTGGTTAATTTGTCTCTAATTATTTTGATAGATTCTTTAAGGATTGTTACATTTTGAGATAAAAGAAAAATCCATATTCTCCACAATAGAATGGAGATGTAGAAAGAATGAACAAAAGATTTATGAAGAAGGCTAGGAGTATGCTGCGTAGTGCTAGTCTAGAACAAAGGCTTTGGGATGAAGCTATTACCATTGATTTTTATTTGATTAACAAGCCTCCTACATCACCTCTTGTTGGTAAGATGCCCATAGAGGCATGACCAAGTAACATGCCTTAATTAAGACATCTTAGAGTTTTCTATTGCAAGGCATAGACACATGTGCCAAAGGATAAGTGAACAAAGTTGGAGGGGTGAAATCACAATATTTTGTCTCACTTTTTTTCCAAGATGGACATTTACATCAATAATTTTAACTAAATCTTCATATTTTTAGACCTATAGCAGCTAAAGCATTAAGAATTTGAAGATGATGCAAACTAGTGATCTATACCAATTTGAGTGTAGATTCTAAATATATATTTTTAATTTTTTTTTTTGAAATAAATCACAAATATTTCATCATCTCTTTTAATAACTAGTTTTAAACAAAAAAAATATTTTCAGAAAGTAATGTTTGCATCGTACAACATAACTTTTTTTCTATAAAGGAAAAAATTCTAATTTTTGGGTATGTATAGGTTCATGATGGGCCAAAAAGTGGCGATATGATGTGTATGTGTAGGGTATGTGGCTGACGACTTTGTTTTTACCCAAAATTGATAAAATGAAAAAGGGTTTTAAAGGAGATTCTCATCTTTCCACCAATATAAATTATGCTTTACTTTCAATTTAATAAATAATTATTATTCATTTTGTATTTGAATTAAGGCTAAAGTCTTGAATGATAGGTTAATTGGAAGACATCTATAGCTTTCAAATGGTATCACATTTTTTGAATATGAAACATGTGTCACATTCTATGCTTCACATACTATAATATTAAAAAAAATAAAAATTCATGAAGTTTTGGCTAAGTTAAGGCAGTCATACATATGATTTTTTATATTTTTTAAAAGTTGCAATAAAAAATTCATAATTAATTGTTTACTTGGAAAAAAAAAAAATATGCATCACATCAAGACATGAGTCCCCTACTTATATCTAAAATTTTATAAAAAAATATTATCATTTTATTGTGGTTAGGGTGGTTAGACAGACACCTACTTATTTTTTCCCTGAAAGTTAAGTACTACTGCATTGAAATTTTAAATTTTTGCCAAATAATTTTTTTTTCAAATAAACCTAGTAGTTTAGAAACTACATTCAATTTTTTATAGATTCTATTCTTACGTATTTTTGAAATAATATAGGTAACTTATTCAAAATTTTATGTCAAGTCGCATGACTCTGATTTTTCTAAATTTTTTGCCACTTAAGGGCCTATTTTTTCCATGATGATCTTGCACATACTTTTTTGGAATATAGATTCTCAACATCAATATCTAGGGTAAGGATATTATTTCATAATATTTTATTACATATATTATTTTTAATTAATTTTTGAAGTCATTGTAACTATAATTTAGAAATGCATGTGTGTCATACAACCTAACTTATTGTGCATTTATGAAAATCCAAATTTTCTTTTTTTATTGAAACAAGGACATCAATACCTAGGGAAATGGTATTTTTTGAATTTTTTTACAATGGTTTACTATTTTTCCACCTCTGTAGAATGAAGAGTTTGATGGTTGAAGAAAAAACTATGTTTAGTAAAAATTTAAACTTAAATACAAGATAAAATGAAAACATATCAAAACTATACTTGTTGGAAAGCTCGTTTCAAGGGCTACAATCTTGTAAAATATTATTTCCAAATGACACTATTTAATCCGTCAAAAGGTAAACTAAACATGTTTTTTTCCAACATTTTGATAGGTGCGAAGAAGACTCCATTATGGGTATAATTTAATACTAGAGGGGTTCTATCCAAATGGGTTTGATCTAAGGTGGTCTTATATATCTCTCTTCAACATAAAACCTTTAAATGGAACCTCTCAAGGATAAAATCATTAGTTTTTCTAAAAAAAGTGATTCCAAGAAAAAAATAGCATGTCCCAAAAGAGACACACTATTGTGGCAGAACTCGGAGAATAAGGCTATGAAATGTATCCTCATTGAATATAGTTATGGTGTGAAAGGATAAAAGATTTGGGATATTGTTGCACATAAGGTATTATATAGTATAAAATTTATATTTAGATAAACTAAGACTTCTTTTGTTACATTGCATCTACAACAAATTGAACAAAAAGATGTGATTCAACTTCCTTGAATTCTTGAAAAAGTTGAATAAAGGACCTTGGATAGACAAGAAGCTAAGTAGATCTCATCTAGCTTTGAATTTTTTAAAAATGAGGAAGAAACTCCAACTCAACTTGTTCTAATGTTTGGAAGGAATAACCAAAAACCTAAAAGGTATTCACCTAGTGATTGGAGATATATTTTTTCTTTGAATAGTAACATAGATGAACCTATATCTATAGAAGAGGAATTAGGTATGAATAATGCAAAATCTTAGAATGTTGCTATGGATGAAGAAACGAAAACTTTGAAAAATAATTATACATGGGATCTAGTACTATTTCCTAAAGGAAAAAAGTGTGGTGGTTGCAAATGGGTATTCAAGAAAAATATTGGTTTAGATGAAGTTATTGAGAATTATAAAGAAAGGTTGGTTGCAAATGGTTACTCAAAAGTTAAAGGTGTTGATTATGGTGAGATATTTACTCCTATTGTAAAAATGCCATCCATTAAGTTTTAGCTTTCTATTTCCATTGCTAATGATTTATAGGTTGAGAGATTAGATGTAAAAATGTTGTTCCTTCATGGTCACTTGTGTGAGGATATTTATATGACAAAGCTAAGCACTATGAGGTGAAAGGTAAAAGTAATTTTATTTAAAAACTAAAGAAATATTTTTTATAGCCTAAAACGAAGTCCTAGAATCTGGTACCAAAGATTTGATATATATGTGTTGTGTTTGGGATTTGGGTATTCTAAATCATATCATTGTGTTTATTATAAAAGAAATGGTGATTGTATCCTATTTATTCTACTATATGTTGATATGTTATTTATTGGTAAAAGGAAATGAATGATTTTAGAACTAAATTAAACTTGTAGCTAAACTTGAAATGAATGATCTTGGTGTAGCTAAGAAAATACTTAGGATGTAAATTAGAAGAGATAGAGTGAACATAAATCTATGGCTTGGCTAGAGTAAGTATGTCAATTTAGTTTTACAAATGTTTAACATGCAATATTCTAGACCATTATGTGTTTATTTTTTAGTTGGAATGAATTTATTCATTTTAGATTGTCTAAAATCCCTGTTGAAGATGAAAGACATGAGAAAAGTTCCCTACTAGAGTGAAGTTGAAAGTTTGAGTTATGTTATGATTTGTACTAAACTAGACATTTCCAAAGAAGTAGGAGTTATTTGTAGATATATTTCTAATCCTAGTAGAGTTCATTGGAATGTAGTTAAAATACTCTTCAAATATTTGTGGGGTACCTTAGAGTATTCCATGTATTATCATGGTAATCTAATAAGAGAAGAAATTTCCCTTGATATGCATGGTTATGTGGATTCTAATTGGGTAGGTGATGTTGATAACCAATGATCCACTAGTTCTTATTGTTTACTTTATTTGGTGATGCAATTAGCTAGATGAGTAAGCAAGAAGTTCTGGTTGCTTTGTCCACTATTGAAGTTGATTATATGACAACTACACATGCTTGTAAATAATCCATTTGGATCAAGAGACTGTGTTCATATATTGGAATAAAACAAGGTGCAATGATAGTTTATTGTGATAACCAGAGTGCGATTTTCCAACCTAAGAACCCAACATTTCATGCTAGGAGCAAGCAAATTGATGTATAGTATCATTTTTTTAGAGATATGGTAAAAGATGGTAGGGTGAAGTTTGTTAAGGTAGAGACTTTGATAAATGTTGTTGATTCTTTAAGTAAGCATATGAGCACAAAGAAATTCAAATGGTGTTTTGAGTCTATTGGCATTTCAGCCCCTATAAATTAAGAGGTTATGTTTATACTCCTTCTCATTGCTCTTGCAATTCATTAAGCAAGAGCAAGATTTGTTAGAAATATGTGTCTCAACCTTGAAATTAAAAAAGGTTTACTATTGATAAGTAATTGTGGGGGGTGTAGGGGGTACACCTCTTGCAAGGTCTGGGGGATCATTCCATGATGTAATACAGGGAGGTAATCAATTAAATTTTAGAGTACCAAGAGGATCCAATCACTTTTCTTACCCCAAAACTCAATCTTTGCTTGTATTCAGAATCTCACCTACTATCTCTAGTAGGTCAACAGACCTAGTTTATTAGCCACAACTTTCAACTTTTCTTAACAAAATACCCAACCACCAACCTTTTCAAGCACCCATTTGTGCATTCTTTGACATGTCTTAAAACCCCATATGACTCTTTTTGACCAACATCTCCAAACAGTTGCTTCACCGCTATCCAACAATGCCAATTATGCCACTTTTACAAAGGAACCCTATTGAAAACTCTTCCTAAATGCCAAAAATAATTTGTGAAGCATTAACCAATCAACAAAATCACCAATTTCACAACTTATTTTTAGAGACACACTTCCCAAGACACCTAACCCTCATTTTTGGCATTTTAAATGGGGTTTTATTGGAAAACTATATACTATACGTTACCTTACCTTACCACCACTTAAAACAACCTTAATTATGTTTTCACATTCTTAAAAGTTCATTCTCCAACCTCTGTCATCACTATTTCACCAAACCCTAGTTCAAAACCTCCATTTTCAAGCAAAATTTACACAAATACATTTAGGACAACAACTCAAAATTCCTTTAGTGATCTTCCCTACTCCAAAAGACTATGAATATACCTAAGCCATTCCCTTATGATCCATTCATCTGAGTTACAGAAGAAAAAAGTGGATGGAATGGCTTAAAATCTCATTTTACACACTCAAACCCTTAAAATAGGGTATACAAACCCACCTTCAGAAAATTGCCTCAAAGATGCTTTAACCTTGATGAAAATTATTCAAAATAGAACCTTATTTAAGATACTTCAATCCTCAAATTAGTTATCTACAAATTTTTGTCAATATTTAATTGTACGGGATGTACACAGGCTGAAATAGTAAAAACACACATAGAATAACATTAAAATTGAGATAATTGATTGATTTCTCCTTCAAAATCTTCTAGAGAGAGATATAATGAGGTTTATCATATATTTAAAATTTTCCCTCAAAAAACTTACTAAGTCAACTACCTCAAATGACCATTGGAAACAAATGACCGTTGGCATTCCATATATTTCCTTTTTACACTTTTACAACTTTACACATAACAACTTTTTACAAAATTGCAAAATAAGACAATATAGACTCATTTACCCCTCAAGATTATTTAAACCCTTAAAATGGTCTATATGGACCTTATTTAGTAAAAAAAATACTCTAAACCCGTAAAAGCTAAACCTAAGACCTTATTTGCATAGAATGTCTTTGGTGCCCCTACACCATACACCCTGCCTTGAAATTTTTCCCAGTACCTTGGAAACACCCAAAACCATGATATCTCTACTCCTTTAGTGCTCTCTAACCTTGTTATTCATCTAGTGACTCTTTCCCATGAATCCAAAACTACAAACTTGCACTATCTCTATGCTTGTATTGATTCCTTTCTTGATGTTGTTGTCTTCCATTGAATGGTGATTGTCCAACTGTCCTTCAACTTGGAAATGTTGTCAAATCTGCCAACTTACCTATGCCATCCATACCATATGTTTTCTTCTTCCTTGCCTTTTTTTCATGCTCAATCTCAGTCACATACCCTTGCAAAGCACCCTTATGGACTTCACCTATTTCCTTCATCTTTAACTACAGACTCTTTGCCCCAAATGCCATTGTGTCCTCAGTTTTACAATTCTCTGTTTTGACAACCTATGACTTCCTACTGACCTCTTTTGTTCGCAATGAACATATTACTATCCCTATTATAATTTCATCTTGTTTTTCTACCTCATCATGCTTCCTCACAAGTAATTCACCCTTGTTCTTCTTTGTCTCAGTCTTGGTCATCAATTTACCAACTCTTTTCCTTCCTTATATCAGAGTACCACCTTCCAAAATCACTATCCTCTCATCTACAACCTTTTCACTAGTTGCACACACCATGTTTCTCTCTTCCTCAAAACTTATAGGCTCCTTCTTGAAAAAAATGATTATCTTTTTTTCCTTTCCTTTTGCTTCATCCTTCTCCTACAATGGGGTTAATAAAAAAGAACTTCCATCCTTATCAATGGTATATGTATTTTCCCTTCCATCATATAATGAACACCTGCCAAATTTCCATGGCCTTCCAAGAAGTAGATGGAAACAATCCATGGGTAAAATTTCACAAACTACCTTATCCCTATACCCACCACTCTGAAACTCAACATATGCTTGCTTATTTACCAAAAGTGACTGATTATCATTTAACCAAGATTCCCTATAAGGTGATTCATGAGGAATTATTTCTAGTTTCAGGTTTGCTACCACTTCTATAGACACCATATTTTCATTCAAACTTGAATCTATCATAGTTTTGCATACCTTACCTCTACATTTGCATGTTTTCTTGAACAAGCTCCTTCTTTGAGTCATCTCCTCTTCCTTGGATGTCTTCAAGAGTGTTCTTCTCAACATCAATGATTATCCTACCTCTGAGCAACAACATAACTTTGAGAGTTGACACTTTCACCTTCATCTTCTTGCACAATTTGGACTCTCTTT
>VDFB02000017.1:488512267-488572518 GCA_007258455.2 Sequoia sempervirens
CTTTGCCACTCTCTCCCATGCTCTACCACACTAAACCCTCTCCCACTCCCACCCTCTCTCCCATAAGCATACATACATGACACACTAGTATACATATACATATAAACATACAAACATATCAACAAACATTCAATAAAGTGGCATTTAACTAAAGGAAGACATAACGTGAGTGCGTTATTTGTTGCTAGTAATGCTCCTTGAAGAGGGAAAATGTCAAAAGCAAAATATAATGTGTTCATGTTATAACGTGCTAGTGTTATATTTTGCATTGGGAATCCCCGAGCCTTAGCTTTGGTATTTGCCTTGGAATACCAACCCAAAGGCTTGGAGGGCATTCCCAAAGACCAGAGATGTTTTTTTTCCAAATTCAACAAATTTTCACATAATCAGGTTCATGCTCACCATTAAGATTGCATCTGGTTCAATATTAAGAAAATTGAACACATGGGTAATGTCACCATTAAATTTTTAAATATTAACATATGAAGAAATACATTCCTAATATTTGCATAATAACATCTTCATTAAATTTAGAGATAAATGCTCGTACATTTTACATTCCTAATATTTGTATAATAACATCTTAATTAAATTTAGAGATAAATATTAGTACATTTAATTTATTTCTTCATATTTACTCAATCTTTTTATTACAATAATATTTTTTTATTTAATTAATTAACCTAAGAAAATTATAAAAGAAATCACTTTGAATTGTAATACTAAACTTATTTAATTTGAACTTTCTGCAACAATCAGCTGTTCTGAACCAATTAAAACTCACTTAATCACCTCGTTGGAAAAATACCAAATCAACTCCTGGCGAGCTGCCACTGGACACAGTGAATCATTTTGGCACAGTGAACACATGTGCAAGAGGGCTTGGCTTGAATCATCACCCATCAAAAGATACTAAAGGTCAAAGTTGACCTCTCATAAAGGTTTCCGTAAATGCAGTTGCAAAACTGAAGAAATTCCATTTGGTTTTGATCTGCCAAAAATAGGAAATCAACTCATAAAGCTCTGAAAACTGACATGTGAGTTCACTTTGGCATGGAGAACTGAGAACAACAATCGGTTTGACTTGACAATCAACCAATTGCAAAATGTAAGCTCAAACGGGAGGCAACTTTACAGAAATGAAGGTTTGTAAACAGTAGAAAAGTGTCAAAACCCTCCAGCTTCACTTTTTGAAACCCTGACAAAGCTCATCATGGGAAGCTGAAACTTGACATGCCTACTCACATAGGACATATGAGTGGGTGTGCAAATGGGTTTTTCACCAAAATCAACAGGCTCTAAAATATGACCCTCCAAAGTAGGTCACTTAAGCAGATTCTTCAGGTGCACTTCTGAAAGATATCATGGTTTAACCGCCTAACCTTGCATGCCAAAAAAAATATTAAAAATGACTATAAAGAAACAAGGCCCCTTGTGTCAATCCACAACCTCACCAACAAGGTCACAATATAGAGACAAATTAGAAAAAGTTCCAAGAAAAGGTATTTTGAGACATGACGAATATGTTTGCAAAAGCTCTCAGCCCAACAAAAAATCATGTCCATCATCATCCCTATTCAACAAGAGAAATAGTTGAATGCCAAAATCACTACCCCTTTAATGAATCATTAAATGGAGAGCTATTATATTCATATATGTCCCAACTTCAGAGCTTTTTTTAAACATTACCTCATCTCACAATCCATCATAAATAATACTTAGTGAATTCCACCTTCTAAAGTATATCCATAGTTCGATTGTCCATTCATGATGTTGGCACTCTCAAATTTCACAAATTTGAAGTGCCCCATTTCAAAAAAATTCCTCAAATATCCTCAGATTTCATTGTGAAATGCTTGTGTATCGAATCAATAGGGATGCTAGAGCTACAACAGGATGATTTTCAAATTAAAAGGGAAAAAATTGGTGATTATTTAGACTACTCCCTATGGCAGATGGCCTGATTTACAGAACATCTATTTTTTCACTTCTAACAAAAGATTATGGATTTTGAACACTATAATTTTCTCTACTAAGAATCACCATTTGTTCTACCTATTTAGGACACCCAATTTTCCCTTGAAATTTGCAACCCATTTTTTTTAGCCATTTTTAACCAAACCTTATGTATGCCTCTTTGTTTATTTTGATTTGAATTCATGATTCTCATTAATAACTAATAAAAAATACATATATATACTTGTAAATATATTTTTATGTCATCTAAGTTATCTATTTTATGTGTAGGGCTTTTAAATTCTAATATGGTGTATTTTATTTTCCTTCACAAATTAATAATCATTATCAATTCAAATTTAATTACATTTTTATTTCCTAATATGTTTTACATTTCAATTCCATATGTCTCCTAAAATCTAAATAAACCACATTTTATTGAGTTCTTTAAATCTATGTGATTTTGAGTTTCCTTATGAAATTCCAATGATTTATCACTTAAGCTTATTTTATTTAACATTTCAGGGGATGTTAGGGTATAATCAATCTTAACCCACTTTTACTAGTGAACTACACCATAATCCGTAATACACAATACACTTTTCCTAGTGCAATACTTTTTGGTTTTAGGTTAATGGAATGTTAATGTTTAACTAACTATATAAGAATATAATGAAGATATGAAGATTTCAAAGATATGAAAATAATTAAATATATAAAATAAAAATTTCTTGCACCATGGATGATTGAATTCTCTAATAGATATTCATACAAAAATGAATTGATCAAAGTTAAAATATACCAAAATTTCAAAATATACCCAATGCACATAGGTTTTCATGCATAGATGGAAGATTTAATAAAATAAAAAAATATTCAATAAAAAACTATTCAATAAAAAACTATCTAACCAAGTGGAAGCACTAGATATAAGAGTTACGAATCTAAATTCGAAAGAATTATAATTTTATGGTCATATTTCAAAAATATCTAACATCCTAAAAAAAATAAACCTAAAACATTCAAAAAAAAATCAAGGGACATAATTGACACCATTACCACTAATATTGACCATAATTCCCATAAACTTGTTTAGGAAATCAAGATTGGACAATATACAAATCAAACTAATTGGCACACTCTTTAGAAAATATAGACATACTTTCCTTAAATTACTATTGATGAAATGCATATTATTCTAATTAAGAGGGACCAAATTATTTCAATATCTAGCCTCATACACCCTCTTTAGAAATTATTATTATTCTTGATTACCATTAAGGTATGGTAGTGAAATTATTATTCTATTTTTTTTATCATGTATTAAGGTCTCAACGATCATCCTCATAAGTTCTTTAGAGTCTAAATAAGAAATGGATTCACCCTAAATCCTATGCAATGGAAAAATGTATTCCTATCCTTGTTGATGTGTGAGTAAATCTATTTGATATATATTACTATCTTTATCTCACTTTGAGTAATGGTGTAGAGGAGAGGGCATGTGATTTTGAGAGCCAATAGGATTGTTGCATGCAATATTATGTGTGAGAGTGGCTTGGTGTCCCAAATCACAAATGAGTGTGTGTTTATTAAATAATACCAAAACTAACCATATCTCATAGTAATGAAACATCTATTTGGTGTAATGATCCTCTCCATGCTATGATGTAATTGTATAGTCAATATGGTCTAAGTAGGGGCAAGAAAGTTTGTATGTTAGCTAGTTGTTGATCTAGTATCCTTGCATCCACTAGTATCATATCAAAAGCATTAAAATGCATCCACTAGTATCTTGAGAAGTTGAAATGGACAAGGAATCTAAAGAAGTCTACAGACCGAAGTGAATGAGATAGATAGTGTATTGACTGAAGAAATTCTTCCCAGTCTTGAGAAGTTGAGGAAGGTGCATGTGCAGTATGTGCAATGGGCAAATGACAATGTAGAAGTGGATAAAGTCAACAGGTTAGACATGGAAGGCTTATCTAAAAAGGTAGACAAGTCTTGTAAATAACTTGTTAAAAGAAACATCTACATTCTCTAATCATAAAGACACTCTCAAAGCTAAGAAAAAAGTGGCTAGAAATCTACATAAAAGTATTCAAGACATTGAAAGCTCTATCCAAGAAAGGGGTGTTTTCCAACATTGGAAATAACTAACAGGGGACAATGTGTTTTCCAATAGGGGATAGTGTATTTTCCAACAAGGGAGAGTGTGTTTTCCAATAGGGGATAGTGTGTTTTCCAACATTGGAAATAACTAAAAGGTGAACACCCATAATAATATGTTGATCAAAGGATGAATTGAATCAAGTAGGAAAAGGCAAGATGGTTTCATATCATACATATGATCAACTTGTAATATCACTAAAGAAAGAAAATATAATGGATTCATTACAATGGACTAAAACCAAACCAACTAGCCTTGTATACACTTAACTGAGTTGAAATCCATACAATGTTCATATAAAGCTATTAACCCTAAAAATAGTTTCCAAACATCCAAAATGTAACCCATTCTCCCATACAAATAGAAGATTCTCAAACATTGAAACATGTTTTGGTATCAAAATGGAAGCTCACAAGTTAAGATTTGTGACAAAATGCATTCCCACTACTTTCTCTTCTTACTCATTTATCAATACAAGAGAAGGGGCAAGTTTGTTTTAACCCAACATCATTTTCCACTACCAAAGTAAGGGTTTAAAAAAAATATAACTCAAATGTAAGGGTTTGTTTTAAAATTTACATTCACAATTTTAGATGATATATATTTACAATTTTGAATGATAAAAATAGACTTTAAAATTTAATGATTATTGATTTTAGTTAATGAAATTGACTTAAGAGTTTTAAAAAAATTAATAAGAAATTTAATAAAAATGCTTATAAAATCTTTTAACTAAGTTAAACAAATATTATAATATTAAAAACATATAATTTACGGGCTGAAGCTTTAACAGATTTTGTTTTTAATCTTTTATTTTTTAAAATTTAATTTTTTTTGTTATTAACATTTCTATCTATATTAAATTTTACAAACAAAAATTAATATTTAACATTAAGATATTTAACATTTCTAGGTGATTAATAATTTGATAATATTAATTTAACAATATTTAAGATTAGAAATGTTAATAACTTAGAAATGTTAAATATAAATAGATAATATTATATAGATTTATATATATAAATTATATAAAATTTAATATATTTTTGTTTTATTAAATTAATAAAAAAAATTATTTATCAAACACAAATACAACAAATTATTAATAAAGGTATTATTTAATTAATTGTAGAGTATAAAAATGTTTATCTTAGTGTTTTTTTCTAGTTTTACATTATTTTAAGTTTGTCATCTCTTTAGATGGATGTGTTTAAGATAGCCATAATATTAAATTTTAAGATGTTGATGTATTTAAAATAACTATAATATATTATTAAGATCTTATGAAATAAACTAGCATACATATATTAATTAATAATATATATAAAATACACAGAGAGTTATCACAAATTATTTCTTTTTATTTTTTTTTATGTTAGAATGCTATTTAACTTAGTACATGTATAGATATATGTTATAAAATAATTCCTTATTTCAATTATTTTCAAATTTATAACCCAAAACCTAATTGAACCCTAAAGCTTCACCTTAATTCTAATCACAAGTTCTATCTTAGAATCCTAACTCTAACCCTTACCCTAGTTGAGTTGTAACCCTAACCTTAATTTATTTCTAACCCCAAGCTTTATCTAAGAACCGTAACCCTTTGGGGTTTTAGGACTTAGAGTTGTTAGATGAAATTATTATTTCATCTAAATAATAATAACTTATAAATTTATTAACTCCAAAATTTGTAAATAATAACATGTTAATTTTATTTTCAATAAATAAATTTAAATGAATTTGATTAATATATAAAATAAAGTTGTTATTTTAATTTTACTAATACAAGAAGATCTCATCATGCTAATTTTATTTGTATTAGATATATGTTTCATTTAAATAAATTAAACAGGCTTTTATTTATGTAAAATATGATGTGTGTGGCATGTTTAACTATGTGTAATTTAATATTTGTGCATCCTAGTGACCAAAGTAGGTGTTGGGAGTGACTAAGTCAAAGTGGTATTTTCTTTATTGGTAATATTGATAGAACAAGAAGATATTCTAAAGATCTTTCTTGAGGCTACATGTCAATTGGAATTATCTTCTACTATTGTTTAAAAAATCAGAGTGACTAAGTTAAAGTGATTTTTGGGTGACTAAGTTTTATGTCCAATTAGGGTTAGAGTTCAATTAGGGTTAAAATTAGTATTATAGTTAGGATTGAACTTTTAATTAGGATTAGGGTTAGGGTTTACTTAGGTTTAGGGTTAGAGTTAGAGTTAGAATTCTAGGACAAAGTTTCGGGTTAGAATTAAGAAAATTCATACCAAAATCTAGTAAAAAATTCCTATGTATTAAAATACTTTTAAAATGGTTACAATGATGGGGTTTTTAAGTAATTTCTTTCTTGTACTACCTTGAGTATGATTGGAATGTTTCACATCTACTCTAGCTTTATCCTATCTTGAGCTACATATCTTAAAAGAAAATTGTGAAATCATATATAATTTGTTTGGTTAATAACCTTTGTATCACTCTGACGTATCTTTGGAAATGACCATTAATTTTGATAAATTAACAATACCTTCGTAGTTGTTTCATTTTTTATAAATTTGTAAAAAAATATCTTAAAGTATCACAATTCCCAAATTCTTAAAAAGTAGTAATAGCACCTAGAGATGTTATCAAATGACCAATAGATACAAATATTTATAATCTTATCAACCAAAGTACTACATAAATTAACTACCAAAAACCTAAATGTTTAGTATTTCGCTAATAAGACTATATAAATATTTGTGTATATCTATTATTTGATAACACCTTTAAGTGTTGTCACTTATTATTAAAGGAGACTAAAATAGAAAACAAATAAAATGAAAATCATGTCATGATCCTAGATTAAATATAAAAAAAAAGAGGTATAATAAAGGAAGGAAAGGCATTAATCTTTCTAACAAGCAAATTCTCATGTTTGAGCTCACTAAAAACATTGGCTAGCAAATACCTAATTCTACCCTATTGTGTTTCTCTTGTTTCAAATCCTTGAACTTTGCCACTCATTATTTGTTTATTAGTATTGTATAGTACACATTACTATTAGATGCTTTTTTCCCCCTCAATTAATTGTTGTTCAACAAGAGAAACAGTTGAATGCCAAAATCACTACCCCTTTAATGAATCATTAAATGGAGAGCTATTACATTCATATATGTCCCAACTTCGGAGCTTTCTTTAAACATTACCTCATCTCACAATCCATCATAAATAATACTTAGTGAAGTCCACCTTCTAAAGTATATCCATAGTCTGATTGTCCATTCATGAGATAATGGTGAGGATATACACTACTACCATATACTTACTTACCACATAACACACTTACACTTCGAAGAAAATTATTTAATGCACATAAATAAATAAACCAAACATATGTTTGATACGAATACCTCATGCCAAGATCTGAACCAAGTGTCAATTCTAGGACTTTCTCTTAAACCAACCACCTTGTTGGAGTTGCAATTAGTTTTAGATGATTTCAAATTATGAAAACATAAAATATGTTCAAAAGCTTGGAATTTTCTCAAAGTAATTTCTCTTTGCTATGGGATGTCAATTTTTAAAAAATACAAAATACAAAAATAAATTAAAAATCCAGAAACAAAAATCTTTTTAATGACTATCTATAGCCCATGACAATCATTTTTTAAAATTTTAATGACTATTACCATCCCATGACAGTCATTTTTAAAAAATTAATGATATTCATGGGCTATCTCAAATCTGTTGTACATCTAAAAAATTTAGATCAACATATAGCCCTATGATGAAGAGATGAGTGTTGAGAAACTTGATCAATAGGTGTCTTAAGAGAGAGGTATATTTCAATTTGCATAAATTATCTCCTTATCACCAAATTTATTTTGCTAGTTTAAAGCTTATGTGTATGATGTTAAATAGTATGAGAGTTATGCTCAATTTTTGGAGATTCAGGGCTATGTCATTTTCAGGGCTAGACAGAAAAGGATTTCACTCAAAAATAGTAAATATCCATCATTTCATTCCCAAACACCACCAAACACTTTTAACAAGGGAAGAGCACTTGAAACCTCATAAACAAGCACCCCTAAAGCTCTGGAATCATGTTGCAATAGTCTTGGGCTCATTGTAATAAACTCCTCTTGAATCTGGAAACTCCTCTTGTAATAAGCATTAAGTAAAAATTAATATATTTTAATATTTTAAAATTTAATTCCACAAAATCTATTGTAATCATAATATAATATATTATTTATTTTATCAAAACAATCAACATTATTAAAATAAACAATCATTTTGCAAATAATTAATTTTTAAAATAAATACTAAAATAAATTGTTATTTTATTTTAATATTTTAAAAAAATTAATTATATTATTATTATATAAAAACATTATTTATCTAAACAAATAAAAAATAAGCTCACAAATCTTTATCATTTTTATTTTTATTTATTTTATTTGTACTTTTCACAAATCACATCAATAATTTTTTAATACGATTTAACAATTTAATATAGACAAATTAGAGTACATAGCCATTTTAGATGTCCCCTTAATCTTAAAAATCTTTAGAAAATTAGCATCTATGCATTAAAAAATATAAAATGAATAATTAAAGTAAATTATTGACCACAAACTTCCCTCAACTATTTTAAAATATTATAATGATATCCTCTTAACACTAATTTAATATAATTACTATTTCATTTTAAAAATATTTTGAATAGTCTACCAAAAACATCCCCTATCATGTGATAAACAAGATAAAAATCTAAAATCTAATGCATTTTTAAAACTTAATAATTAATGATATCAAATTTTAAATATAATTAAATTTGAACAAAAGAATTAAAAATTCATTTATTATAAGTTACACAAACAATTTTATTTTAAAAATATTATATAAATGAAATACTTGAGAGGTCCTAAAATATAAAGTGTCACTAAAAATAGCTTACAAGTAGTAACTAGATTGTAAGAATCTATTGGCTAAACACATTGGACTAATTTTAGACATTTTGTATTTCATGTTTGGAAAGAATGCAAATGTTTTTGATTATGCAATTTAATACCATTAAAGAAATTTCATAGTTTCTACTTGTATGTGAATGTTTAATGATGTTTCTTAATTTGTAACACAAATAGATTGTGAGGAATTATCCTCACTACATATATTATATTTATCTATCAATTTTATTTATTATAGATTTTACATTAAAATGCATGATTTATATTATTCACGTGCATATTAAGGTGGGGATCATATATTATAATAATTGTATAATTTTAATTTATAAAAATGCTAATTTATATCAATAATTTTTTACATCAGTATATTTGATATGTAAATAAATATATAATACAATATATTATAAAATATATTTTTTACTTTAAAAAAGTTCACCATGTTTGGCAATACAGAAATGAATAAGCTTCAAAAGTTCCATATCTAAACATTTACCATCAAATGGTTTTATGGGAAATACATTTTCTGGCTGCAGTTTATAACAAACAGGTTATCATCAACTATGATAACATTCTTTAAATCTCCAAATGGTTACCCGGTACACAAAATGTAGGCAACGAAAAAGAAGATTGATAATTTAAAAAAAAACACAGTAAGGTCAATAAACTTTGATGGGCATCGCGGAGCAATTTGTTTTACCTGCCACAAATCCAGTCACCAGACTTCCATCCAGAACGTCCGCCAGATCCAGTGTTACAGGAAGACCCAAAGCCAAAGTCGCCTCCTCTGGATCCTCCCCGCCCTCCAGAGAACTCGAACCCACTACCTCCTCCACCGCCAGATTCCTCCTTACCAGATCTACATTTAAAGCAGCTTGAACAGCTGGCGAAATTGCGAGCGCCACACCCTCCGGCTGAACAATATCGGTACCCAGGCTATTCTCAGTCCACTGTGCTAAAAGTAAGTCAGAAAAAAGGGGAAATTAGACAAAGAAAACAAAAATTCAAATGAATGACTGATTTGGAGCCGAGATTGAACGAAACCTTGAAATACTGTAAAATTTTACATTTTCCGCTTTTCTGCAGAAGCCGTTATAACGGATGACAAAATATATGCGCTTTGAGCAGAACACGACAGAGGGGTTGGCATTCTAGTTTGACAAATCTACCATATTCCTCCTTGCTTGCATCCAAAATGAGTTTCTGGAATGAATACACAGGATATATGACCATTTCAAATTTCAAATATCCCGCTCTTAAAATTGCCGCTCATTCTAAAAACTATTTAAATTGTCGTTCTCGGCCCGTCCGCCGTTCATCCGTTTGAAACCGCCGTTCCGTTCCCCAATCTCCGTCAACATCCATCCGTCAGTCTTTCCGTCAGTGCATTTTGTCCGGCGAGAAACGGGTACTGTCTGACATGTACGGGTGGAGTACTGACATGCACGGGTGGAGAGAAACGAGGAACCCAGAGGAGGCTGTGCTACGGCGGGTATGTCAGGCATGGCAGGCCATCGGATGCCCATCCATGCTCGCTGGTGCAAATTTTCTTGACATGTGCTGTACTAGTTTTCTTGACATGTGCTTGTTGAGTCTCAACTTTAAGGCACTGTCTATAGAGGCGATAATTTGCACCGGCGAGCATGGATGGGCATCCGATGGCCTGCCATTCCTGACATACCTGCCGTAGCACAGCCTTCTCTGGGTTCCTCGTTTCTCTCCACCCGTGCATGTCAGACAGTACCCGTCAGAAAAAAAATATTAAAATTAACGGAAAGCACGGCAATGCACAGGAATGTTTTTAAAAAATGCAACCCTTACGTTTTAAAATTACTGCCGCTTAAATATATATTTTTAAAAATTAAAATCAGAAATAATTTTTAAGTAAACTTAAAGTAAAAACAAAGTAATTAAAATAAAATAATTGAAGTTAAAATAAATAAATAAATAATATAATTGATTATTAATATTTATTATTATAATTTGTATATATATATATTATTTACATTTATATTTATATTTATATAATTATAAAACATAATATACTATGTATTTTATTAAATATTATGTATATTATTATAATAATGATACTATAATGCATTTTAACTATATAATATAAAATAAAAATATATAAATAAAGAATATTATTATATGTAAATTTTACAATAATACAATTTATAAAATTTACATATAATAATATCCTTTTTTTAGTAAATTTAAAGTAAAAAGAAAATAATTTTGTCAAGGTTAACCCTAATTGAACCTTAACCTTGACAAAATTACTTTGTTTTTACTTTAAATTTACTGAAAAAATTATTTATGATATTAAGTTTTTAAAATTCAAGGGTTGCATTTTTAATAACTATATAAATATAAATATTATATATATAAAAATTATAATAATCAATTATGTTATTTATTTATTTTTATTTTAATTACTTTATTTTTACTTTAAATTTACTAAAAAAAGGATATTATTATATGTAAATTTTATAAATTGTATTATTGTAAAATTTACATATAATAATATTCTTTATTTATATATTTTTATTTTATATTATATAATTAAAATGCATTATAGTATCATTATTATAATAATATACATAATATATAATAAAATAAATAGTATATTATGTTTTATAATTATATAAATATAAATGTAAATATTATATATATACAAATTATAATAATAAATTTTAATAATCAATTATATTATTTATTTATTTATTTTAACTTTAATTATTTTATTTTAATTACTTTGTTTTTACTTTAAATTTACATATAATAATATTTTTAGTTTACATACTACTAATATATATATATATATATATATATATATATATAATTTATTTATTTATTTAAATTCAAAATTATTTAAAAATTACTTTATTTTTACTTTATAAATATTATATATATAAAAATTATAATAATAAATATTAATAATCAATTATGTTATTTATTTATTTTTATTTTAATTACTTTGTTTTTACTTTAAATTTACTAAAAAAAGGATATTATTATATGTAAATTTTATAAATTGTATTATTGTAAAATTTACATATAATAATATTCTTTATTTATATATTTTTATTTTATATTATATAGTTAAAATGCATTATAGTATCATTATTATAATAATATACATAATATTTAATAAAATACATAGTATATTATGTTTTATAATTATATAAATATAAATATAAATGTAAATATATATATATATATACAAATTATAATAATAAATATTAATAATCAATTATATTATTTATTTATTTATTTTAACTTCAATTATTTTATTTTAATTACTTTGTTTTTACTTTAAATTTACTTAAAAATTATTTCTGATTTTAATTTTTTAAAATATATATTGAAGCGGCAGTAATTTTAAAACGTAAGGGTTGCATTTTTTAAAAACGTGCCTGTGCATTGCCGTGCTTTCCGTTAATTTTAATATTTTTTTTCTGACGGGTACTGTCTGACATGCACGGGTGGAGAGAAACGAGGAACCCAGAGGAGGCTGTGCTACGGCAGGTATGTCAGGAATGGCAGGCCATCGGATGCCCATCCATGCTCGCCGGTGCAAATTATCGCCTCTATAGACAGTGCCCAACTTTAATCTCTTCTAACTCTATTAGCTTTGCTAGCCTCACTGTCATACAGATTGACTAGTGTAGGGGCTTGGACAATGGATTGATTGATGGCCTCGAAACTAGCCCGCCCTTGTTTTGTCCAAACTGCATAACATGCTCTTTTTTATCATGAAGGTGAGAAGCTTTATCAGGGCAGGTAGTAAGGTTGGGAATGAATCTCCCCACAAAATTGATTCTCTCGAGGAATTTTTTAATCCTTTCTTGTGGTTGGCGAGTGGAATGGGCAAGATGGTGTCCACTCTCTCTAGATCAATTCCCGACTTTCACTTAAATTTTTTTAATAGAATACAATTTAAATTATATGTACCACCCCTTCTAAAACTGAATTGTCTATGCAAGAAGTGTCTGTCATTCACTATGGGGAATCAATAGCTGTCGATTCAGCACGACTTTTAATGACTCGAAACGATTGCACCGACGAGAAGTGTCTGTCATTCATTGTGGGGAATCAATAGCGGTCGATTCAGCACGACTTTTGCTATTAAAATATTCTTACCAGTCCTATCAATTAGAAAGTTGGAACGAGCGGGAAACTGGGTGGAAGAAACGCAGAAGCGACGCACCTAACGTGCAAGGCCTGTCGTTACGAAGAAAGCTGGTTCTATTTTATCAATTATTAAAGTGATTTATCCACCGACTTCATCGTAACGATGACAAAAGAAAAAGTTGCGAGTACAATGATGTCTATGCAAGACTCAGAACTCGCTTGGACTTTAATTAAAACGACAACTGTGTTAACTGTGGGAAATGTGTCATTGTTCACGGAGGAATTAATGGCAGTCGACTCCGCACGACTTTTGATGTTGAAATAGTCTTTGTCAGTCCTGTCAGTTGGCGTGAGTGGGAAACTGCGTGGAAGAAACGCACAAGCAAGACCTGTCGTGATGTGTCAGCGCTGAAGTTTAGTTGTGGTTTTAGATAAGGAATGGAATACCAATAGTTTCAAGTCATGAGAGAATCCAGCGGATAAAATGTTTACCCCATTTCTGCAATTTAAAAGTGAATCAAACATATGCTTGTTTGAATTAATGAGTGGACTGTCAGGGGAGAAGCTAATCTCCCGACAAAACAGCCTGCCTTAGACATGATAACACACCTAATATCCCACCCCCCATGCCATTTTGTCCATAACGAGATAAGACATGTGGCATGTCAACAAATTTCAAAATTAGCATGTTTTAATATTAGTTTGAGAGTAAAAAAAAAGCCACCATTTCAATATTTCATATTTTGAAGGTTGGGCGTTTGAAGGTCAAAGTAGAGCGTCCAATCTCCCTACCAAAATGCATGTGACAGGTACTGAATAGCTAGCTAGTAGGTATGCATATCTACCAAAAATATATGTCGTCGTGTCATTCTGTGGAGGCATTGTCGAGAATTGAACGGGTATTCGTTGCAAAATATTGGATATTCATTTGAAATGCAAAGTTGTTTATGTGTTTTTCTGTTAGAGTTTGTAAAATTTGCATTATGAATGTTCACGCCAGAACTATTTGAGGAAGCATAAAGAAATAGTTCACAAAAATCCAACCTACATTTATTTTCTGCAACTAAAATAGTTTTGGAATAACGTGTAGACAAACAAGAAATGACACAAAGTATGTAACCGGGTTTGAAAACACAATGTGGGTTTGCAATTAAATTATATGTTTTCAAAGCCACATAAAGCCCATAACATCGCTATTTTCGACATTCGCATTTTGAAGGTTGTTGGGGAGCTTGGAAGAGAGTTGCAAGCATTCAGAGGTTGAAGCAAAGCGGTCAATCTCCCAACCAGGACACATGTGACAAGCACAAACAACTAGCTAGCAGGTATGTATATTGGTAGAATTATATGCCATTTTACCATTTCGCCTGGAATTGTGAAGAATTGAACGAGTATGCATTGCAAAACAGTGGGTATTCTTTTGAATTTACAGTTTTCCAAGGGTTTTCCTTGTGAAAAGGGGTTTTCATTTGATATGTAGAGTTGTTTATGTGCTTTTTTGTTGAGGCCTTTTAAGTTTTGTGATTTTAATGTTCTCTCCATAACTATCTCAAATTAGGAAAACTATCAAAATTGAGTTAAGGGGTGACTAACAGTTTCAGTTGTTATGTGTTGAGTTATGGTTGTCTTCACACAGATAGGAGGTTTGAAAGCTTGTTGTCGTTTGTCAACTACACAATGGCATAGACCAAGCTTTAGGGTAGATAGTTAAACCTCCAGAGGCTGCCTAATATAAGAAATTGCATGCTTCATAACACAGTGTGTTTTTCAACCTCCACATCACAACATTAGCTTCCAAATCATCCAAATTATAATAATATTTTTATAAAATTATCGTACAGTTTTGTGAATATTAATATTTTTGAACCTAGGGTTTTCTAATTTATTTGTATAAGTTTGTTTGTATTAATACTTAGAAACATAATTAGTCATATATCATTAGGATGGGAAAATTATTTAATATTTCAAATCACACTTTCTTTTGTCATTATATAATAATTGATCACAAAGTGATCTGAAATATTTAGAGAGAATTCAATGAAAATCACGCTTCATAAGACAGTGTATTTGTCAACCTCCACATCATAACGTACCCAACCCCTTGTGGTTTTCAAGTCCATATATGTAGGTGTGCATTAGAAACAACAAGAGCACCAATTTATTGCCATTAATGACAATATTGAATAAACTTGTTGATATCAGTGAATGTTGTGTAGTGTAGGTTGTGAAACACAATGTGTTTTGAACCCTGGATTTACTTATATGCGAACTTTGTCATGAAATGCAAATGTACAAATATATAGATAGGGCTCTATTTTATCAAATAGCTCATTTCTCATTATAGGAAATGTCTATTCCCCATCAATACATAGTCGAAGATGCATATACATTTCAAGCTACAACCTAAAAAATCCTAAAGAACACTATTCTAACCCAAAACTATATTTTAATCTATCATACTTTCTAATGTCTAATCTCACCAAACTAATAATGAGAGTCAACCGATGGGTGGTTGGCTTAATGACAATGCCATGTTGTAAGCACCCAGATGGTGTTGAGTTCAAATCTCAATTTTTTTAAAAAAGGAAAATAAAAAAAATGAGAGTCTAGGCATGCTTTAAGTAGATCTTAAAGTCAATGGATAGAACTTGGGAAAAATATAAAAATCTAAATCATATGTGCCATTGTACATTTGTTATGATTCAAAATTTCACTATCATATGCCGTAGATCTGATATTATCTGTGGATTATCATGTGAAATTGAATTAATGTGACATGGCATAACATATGGGTATTTGAGATTCTGAAAGTGATGACATCATTCTTAGAACCTTCATATGTACCTTCCATTTTTATTCGTCCCCTATGCACTATGTTCAAGTCACAAATAAAAGCGAATGAGAGGAACAAGGGAACATATAGAGACAACGTAGAAAGAGGTGGAAAGTGCAAAGAGGTAGAAGAGGACAACAAAAATTCTATAAAAATGGAAGATATATAGACAATTTAAGTGATAAAAATGTTGCCGCCATTTTCAGAAGCTTCAATACCCATATATCATGTCATGTCACATTAATTAAATTTAAGATATGATCCATATCATATGATAGTGAAAATTTGAATCATAACGTCATGCCATGCCTCATGAATTGTCGTTTTAAGTTTGAGTTGCTGCTACTTTACGAGTGATCCTCCTAACAACCAATTTATCCATAGTTAAATTTTTAATTACATAAAAAGTATGGAAAAAGAGGCAGAAGCTAATCTCCCTACAAAAATGATGTCTTCTAGAGTTGATAACATGATGCCCCATCCACCATATGATGGCATCATTATGAGATAAGACTGATGGATGGATGTTGACAGACATTTAGGCATGGTTTGTTTCAAGTGTTGTCATGTTCCCTGTCATCAGAAAAAATGTGGTACATTAGCAGGGTTTATTAAAATTAGCATGTTTTAAAATTAATCTCCCTAAAAAAGTGCATGTTTTAGACATGATAATATAATGTGATGCATGTGTGGGTTGCAAGTTTTATAAACCATTTACTCACAATCCAATGTGTTTTTTGACCTACAAATATACTATGCATTTTATTTTTTGATGATATGAAAAAAATGAAACGCACAATTTTTTATTGTAACTAGTAGTTGTGTTAAATTTTGAAGGTGTCTTTCATTACATTCATACTCTCTAGAAATAACAAATGGTTTTCAAGACATTAATATTGTGATTAAAATTGTAGTTTGGAAAATAGTGGGTGTTGTAAAACCTACAACCCACATATGTTTTAAAATAAAAAATGCATTTCTTAAATAGGATAGCATTGTGCCCCATCGACAATACAATGCCATCATTATGAGATAAGATTGGAAAACGTACGTTTCAATGGACATTTAGTTGTGTGTCATTTTGAGTGTTATCACATGTCCCATTAGTGAAAAAATGTGGCACACTGATAGGTTTTAAAATTACTATCCCAACAAAAATGCATGTCTTAGACATGATAACATGATGCAATGGATGTGTGGGTTGCAAGTTTCATAAAACATCTACTCGCAACCCACTATGTTTTCCAACTTGCAAATATACTATGCATTTTATTTTTCTATGATATTAAGAAATTAAAATGCATTTTTTACGTAACTAACAATTGTGGTAAATTTTGAAGGTTTCTTTTATTACATTTGTGAAATGTCCAAATGGTGGCTTTTTTGGCTTCCAAATTAATATTAAAATATGCTAATTTTAAAATTTGTCAGTGTGCCACATTTTCCAATGTTAGTGTATTTAAAATTTCACTTAGGTTTAAAATTATTCTTGAGTAGTTTTGTTTCTTGTATCGAGAAGTTCCATACCCGTTTGATATTTCACGGCTTTAAAAGCCTAAACCATATGTAAATTTATTCATCTAATTTTTCATTCTCTCTCCTCTGGTGAAGTAGTATAGTGCTCCTCTCTATCTCATGAAGGTTTATGTTGCAAATGTTTCTCCTGGGTTATTTTCTCTAGCATGGTATCAGAGCCACCTAGTCTATAACTCCTTCCTTGAGAGTTTTCTCTAGAAAGTTTTTTGAGATCATTTGATTACCAGAGATTATTCAACATTTGAAATTTGCAAAATTTCAAAATTTCGTCATTCCCGATATTCTTCCTTCTTGTTGCTAAAGATTGGAGTTATCGGAATATGTTTGGAGTTTTTTGGTGCGATTCTCTTGTTGAAGCCACTATTTTATTTATTTGCTGCATTGTTGAAGGCTGCAAATTTCTTTGTTGGAGGGCACAATTTTCCTGTGAGAGGCCCGATTTTTCTTCTTGGAGCCTCAATCAACTACTGGAGGGGGTGATTTCTTCATGGAATGTGGCAGGGAGAGGCCTATTTTTTGAAATTGGTGGCATTTTTTCCTCTTGCTAACGTGTTTTGCTTTAGAGGAGGCAAGATTCTCAATTTAGAGGCATCATTTTTTGCTATCTAGTAGGGTTATGGCTTTTGAAGGCCAGCGAAATTCTTCTGCAGACCGTGATCTTGTGACTATTGAAGGGCTTTTTTTTTTGAAAAATTCAAGGCTGCAATTTCATTTATTTTGTTGGTTGCATTTATTATTGGCTGGTTGTTGAGGCGTTTGTATTTGTGAAACATTTTTTAAAAAAACTTTATATTTTATAAAGTTTTGAATGGCATAAATATTTAGGGCTTTTGTTTAGTAGTGTGGGCACAAGCCTTTTTTGAAGTTGTGTTTTTGGGAACTTAATCCCACATTGGCTTCGTTGGGGATATTTTTTCTATTTAAATAACACTATAGTGTGAATGGTTGGTGTGAGCAAGACTCACAAGCTTTGAAGAGGCTCGTGCTTGTGTGCTTTACTTTGGTGATTTGTTTGGAAGTTTAACAACAAGGTGCATTAATTTTTGCTCCAATCTTTTTTCTCAATTATAAAATCAGTTTTTTTTAAAGTATTTTTGGAAAGGTGGTGAAATTTAATTTCAAGAGGCTGCAATTGGTTGATTTATTTTGGAGGTTTTAGTCAGTTTGGTGTAATTTTGTCTTTGGTGCCAACTTTGTTCATGGCTACTCCTGAATATATTGAATTGTTAACTCCCCATAATTACCATACATGGAAAATGAAAATGCGTAGGTTACTTCAGTCTCAAGGTCCATGGTCCACCCTGAGTAATGTCCAACCCACTCTTACTAAGGAACTTGAAATATTTTCCTATAGAAATAAGTGTGACCAAGCTATGGGTTTGTTGAAATAGAATGTTTCTAGTAGTCTGCTCTTTCATATTGATGAGTTGGATACACCCAAGGAAATATGGGATAAGTTACATAACCTATAATTTGTTCAGGTCAATGAGTTCCATGTCCTACAACTGGAGGCTGGATTAACTGCTCTTTCCCTTGAAGCATTTCCTTCTATTGATGACTTTCTACTAAAATTCAAATCTTTAAGGTCATAATTAGTGGGATGTGGGAAGAGAAAAACTGACAAGGAGTCCATCTTTTTGATACTGTCCAAGTTGAGAGGCCCATTTTCTGTGTTTTGTTTTACCTTTTACTCCATAATGGATGCTTTGGGTAGTGCATTCCAAATGCCGTCTTTTGAGACTTTTTGTGACCTGTTGACAAGAGAGCAAGCAAAAATTCTCTAGAGTTAGAGGGGGTCCCTACAAATCATGCATTGGTTTCCTAAGAATCTAAGAGCAAAGGGAAGAAGAAATCTAAACCTAAGACAAAGTCAAATGAGACTTCCAACTCTTCAAAAGAGGACAAGTCCAAGAAGGAGAAATTCAGTTGTGCATATTGCAAGAAAAAAGGGCATGATGAACATCATTGTTATATAAAGAAGATTGATGAGCTCTCATAGCTTCTTCATAAAAACAATATCCCATTTCCCTCATTTGTAACTCCTCTTTCTACAACCTCTGCATCTTCATCTCCGTCATCATCCAACCCTACATAGTCTGGGAATGCAGGGGTTACAAGTGGTTAAGGAGATAAACACTACATTGGTAAAGGACATGCACTAGTGACTTCTATAGTTTATTCTATTCATGATAGATGGTTCTTAGATACCAAAGCATCTCACCACATGACTTCTAGTCCCTATCCTTTTCTGGGACTTCATCTTGCTGACACTTCCAAAATTTTGTTGGGAGATAATTAGCTTTTGGATGTTGCAGAGTAGGAAATCTTGAGATAGGTGATGGTTGTTTTAAGGATGTATTGTGTATACCTGTGTTGCACACAAATATTTTTTCCATCTATCAGATCACCCATGGTGAGGTACCGAAGACTGTGGAATTCACTGCAAAATTTGTTTTCATCAGAGAGGCTGGTATTGGAAATGTCATTGCAGTTGGTAATGTTGATCATCAGTCCCATCTATATACATTCTCTCACTTTGTTGATGATGATGACTATGATCCTCGTACCCCACTTTCCAGTGTTTCTAGCAATTCATCATGAGAGATTGGTCATTTGAACTTTGGAGTTCTTTAGACTCATGTTGATACATCTCCTATTACTTAAGAGGTTGACCTTTCAGCACAACAAGATATTGTTGATCCCTCAAATCTTGTTTTATTGGATAAATATTTGGTAGGCATCTTAGATTTGTTTTTCAAGACTCATCTTGCAAATTTGGGAGATATAATTGAGGGGTTGTCTCTCCTCTTTGATGATAGTTGCAACATTGCAATTGATACATCTAGATTGTCTTTAGAGGCTGAATTTGTTGAGCCTTCACTTTCATTTGATTCATCACATTTCTTGGTTGTTTTTTATCATGATTATGTGGTGGATTATTCCATTTGGAGATTTTCTTCCTCCATCCAGTTGGACATGGAGTGGCTTCTTCATCATCTTGTGGACTTGTTTCTTCCTAAGGGAAGAGGTGTTGCTTGTAATCATTGGATCATTTTTTGTTTCAAGGCATACTTCATCAACATTGGAGCTTCTTCATTATGGGGGGATATGATATCTCCTTTTTTACTTCCTATGGGGGGATCTTTTATTGTATATACATGATGTATGTAGTCCTTGGGGGGGTGATTGAGTCCTCCATCCATGCATCATTTTTTTTTTCTTTTCTCTCTTTGGAGGGAGGTTTTTCCCACAGTGTTTTTCTCCTTTTCTCTAGTTGTGAGAGATTGCATTGTAAATGGGTACCTAACATGGTTGTGTAGCTAGGACCCATATTGCTTTTTTGTATTTTTGCATTTACATTCTCCCTAAGTTTGCACTTAAGGGGGGGGGGGTGTTAGTGTATTTAAGTTTTCACTTAGGTTAATTATTCTTAGGTAGTTTTGTTTCCTGTATTGGGAAGTTCCATACCCGTTTGATATTTCATGGCTTTAAAAGCCTGTACCATATGTAAATTTATTCATCTCATTTTTCATTCTCTCTCCTCTAGTTAAGTAGTATAGTTATCCTCTCTATCTCATGAAGGTTTATGTTGCAGATGTTTCTCTTGGGTTATTTGCTCTAACATTTGATGATGAGACACCTAACGCCATGCATTGAAACATATATCGGTCTTATCTTGTTACAAATGCTATGGCATGGGGGATGGGGTATTATCTCATCATGTCTAAGGGTGATCCCATAATAGTGGTTTACAATTTTTGGCCAAACTGGACACTGAAATTATTATTTTCAACTAAATCTTCACATTCAAGCACCTATAGCAGCTAAACTGTGAGGAATTTGGAGATGATGCAAACTAGAGTCTCATCAAATTTTTCTATAGATTCTAAAAATATTTTTTTCAAAATTTTGGAATCAAATTGCACTTCTTTTTCCATCTCCCACGAAAATTGATTTTTTGAGAAAACAACATTTTTTTAAAAGTGGCTTAGGTATAATGCATAACTTTTTTCCATGAAGGATAAAATTCTAATTCTTTCAAATTTAAATTTGTAACTCTGATATCTAGTGCTTCCACTTGGTTAGATAGTTTTTTATTGAATATTTTTTCCTTAATCAAGTTTCAAAGTCAAACAAATTACACAATTGATTGCATTTGTATAATGTAACTTTTTGTATATGTCAAAATTTTATTTTATTTTTTGTTGGATCAAGGATTTCAATATCTGGTGCACTCATATTTTTAAAATTTTCTTTTGATAATTTTCTATTTTTCCACATGTGAAGAACAAAAAATCTTTTTAGATGAAAACCTATGTTTAATAAAACTTAAAAACAAATACATAACAAAACCAAAAATATTAAAATTATATTCATTGGATAGCTTGTTCGAGAATACCATAATCATTTGAAATAAATTTTAAATGAATTCATTTGATCCCCAAAATCTAAATCAAAAGTGATTTTTTATTAGCATTTTGAAAGGTGTAAAGGAGGCATTTATAGGTATGGTTTAAAACTAGCGAGGTTCTATCCAAGGGGGTTTGATCTAAGGTGATTTGATCAAACCCTCTTCAATTGGAATCCTTAAAATGGAACTTTTTAAGACTTAAATCATTATATTTTCTAAAAATATGTGATTTCAGCTAAAATCCGTTCCTCTCAGGAATTGTAAACCACTATTATGACAGCACCCCTAAGATATGTCATTTTGTTAGGAGATTAGCTTCTCCCCCTTTCATTACATTTTTACTTTCTAAATAAAAAAGGTTTTCAAGACATTCATATTGTGAATAAAATTGTAGTTTGGAAAATAGTGGGTGTTATAAAACCTAAAACCCATACATTATTTTAAAACCAAAAACACACGTCTTAGACAAAATAAAATTATGCTTCATCCACCATATGATGCCATCATTATGAGATAAGACTAACAGACAAACGTTTAGGCATGTGTCATTTCGAGTGCTATCATGTGTCCCATTGCCAAAAAAAATGGCATGCTAATAGGTTTTAAAATTAATCTCCCTACAATAATGTATGTCTTAGACATGATAACATAATAGAACACATGTGTAGGTTGTAGGTTTCATAAACCATCTACTCACAACCTACTATGTTTTCCAACCTGTAAATATATTATACATTTTATTTTTTAATGATATGAAGAAATTGAAACATATTTTTTCTTGTAACTAATGGTTGTGGTAAATTTTGAAGGTGTCTTTCTTTGTATTTGTACTCTCTAATAACAAATGGTTTTCAAGACATTCGTATTGTGAATAAAATTGTAGTTTGCAAAATAAGGGGTGTTATAAAACTATGGACACGAAGAAAGTATCCCTTTTTCTTGCTTGATATGGGAATAATTGACAACAAATTGGACTTAATGAGGCCTTGATTTAGCATTGTGAGGTGTCTATCACATCCAAATTAGGTTTTGCACCCTTGCAAACTAAATAAAATGTATTTATTGATGTCTTGTAAAGGTGTTGTAAAGTGTTGTAAGAGACTTTCACGCCTCTCTAGACTTAATGGACCTATCCTTCCCTAATTCAATGATATAAAATGTATTTAATGGCATTATCACATTAATCTAGAAGGCTTGTAAATAAAACCTAATTCTAATCTAGTGTTGTAATGTGTTTCACACATTCACATTGGATGTTGTGCCTTTCTAGGCTAAGTGGACCTCATTTTAATGATGTAAAGTGTATTTAATCACACTTTCACATTGCAATTTGTGTCCCAAACCCTAATTGACCTTTACATCATCATTAATAATCCCCTATGAACCCATAGTGTGTATCCCAAGGCATAATTTGATCAAATACCTGATGAAATCAACATAAGAACTAAAATTATTTATTACCCAACAATCTAGCTGGAAAATGGAGCCCTCTAGGACTAAGTCACCCATTTGGGCAAATGAGTCCCTCCTAGGTGAGACTAAGTCACCCAGAGTGGAAAATTAGTCCCATTGGGTTATTTTTAAGTTTTGAGCGGGGAAAGTTGGATTTTAAGATTTGATTGAGTTATGAGTATCTGTGTTCTAATAGTTGTTTTGTTGCTTCAACTGGTTTTCCTGGAAGAAGATAATGTGATTCTAGTAACGTGAAGTGTTGTGGATACTTTTGTAGTGATTCATGATGCTTGCAGATGTTTCTAGATTGAGCTCTATTTGTGTTGTTGATCCACGTCAATTTTTGTGCTCGCGGTTGGTGATTTTCTTTTGTGAGTTCATATTTTTCATGTTCATGGCCGACAGGGTGATTGTAGCATGTTGTGGATCTTTGAGGAGTAATATTTGAAGGTGTTTTGGATTTGAGGATGTTGTTTTGGGTCCTTCTTATGTTTTGGCTGACATTGTTTTGGTTCACATTGTAAATTGTTTATTGTTTTGGGCTGACAACTTGTACACATTTCATATTTTGTTAAAGCCGACATGTAATTGAGGTTATCCTTAGTTACAAATATATATGATTGATTGTTTATACCATTTGGATGTATGGTGAGTGAAGATATGTGAAGTATGCTTTTTGCTAAGTGCGAATAATGTCCTAATCTTTTGAAAGTAGAAGTAATGTGTGAAGAAGAGTGAGCAGATGAAAGTGTGCTTAACCGAAACTATAATCAGGCATTAGTAGATGCTATCTTCTCAATTCAAAATCCTCTGGATGTAATTTGAATCTATTTTTAATAGAGTGAGTCTTCCTTTGGGTAGTAAGCCTTTTGTATTTGAGCAGTGTGCTCTAAGTAGTGTGTGTGAATGCATGTGCATTCCCCATTTATCATACTTTTAATAGAGTATAATCTTGTGGACTACCCTCAACCATGTTTTTTCCCCTAACAGGCTTTCCACATAAAAATCTTGGTATTATGTTTGTTTCTGATGTGATGATGGTTTATGCTTTCATGTTTATTTATCAGATATGAGAATAAGTTTAATAAATATTTTTTTTTTGACAACTGATTCACCTCCCCTCTCAGTTGTCTGCCCTTGTGTTTCCAAAAGGTGGATTGCCTATAAATACAAGATTCTAAACCCTAATTCATAACACATTCATTATTCATTCATCACTCATCATGTTCTCAACTCAAGCAAGTTAGGGTTTTATCATTTCAAGTCATCACTTGATAGCTTCCTAAGACATTCAAGGGTAGATTCTTCATCTTTTTCTACATAAATTAAAGATCAATATTCATGGAAAGTCTATAAATCTATTATTTCATGCTTTATTACATTATTTCTTCATTTTGGTTTAATTACTTAAAAGGGGGTTTGACCAAGGCAAACCCCCATGCCATAACATCTAACATTTCTCTTTCCCTTCTTGTGTGTTTGCATATTTAGGTATATTGAAGAATTGGAAATCATTTAATAATAGGTTGAAGACATATTGGAGTCATATTCTCCCTTGCAAGGTCAAAATATCCACTAAAAGTCACTTTTAGGCCTGAAAATCAGAGTTTTTGAAGTGAACACTTGTCAAGAACTGAAATGTAGACCGAGGGCTTCCATTTCCCCTTTCAAATTTATAGAAATATAGAAGTGGAAAAAGTCACCACTAATGGAAAATTAGTCCCATTGTACATGCATTTTAGTGATTTTTGTAGATTTAGACACCCATTTAGCTAAAATGGGCTCTAGAGTTATTTTCCCAGATCTGGGACTAAGTCACCCAAATTGGCACAAGTGTCCTAGTTGGCTTCTACAACAGTTTTTCTAGGATTCCAAACCTTCATTCCATCCTTTTTAAACCTCTAGGTGTATACATTCTATTTCATAGCTTTTTGTCTAGTTCTGTTAGCATTTCTAGCTCATTTATCACATGTTTGCATATCACGATGTGTTTTCAAACAATTGACATTTCATTAGTTGTCATATACCAATTAGTATCTTTCTTTAGTTTTCTACATTTATATCAGCTTATTTAGACACATTCCATTCATATTGCATTAATCTTGAATGTAGACATTTCCCATTTTGGCCCATCTTTCTCCTTTTAGGTGAAAAACTCTAGAAGTGTTAGAGAGTATTAGGGTTCCAAAATATTTGTCTCCATTTTGGTGAACCCACCTTTAGAATACTTTATTTTCTAATTTTGGAGTCCATCATCATCCTAGAATTATCTTGCATTAACATCGCATTGCATTTTGCATTAGTTAATTTACATTCTAGGGTTTTCAATTTTTGCATTAGTGAAAGTGCATATACTTTGCATTTTTTCATTTTAAATAATTGAAAAACATCTAAAACTACATTTTTATTTATTATCTAGGTTATACAAGCTAAAAAGCATCAAAATCAATTGAAAATTTATGAATTTTTTGAAAAAACCCTAACTGGGACTAATTCGCCTTTTTGGGTGACTTAGTCCCAGTCTAGATTTTTAACTGTCTGTTACAACATCAAAAACCTCATTTTTATGCTTCCTAAGCCTCCTAGTAACATATAATATAAGTCTAGAAAGTTTAAAGAACATTTTTTTTATGCATTTAGGCCAAAAACATCATTTTAGACTACTCATTCTTCAAATCACTTCAATTACAAACATCATTAGATCTAAAAATGCTTACATTTATGAAATTTTGCATCACATGGCTAAAAGTACTTTTCAATTTTTCTTACACAATCTTTCTATTCATAAAAAATTGCATAAGTTTGGTAAAAATGCTTTTCATTCTTGCATATACATTGTTTACATTCTTAAAGCTTTGTATACATTGGATAAAACTATTTTTCATCCTTGCATATACATTGTTTATATTGATGAAACATTGCATAAAATGGTTACATGTGATTTTCATTTTTGTTCAAACAATGTTAGTGTCTTACATATTTAGACATGTTAAGAAATATTTCCTATCCCATCCCTCTGAGAGTGTTTTAGTGAAAGAGAATACAACCTTGGACATTCCTAACAATAATATTTGTTCTTCTCCTAATATCTCTCCTATTGGAAAATAAGATATTTTGGTGTTAGAAGAACCAATCAATGAGATTTTTGAGAATCCTAGATGTTTCTCTCCTCTTACCTCTCTTAGTGGACAAAATATTGATGAACAAAACAACACAACCATAGGAAATCATGACACTCACATTTTTTCTTCTCCTTGTATCTATCCTAGTTGTGAAGAAGATGCTTTGATGCTAGAAAAAATAATCAATGATGGTCATGAGAATATTAGTTATCCCCCTTCTCCTAGAGAAATCCTTATTATGTAATAAAATTCAACCATTGATCATTGGACCCTACTTGCGATGAAGTCATTTTAGATGAACCAATCCATGAATTTCAAGAACATTTGATTTGTAGTTCTTGTAAAACCTTTCCTCCTAGGGAGAATATCATGGTGTTAGAAAATGGCAACAATAGTAATGTGTCTTCATCAGATCAAAAGGTGATTATCGATTATCATTTATTAGAAATACATCAAACCAAGACCACTGAGGTTATGAATGCACAAGTGTCCATTAGATCAACCTTGATCAATAGACCTTATACATACCCTGTAGGAAATCCTAAGAACCCTCTAATTCTCTACCCACATTCACACAAACAACAAACTTAAAACTGACCTGAACTCATTCTTTACTCTCCATCACATAAATCTCCAAATCAACACAAACCCGAATTCACCCTCTACCCAACTTAGAATAATGTCTCACATCAAATGATTCATCATACCATTGCTCATACATACAACACTCAAAACAATCTATCACCACAACAACCAACCCAAACTTCCTTACCTTTGCCTAATTCTATACCGCCTATTGCTCCTTGATTAAGGGATTATGATCTTGTTGAGAAAATTAAGAGCACTCTCACCAAGATATCCCTTTGGGACCTTCTTTAGAATTCACCTAAATATCACACTATGCTTCAAACATCCTTAGAACAAATTCCTATCCTTTCTAATGCACAACCAAATGACATAGCAACCATAATTCAAGGATTGAACGCTGACATTGTTGTCCACCAAAGTGAACTCCCCTCTTTGGAAGTGAAAAAAGGAAAAGAAGCTTTCATGATCATTGCTCAATACAATACTATAGGGATAAAGTGAACCCTTATTGACAATGGCTCAACCCTTAATGTGTATAGCATAAACCTCTTGGATAGGCTTCATGTGGATAAATAAAAAATACAACTCGATTCTCTATCTATTAAGGGCTTTGAAAATGAAGAAAAGAAATCACTTGGTGTGATCACTTTACCTATTATAGTTGGAGAAGTCACATTGAACACACCAATCTAGGTTATGCCTCATGCTCTTTCATATAACCTTCTTCTAGGTTGGTCGTGGATTCATTAAATGAATGGTGTGCCTTCCACTCTTCATCAAAAATGAAATACATCTACAACAACAAAGTGTGCACACTTGATGCTGATCATGGACCTTATAGTGTCTTGCAACTTGAGAAAAACAAAGAGAACCCCTTAAACACATTAACACCAGCCACACAAGTGGAATTTGTGCAACAAAAAGACAAAGAAAAACACATTGATGTAGTCACAAAGCTATTAGAAGATGATTGGGGTTCCTTAGATTTTGAACATACATTAATGGTTGAGTACAAGATCATAGACAAAGATTCCAATAAGGTACATGAAAAAGAAGTCATGTCAACACACAACTCGAAAGACCCTTCAAACACATCCACCTCAACCGCTCTAGAACAAAAAGCCCACATAATACACAAAAAACTTTGATGAAATTAATCATGAACAACCACCCGATCCAAAAGTGTTGAAAAAGATTGATGGAAGAGGATATGAGCTTATGAAACAACTTGGATATAGTGGAAAAGGATGTGGTGCTAATGAACAAGGTATCCACAACCGTATAGATACTATCACACAACAAACAACTCATAGTCTTGGTTATTGTCCTTTGGTAGAAGTAATCAAGCCTTTAATCAATATCAAAACCATCACAAATAAATCATCAAAGCCAACCCTAACCATAGTGCATCCTGAACTGATCGACACTAGTGGTCTTGATCATTCTCATTTGCACACAATCAAATAAACAAATACACCCTCGCTTAATGTCAATGTCATCTCGCAAAACACTAATGATTTTAATTTGTTAGATTTTCCACCCTCATATAAAGAAGGGAACAAAATCTCACAATCTAAAGAGTCTTGCGTATGTATGAAATATTATACTATGCAAGAGGTATCTTTATCACAAACTATAGGACCACCTTCTACCATTGATCAAGAGGGTATCTTTTCATGACTCCTCCAAGATCACTTGATCACCCTCCCTCCCAGAACTCAAAATAAATTCTATTAGAAGACTTCATTTTTCTCCTATCACATAGTTCATGGTCATTCCGCTAATGAATGTAAGGCTTTGAATAGTAAAATCCAACATCTTAAGGATTTTGGTGTTCTTCCTTATATGGGGGCGCCCCATTCCTCTAATTGATCCAGATTTTCACTCTAGCATGCATTTCATTAATCATTTTGGCTCACCCTTGTCCTGCACTAAGTGGGGGCAATGAGGTTAGATAGCCTTGTCCTCATATGTCACTTGTTTCCTCTTTTGGTTATCTATTAATCTTTCATGTACATATACAAGCAATATTGGGATGTGGATGACATGCCTTAGGTTGGCTCACATGTGACATACTACCTTTTTCTTTTATTTTCATGACGTAGCTTATCAGAAGCATATGACTTGGCATAGGGCTTTCCAAGTAAACTCTCATGTCTTCTTCTTTCTCTTCTACTTTAAATCAATTGCTCACAATAATGGTGTTAGCAACCACTTTAAAGTGGGGGCATACATTGACACTAATATTTCATTGCATGATTTCTTTCTTCTTGCAATGCATCCTTTTTCTTGGTGGTGTCATTGGGCTTGATTCCCTTGAAGAGCGTGATACTTCTTTGACACATCCTCTCTTTGAGACGTTAAGCACAATTTCCTCTAAGATGAGACCTCACACGAACTAAGCAAAATCCCTTTGAACATTCCTTGCACCACTTACAATGTCTATGAATATCAAGCATATGAAGTTTTTCTTACCTCATAGAGCTCGAAGATCATTTTTGTGGCACCTTATCAAAGTTATCAGGAGGTATAACTTTGGTATGGTTGAGTGGGAAGCCCATTATGAGGCATGAATTTTCCCCATAGCCACCTGCATGTGTGTGAGCACATATTAGCCACATGTGTCTCACATTTTAGGGCTTATCACCCGTTGGATAGCCAAGAGTTTCATCGCCTCAGAGTGAGTATGCACTTTTGAAAAAAAAACCTAGATCTAATCCACAACGTGTTGGATAAATGGTCAAAGCTTGATCCACCTTTTTATTTTCACTCTTTTCTTTCTTCTAGTTCTTACCATTGCATGATCATGTATCTTTTTTTGCTGGAAATCATTCACCTTGTGTATGTCCTTTCATTCTTATGTTGGTTTGACTTAGGATCTTGGATTTAGGGGGCTTGACCACTTCCTTCATCTTTGTCATCCTAGACCATCTACATTGGTACAATTGTACCCATTCTTGAATGTCTACTTTAGTGTGAGTTTTAAGAAAGTTCATCCTATCACTAAAGTGGGGACTAACTGTGGACATGAAAAAAGTATCCCTTTTTGCTTATTTGATATGGGAATAATTAACAATAAATTAGACTTAATGAGGCCTTGATTTAGTGTTGTGAGGTGTTTTTCACATCCACATTAGGTCTTGGACCCTTTAAAATTGAATAAAAAGCATTTATTGATGTCTTGTAAAGGTGTTGTAAAGTGTTGTAAAAGACTTTCATGCCTCTCTAGACTTAATGGACCTATCTCTCCCTAATTCAAACCTAATTCTAATCTAGTGTTGTAATGTGTTTCACACATTCACATTGGATGTTGTTCCTTTCTAGGCTAAGTGGACCTCATTTAAATGATGTAAAAAGTGTATTTAATCAAACTTTCACATTGAAATTTGTGTCCCAAGCCCTAATCTACCTTTACATCATCATTAATAAGCCCCTATGACCCCAAATTGTGTATCCCAAGGCATAATTTGATCAAATACTCGATGAAATCAAAATAAGAACTAAAATTATTCATTCCACAACAATCCAGCTAGAAAAAGGATCCCTCTGGGAGTAAGTCACCCATTTGAGTGAATGAGTCCCTACCAGGTGGGACTAAGTCACCCAGAGTGGCGAATTAGTCCCATTTGGGTTATTTTAAAGTTTTGGGCGGGAAAAGTTAGATTTTAAGTTTTATTTTCCTTCATGTCAGCCTTGGGGATCAAATTATCAAGAAAATTAGGTGGATTTCATATAAATAAAAGCTTATAAACCCTAATTCATAACACATTCATTATTCTTTCATCACTCATCATGTTTTCAAGTCAAGCAAGTTAGGGTTTTATCATTTCAAGTCAGCAAGATAACTTCCTAAGACATTCAAGGGAAGATTCTTATTTTGTTGTAGAAATTCAATATCAATCTTCATGGTCTCTAACTCCATTATTTCATGCTTTTTTAATATTTTTCTTCATTTTGGTTTAATTACTTAAAAAGGGGTTTGACCAAGGCAAACCCCTATGCCCTAACATCCAACATTTCTCTCTTTTCTTATGTGTTTGCAAATTTAGGTATTTGAAGATTTGTAAACAATTGAATAATAGGTTGAAGACTTATTGGAGCCATCTTCTCCCTTTCAAGGTAAAAATATCTACTAAATGTCACTTTCAGGCCCAAAAATTAGAGTTTTAGAAGCGAACACATGTTAAGAACCAAAGTGTAGATCGAGGGCTTCCATTTCCCCTTTTGAATTTTCAAAAATAAAAAAGTGGACTAAGTCTCCACCAATGGTGAATTAGTCCCACTGTACATGCCTTTCAGTGATTTTTGTAGATTCAGACAACCATTTGGCTGAAATGGGCTTTGGAGTTATTTTTCTAGATTTGGCACTAAGTCACCTAGATTGGCACAAGTGTCTGTCCTAGTCGACTACTGTAATAGTTTTTTCAAGATTCCAAACCTTCATTCCATCCTTTTTCAACCTCCAAGTGTATACATTTTGTTTCATAGCTTTTTGTCTAGTTTTGTTTGCATTTCTAGGTCCTTTATCATAGGTTTGCATATCACAATGTGTTTTCAAAAAATCAACATTTCATTAGTTTTCATTTATCAATCAATATCTTTCTTTAGTTTTCTACATTTAGATCACCTTATTTAGACACATTCCATTCATATTGCATTAATATTGAATGTAGAAATTTCCCATTTTGGCTCATCTTTCTCCTTTTAGGTGAAAAACCCTAGAAGTGTTAGAGAGCATTAGGGTGCCAAAATCTTTGTCTCCAAAAACCTACAATCGAAATACTGTTTTAAAGCCTTGAACATGTAACAACCCAATTGGTTAGTCACCCCTCACCTCAATTTTCTCTATTTTATGATTGTGCTGAAAACCTTTTGTTCTTAAATAGCAAGAATGTACTAAAACTGGAAAACAATGTGTTATCAAACATGCAAACCACACACTATTGTAGAACACTCTACATGTAACTGTTGAACACCTAGAATACTGAGAGGGGGCTGAATTAGTATTCCTTGAAACCACTTAAAGATTTATTCAATGTTGAATGCACAAGGCAACTGAGAGGGGCGTTGAATTAGTTGTACAGGTCTTAGAACTTCAAAACCCACATAAGCATTCAAATCCATAAACATTATTTAACCCTTAATCTATTATGATGATTTAGCATGAAAATAAAATAACAAAAACTAAAACAACTTAACACCATGCACAAAAGAACACCATATTTATGTGGAAAACCCAATATGAGAAAAATCATAGTGAGGATTAGCTTACAATATAAGTAATAACAACATTGATTACAAAGGCTCACTACCTAGAAAGAGAAAGGATCATTGCCAATAGGCTCACTTCCAAAATATAAAATAAGATAGAGAAGGGATTTCAAACAAAGTAAAATATCTTAATGCAACAAAGAATCCACCACAATATCACCAACACCTTTGTAGCTCGATTGAAGTATTGTAGACACTTTATGCTCACTACATCTAGTAATCTAACACATGAAATCTCACATCGCACTTCTCAAATACACATACTAACACTATGCAATTTGAATCACACTTGTCTATCTCTTCTATCACCCAATCCCTCAACAATGCAACTCTTATTTATACCATCTTCAACCTTGAAACCTTCTCCAAGGCTGGTTATGCAACTCAAACATGAAAATTTAAATTAGGTTGATATCATAACATTTCCACAATGGAAAGGACTGGAAGCAGACCAAAAAAATCCTTAGCTAGGACCCAAATCCATCCTTACACACCATACCATGCTTCCACAAACAATGAAGCACCTTGGAAGTAGTGTAAACAACCAGGTCACTCAATACCCATGTAAAAACCATTAATATTTCAACTACATGCTTCCTTTGATCCATCAACAACTCATGGAAAAAAAATGTCACTTGAACATAATTTGGAATATTCCAAAAACACCTTGAAATCTAACAAAATCCTTCATACAACCTTCACCTAAAGAATGTACACACCTGTTGATGGTGTTTTCTGCACAGCAACAACTCAGACAGAATGCAATATTCTATCTCTCTTGAAAGGTTATTCTCAATAATAAATCACTCAAAATCACCCCAAGGTCTCTCAGGTGTCAGGTCATGACAATGCATAAACAACTCAGATAATTATGTGAAATGCTGGTAATCACAAAGGGACCTTACTACAAGCAAACTGTATCTTTCTAATTTATCAGATCTTGCAATATGATGATCTTGAGTCCTAAATCTAACAGGATAATAAAGAAATAGCAAAAGATAAGGGTGTAAAGATGTGATGAAATTTGAACTATTCCTAAGACAAATAATGCAAATGATAGATATTTGGAATGGACCAACCTCAAACAACCAATCCTTGATCAACCCACAATGCAATGTCACAAGAACGGTGCAATCTTCTAAGGTATATATATTTTCAAATCATAGACATTCATCTACAATCGAACTTAAGCACATATGAATATATAGTCCAGGTTGACTTCACCAGCCTACTACAATCAGATAGTTACTGGGAGTATAGACCAGAGATTGCTACAAACATTCCAAATATAAAACCATAAACATCATTCATCAAAATAAAACTATTTAATTCTGAACACTAAACCCTAAATCTCCAAGCAATTTGAAAGATAGAACAAGAGAACCATGTGAGACAAGATAACACAAGAGATTCCACCAAAAAACCACAATGTCATCAATTGTATTAAATCATCAACATGCTGCAACAATTCCACTGTTCTAAATATAATGTTTGCTTCAGGAAATAGAATTTTAATCCTACTACAAAGTATTCTAACTCTTGCTCTTACTTGTCTTTATTATTGTCTAGCTAACCCTTACAATGAGGCAAGAATGCCTATTTATAGCAAGTCTCAAGATATGTCGGCCCAGCCAAACATTTTTACAAAATAATAAAACTGCCAAAACAAGTCAGCTCAGGAAGGAAATCAAACAACGGCACACATTAAATTCCCTCCACCATCAAGGTCAGCCTTGACACAGTCCCCAATGAAGACCAGTCCAATGCATGCCCTATGATAATAGGGAAGCACAAATCTTGAAATGAGCATTAACTGCTACTTCCCTTATTCTTTCTTTCCCAACGAACCCTGCACCCTCAAGAACGCTCCATCCAACTCGGTGATAGGTGGCAAAGGCAATATCCTAAGTCAACATTTAATGGAATCAATCTCCTCCTTGGACCGTTCAACAATCTTATCCCAATCTTCCCTGTGGGCCAGATATTTGTCCATCACTGCCAAGTATGTGGCTGCATCACCAAGCTGGTGGGCAGTTGCAACACTTTCAGCATCCGGAGCATAAACCTCATGCCACCATTCCTTGAGTTGCTCCAGGCTCAGATATTTTGGGGCTATCTTCCTCCTGTCGGTCATCACCTCAAAGAATGCAATGCATCCATCATACATTGTAGTGAGGTCCCCATCAATCTGCTTCTTTCTTTTCAAGATCTTCATCATGGCCTTCTGCCTAATCTGCAGAGCCTCGAACCATTCCTAGGGCTCATCCAATCTAGAGGAAGGAAGGATGCCATCCTTAGCTAGTTGTTCTTTGCCATGCCCTAAGATAACCTTTAATTTCTACAGCAAGAGATCCATGTCCTCTTTATCTTGGGACAGTACATGCTCTAATAATTCTCTAGCCCTGACTGCATCTTTTCCAACTGAAAAAATGTCCTTGATGGTATCATCTCCCTTTGTTTGCACACTCATCATCCAATCCATGGCAGCTTGAGCTGAGGCTTTCAATTTCTCAATTTTGGAGATGGTTTCCTTGGGCAGAAATCCAGGAATGGCAGATGAAGAAGGATGGAGGGACTGCAAGGGTTTCATCACCTCCTCCAAGCATTTTATCAGTCTTTCATTTTCTTTCTTCAATTCATGCCTGGTTTGAGTCTCTTTCCTCAACCTGCCAATGATTACAGCACTAGACCCTTCATACTCCTCTATGTCTTGTTCCATGGAGGCCGGCCCGAGGTTGATAGTTTGAACATGGTAGTCCTGACTGGTGACCTCCTCTCTTGTTTTGTCTGCAGCAGGGGTGGTGATATGGATAACCCTGTTATTCGTTTCATCTCTTTCCACCCTTGAGATTACCCTAGCTGTCTTCTTTTTCTTTCCTTTATCAATCTTCGACATCATTTCATCCTAGTCCAAGGGAGTATCCTCAACAATCACTTGTTTTTTCCTTGCAAGTTCTTTTTCTAACCAGTCCGGGGCTGCAGGGTCTACCCGGATTTCTTCAGTTTTGATTCCTTCTGATTGTTCTGTCACTTTCTCTTCCTCCTCTACAACTACTTTTTCATCCTCCTTCCCAGGAAGTTGTTCACCTTGACCAATTTCTTTGGGTTCCACCTCTCGACGCACTGGTGATGGGGTTTTAGCAGGAGTATCCTCCTCTTTCTCAGGTGATCCGTTTCCCCTATCACTTTCTGGAGAATCCTCATATTGGACCAATGGAGAAGTATGCCTTTCTTCCTCCTTAACTTCTAGCTTAGCTGCCTCACCAAAGAGTGTCCCTTCCTTAAAGGGTTCTGCCTCTCTGCTAGTTTCATGTTCCTCTGAAATTTCTGGCTCAGGTGCACTTGGTGGAGGGGAAGCAACCTTAGGAGACTCGGAAACTGGTGGCCTCGGAGGATAATCCTTCTTCTGCACAGTATCCTTAGGAGAGGGATTCCTTGATTTCCTCGTGTAAACTTTAGTCTTCTCTCCTCCTGAGCTCTCCACATCTACAATCGGAGGCTCATCTTTAGGTGCCTCTTGGAACTTCTTCTTAGAGACCCTAGTTGTTCTGGTTTTTTTTGGTGGTGGAGGAGCATCCTCCTCTTCTACTTTTCCTGACTCTTCCTCATCAGAGGACTTACTAAGCGCCAAAGTCTTCCATCTTCTCTTTCCTTTCAGCTTCCTCTTTGCTTCGGGTTCACCTTCTTTGGGGCCTCTGATCTTGATCTTGAAAGGGGAGCTTTTGACAGTTTTCCCTTTGGGGTCATCTTCCCTGGATTCTTATGAGGTGGACATGGGATTGAGATTGCCCATCAAATTGAAGGTGTAGGTTACCTTCTCATTTTCTAGCTCCCACACTTTGTGTTTTAACCAAGAGAGAGTGAATTTCATCACTGGGGCCATTAGATCCTCCAATGCTGTAACCTCGTCCTCATTCCAATTGATATCTCCAATCGGCCGATCCTTCACTGCTTCATAGGCGTGGTCCTGTACCAGATTTTCATCATCCTCCAACTAATCTGAGATCAACTTGACATTGTATCGTCTGACTGCCTCCACAAGGAGCTTGGAATATCTCTTCTTTCTGGCCTCAAGGTCGTCTTTGATATTGACCCAATAATCTTCCAGGTCATCCTTATGGCGGTATTCCCTTGTGGCCTTCTTCTATGCCTCTCCTGTTATGTCAAAGTTCATCCTTTTGGAATGGAAAGAGAAACCATACGCTGCCAATTCCTCTCCTACAGTGTGGGCTGATTGGATAGAAGGGCACATTTCTGCCACACCAATTCCAAGAGGGAAGTCTCCACCAAATCTTGTCTTGTGCTTCTCTCTCTTTACCATAGCATCAAATTCACAAATTTTCCTCACAACCTCCAACAAAAGAAGGTGATCAGTGGGATATCGAGGAAACCTGTATGGAGCAACTGGGCATCCATCAATTCTGAGGTAGGTGAAGGTGGGGAATTGGATGAACCAAGCTCCATAATTCTTTATCAATCCTTTGGCCCCATCTGACAACCTCATGTGTTTAGCATTCTGTAGCATCCAGGTGATATGCATTGTGAATGCATCATTAGCCCTTCTGTAATCTTTATGCCCAAGATGCAATTCTGGATAGACCTCTTAGACACTGTCCTGTCCCAGTGTCCCTCGTGGATTTAGACCCTTGTATGGGTAGGATATGGCTAACACATACATGATATAAGAAGACATAGTAAATTTCTTGGTCTCTAGGACACTCCTTAATTGCTTGTCAATTTCTGCACTGATAAGCCTTGCCCAGTGATAATTGGTCCCTTGTCCAATTTTGGTGATCACATGGACCATCCAACTCTCCAACACTCCTGCACTTTTCAATCTGGCCACCCTGCTCAGAAGGGTGATAGCATCATATACATCTAGCCTGAACTTAACCCTTTGTAACTGCTTGGGAAACTTAGAATGGTGGGACTTTGGCTTCTCTAACCATGAGTTGATCATTTGTTGAGCCTTGATGGGCTCATTCTCATAATATGTTCTGGCAGAGTCTATACTCAAAGCACACACTGAAGGTAGATCAGGCATGTTGAAATCTTGCACAATGGCAATAGGGCTAAAATTCGCCAGAACTCTTCCCTCGGTACTAACCACCCTTTGTGTATCAAAATCATACTGCCTGGCACACTCAAGAATCAGCTCATAGCATTGAATTGCTAGAGGGAAGCCTGCCACATGTACTAGTCCAGATTTTATCATTCCTTGCCTCAGAGCTGACAAATCCTTCTCCGTTGCCCTTTGCTTAAATTATTCATATCTCCAAGCCCCAACATTAGTGTCAGATACTTCAGCCCACATAGAAGATACCTTGCTCTCTGGAAGCTGACTCTTCATATCTAGTCGTAACCATTCTGCCTCAGAGATGGATGACCCTTCCGCGCCACCCTTTGCTTTTCCGGTAGCAGCCCTGCTTGATTCGGCTTGCACCCACAAGAGACATCATTAGTACTCAATCATGAGGCATAATCTGACCAAAGGTTAGCATAAGATCATATAAAACCATTAAAATTCATCACAACTGCTAATCCTTTGAAAATCCAGAAAAACAAAGCAATCCGGGAAAATATCGCAATCCGGGGAAATCCAGTCAGGGCAGAATTTCAGAGAAATCCGACCCAGATGGATTCCTGTTGCCAAAGCATCATTAGTCAAATGGATCATTAGTACGGATGAAAGATCAAAAGATAATCATGAAATTCACTCATTGGAAACAAGAAATAAGCATTTAACAATCATTCCATTAGTCCTATCATCGAAACATTAAAAAGGACAAAGCTAGGCAGGAAATCCAGAAAAATCCGGATGGGATGGATTTTCACGAATAGCCCGAAATGTTCCAGAGATTACCCCAGCCCACGGAATAAGCCCAAACCGGGAAAATCCAAAAGCTGAGGAATTTTGCGGGGACCTCGGAAACCCGATAAACGACAAAACGCGAACCAAAAGCTAGATGATCACGGGATCTCCTCTACCTAAGTTCTAATGGTCTCAAAACCGACAGTAATCAACAAGACTCAGAACGTAAAGGATTTCAACCTCTCAAAATCTCTCAAAGGACGAATCCCTATGCCAAAACCACAATGCCCTAATTTGAATAACCAGACCTCCGCCATTAAAACCAGGGGAAACTTTAAGGTTTAAAATATCAGCTAAGGATTTACCTAAAGCACCCAAATCTTCACAGGATGGGGGTCAGCGGGCTACAAGGACACGATCACTCAATCATAACGAAATCTTAGTTCTGGGCCGAACACCGAGGAAAACCCTAACCTCGTACAATATGGCTGATTTCGCACTAAGAAGGAAAATAATCTAACCCAGAACCTCGTCTAAAGGATGCACCCATTATCTAATGGATAAATGCAAGCTCCTAGGGCACGGAAGTAGAAATTTTGGAAGAAACGAATCTAGCCCCAACTCTATAAATACAGAATCAGAATCAAGCAAGGGCCGACCCAAAATTACCATCACCCAATGCGGAAACACTTGATCACCATGCAAAATAAAAGGGAGGGCCAATGATGACCTACCATGGATCAATGCGGATGAAATTCGAGCTCGAGGAAGAAACCAAATGCGTCCTTAGCAATGAAAACTTTAACTAGCAGTGCTCCAATAGATTCACACACGAGCAATCCAAATCAATCCTCTGAGCACAAGTGAGAATTTCTAATCGCTAGAGCATAAACGAGTGAGCAACGAAATCAGAATGATGCTTAAAATGCCCTAAATCTGCCCATATACCATCCGAGCAAAGGTACCTATGCATTAATGAGTGATAAGACATTTCTGACAAATCTGGAAACCCGAGCCCAAAATAGAATTCCAGAAAATCCCAAGATGCGCGGAAATCCAGATTTCACGGAAATGCAGAAACCGGGGAAAGGACGAAGATCAGGATTTTGGCAGAGTCCAGGAAAATCCGCCAGGAACGGAAAATCCTGGATCCAAGAAAAAACCCAGATTCGGAGAATCTGACCAGGAACGGACAAAGAGCCAGGGCCCAGGAAAATCCGCCGGAGCTGGAAAATCCCGGATCCAGGTGAAAACCCGGATTTGGCTTAAAACTCAATTTCTCACAATTCAAACCTCAAGGCAAGGTCAAATCCAGCAAGACCAACATGTCAAGACCCTAAAATGAAGAGTTCAATAAAACCAAAAGGTCAAAAGACATCCGAAAAGAGGGTCCCTACTCCAAGTGGGGCGTGTGTGCAAAATTGCACAACAAATGGCGACTCTGCTGGGGAAATTCTCCTGAGCATTTCGATGAAAAACTGGAATCAAGAACCCAGAACCCATGGTTTCAACTGAAAGATCCAGCCACCACCCTTGGTTAAAACAAAGAAACTCCCAGCCATTCAAATATTCCTATACTAGGGTCTAAGTGTGTGCACATGCATTCATTACCTGCCCTTAGTTGTAACAAGAACCAGACTTGGTATGAATAAGCTACGTATAGATTCATACTCTAAAAGTAACCTGGATAGAGCCCCGCTGCCAGTCAGGCGTCCATAGCCCCGATGAGGTTATCGCTGTGATCCTTCTGAACATAGCTCTACTGCTAGCTAGGCGTCTATAGCCCCGGTAGAGATATTCAGATCCCCCTGATAAGTTGAATTCGAACCTTTTTTAATTTTCAATATTTTCTCTTTTCTCTTTTCTTGATACATCTTTTCTACTGATATTTCTTTTCTTATCATCCATTTCATTCAACCTATGAACAGTAAAGTCCACACTCAGGGCTGAGAACCACAATGGTACTAGAGCAGAAAAAAGATTTTTCACCTGTTCAGACCTCATAAGAACCTTCTGCAATTCTAGGTATATTAAGAAGTAAAAGTATAAGACCCCAGTATATTCCTGTTCAAACTAACTAGGAAACCCTTTGCCTCAGCACAAAGATAAGTGACATGAAATAAAGAGTTCATACCATGATGTCCTGGAAGGATGATTAGAGTTTGTAAAGGAGATACCAGGAACATTAGACCTACTTTGTCACCATTTTCATACAGATGCACCCAAGGATCCCAAAAGAGAAAGAACCAAGAGTAAGAACAAGCCAAAACAAACAAACCAAAGCAAACCTACTCTAACCAAAGAAAATAGGCAAAGAAAAAAGAGAAACCTAATCTAACCAAACAAAACAAGCAAGGCAACCTAAACCAACTATGTACAAGCAGGGAGCTAAAAACAGCTCAGGATTGGAAATAATGTTTCAAATACTGCCCATTGACAGGCAGTGGGATATCCTCTCCCGCGAGAGTCTTCAGGCGGAAGGCATTATCTCCAAGTATTTCAGTGATTTGATATGGGCCAAGCCATAGTTTATCAAACTTCCCATGGTTCCCTTTCTGATCATGAGGTTTGTCCCAGTATAGGACAAGGTCAGAAATCCTAAAGGCTTTGACTTTAGCCCTCCTATCAGACCATCTCTTAACTACCCCCTGATGTTTAGCAAAACTCTCAAGGGCATTATCTCTTTTTTCCTCAAGGTGCAGCAGTTCTGTCAACCTAGCCTCCCTTCTGTCCCCTTCATCATAGAACTGATTTATAAACTGTAGAGTTGGGATCTTGAGTTGGATAGGGAATACTGGTTCCAGACCATACACTAAATGATAAGGACATGTTCCAATGGAAGACTTAAGTCTGGTACGATCTGCCCAGAGGGCAAACCGAAGCTGGGTGTGCCAGTCTTTTGGGTTCCTCTCTAACAGCTTACGAATGACAGTCAATAGGTTCTTATTAGAGGATTCTGCTAGGCCATTACCCTAAGGGTAATAATTAGATGCAAACTTCACAATAATGCCATGATCAAAAGCCCAATTCAAGAATTTTAGAGATGCAAAGGCAGGACCATTATCACAGACAATAGCAATAGGACATCCAAACTGATTAAGAATAGCAGACTCCAAGAAATCAATCACTACATCCGATGTACACTGCCTACAAGCAAAAGCTTCAGTCCACCTTGTAAAGTAATCAGTGATAGTAAGAATGTACCTGTGTCCTGCAGAGGATGGTGGGTTGATGGGGCCTATGAAATCCATACCCCATTGAGCAAAAGGTCTTACCTCAGTGACCGGTTGGAGAGGGAGAGCTGCACACCTTTCTCTTGTTGCTACAGTCTGGCAAGTGTGATAGGTTCACACATGCTGGTGAACATCCTTGAACAATGTGGGCCAGTAATATCCAACCCTCAAAATTTGATTTGCTGTGGCAATTGCTGAACCATGACCAGTACCATATTTCTCATGAAATTCATTCATCGCTCTTTCAGCTTCCTGTTTCCCAAGACACCTCAAATAAATGCCCTCATGATTTTTCTTATACAGAACATCTCCTTTCAACATGAAACCATCACTCTTTAATCACAAAGCTCACCTTTGGACTGTATTAAGATGAACTGGAGGTCGTTGATTCAACAAATAATAGACGATGTCATCATACCAGTCATCTGGGGAAACCTCTTCAATATTATAATTCTGAACAATCAACTCAAGGCCTATTTCAGCCATAGTCTAAGTAAGCCCTTGCCCTCTCACCAGCTTCATGGGCTGAATCTCAATGTCATACTCTTGCAGCATGGTTACCCATTTAGCTCTACACTCGCCTAATTCATTCTGCATCAGGAGTAACTTAACTGCAGAATCGAGGACAATTGCATACACCTTATTTCTGAGGATATAATGCCTGAATTTCTTTACTGCTCTAACCATAGCGTATGCTTGCTTTTCCACACTTGGGTATTTCAACTCAGCATCCTTTAATGGTGCACTCATAAAAGCAATAGGATGCTCATTTCCCTCATCAGTCTTTTGAGTTAACATTCCAGCGCATGAATGATCCGAAGCAAAGGAATAGATATAAAAGGGGTTGCTATAATTAGGACTTACCAATACTGGAGCATCAGCAATGACTCTCTTAATCTCAGCAAATTCCTCTTTCGCCTCTGTAGTCCATTCAATTTTGGCATCTTGTTTCAACATTGCATTTAATGGTTTCACAATTTTAGCAAATTCAGTGATAAATTTTCTGACAAAGTTAATCTTACCAAAGAAGGACTTCATCTCCTTTTTGCTAGCAGGGGGTTGAATCTTTAGGATGGCCTCCACCTGCTCTGGATCTATAGCAATTCCCTTTTCCGATATGACATGTCCTAACAGCTTCCCTTCTGTTACTCCGAAAATACACTTCTTGGGGTTCAGGGATATGCCAAATTCTCTACACTTTTGAAATACCTTACGCAAATCTAAAATGTGATCCCCCCTATTCTTCGAAAAAATAGTCAGGTCATCCATATAAATGATGATGCATTTTCCAATGATATCTTTAAAGGCAATATCCATAGCTCGTTGGAATGTAGCCCCTGCATTAATGAGTCCAAATGGCATCCTCCTGTAGGCAAAGGTACCCCACTTAGTTTTAAAGGCAGTCTTGTGCCTGTCCTCATACTGGACCATCACTTGATTATACCCTGAATAACTATCCAGAAAGGACATCATCTGAGATCCATTAACCACTTGAAGCACTTCATCCAAAGAGGGAACTGGATAGTTATCTTTTTTTGATGATCTGTTTAGATTCCTGAAATCAACACAGAGTCTAATTTATCCATTCTTTTTCCTTACTGGAACCAGGTTAGCCACCCATGTTGAATGCCTAACAGGAAATATGATTCTAGCAGACAATAGTTTCTAAACTTCTTTCTGTATGAGTGGTTCTAATAATGTATTGATAGGCCTCTATCTCTATCTAAAAGGCTTAGCATCTGGATTCAGGAGTATAGTATGAGTTATGATGGATGTGTCATAGGTCTTTAAGTCTTCATAACCCCAGGCTACTATATCTGGAAAGTCGTGTAAAGCTTTGATTATACCTTGTCTTTCTTCTGGAGTGCATACCTTGCTAATGAAAATATTCTTAACATTGTCCTCAGTTCCCACATTGTAAGTGTCACACTGTCCACTGCTTGATTCTTTCTTTGACTCTTGTTCTTGGTCTCTGATCTTATCCATATCAAAATTCACTCCAACTATACCATTCCCCTTGGAATGGTGTTAGACTTTAGATTCAACACACCTTCTAAATCTAGTTCTGCTTCCTGAGGTTCTGTTTCATCAATGATTTAAGAAGCGAAAACATCTGTATTTGTGATGAAATCCAGGATATGTTTATCATCCTCAAACACCTGAAAGTTAGTCACATTGTCTAGGACTGATGGCACAGGAGTCAATTCTACAGTAAACTTTTTCAATCCTGACAGAGATAAAGGCTGCAGAGTACTTGCTGCTTGGGCCAGAGAATCGGCAGTTTGATTCTTCTGTCGTGGTATCAATTGAATATTAAAGGCATCAAATCCCTCAATGAAGTCCCACACTCTATGCCTATAATTGGTCATTCTCCTATCGTGCCATGAATATTGTTTTCTCACTTACTTGACTACTAATTCAGAATCACCAAAAAACTTGCAGAATCTTTACCTTTTTCTTAAGTGCCATGAGAAGTCCATGAATTAATGCTTCATACTCTGCTACATTATTGGTGCAATGAAATTGAAGCCTATGGGCTACAAAGAAATTTTTACCTTTTGGACTGATCAATTCGAACCCTGCTCCAGCTCCATGCTTGGATTTAGATCCATCAAATTTGAGAGTCCAGCATTCAACATTAGTAGTCTTCTTTATCATATCTTTAAGCTTGTCAGTACTAGAAGACACCTTGGTCACTATAGGTTTCTCTTCCTTTCCCTAAGGATTGTGCACCTCTGTCTTCACCACTTGAGCTGGTTGCAGGCACTTTTGTACTTGTTCTACTGCTGTCTGACACAAACAACACTCCAACTCTGAATGGAAAGCATTATAGACTCTACATCAATTTGGTAAGAGTAATTCCTTAAAACTTGTCCTTCTTCCCAGGTGAGTTTGATTCTCCATACACTGTTTGATGAATTCCTAGAAACTGCTTAATAGGTTGATCTGATTATCCTCAGGTTCTTCTTCTTCTTCAACTGATTCTGTCAAAACTTCAACATGGCCAGACCCCATCTCAGCATCGAAGGGCATCATATGTAGCATCAACACCTCCTCTGAGTCTGACTCTTCATACCGAGTTGATAATATATAATTTCCCATATCAACCTCTGATATTAGGACTTCTGCTGAAGTCTTTTGGTATTCTATAATCATGTACTTCATTTTGGGTTCTCTCTCAATTCTTATCTGATTAGGCACTCCTTTCCAAGGAAGCCACATGTGAGAGTGATCAGTAGACACATAACTATTCAGAGCCTTCATAAAATCTCTTCCGAAAATCAAACCATATGCATCAGGGATATCGGCCACCTGTATGTTGATAACATGTTGAATTCTTGGGTCAGAGGCTATCTGCATATGAATCATATTTAGTTCTCCTACCACGTTTACTTCAGTTCTATCCCACTGAGTCACCTTCTTCTGAGAATCAGCAGGTGTAATTCTTAGAGCTCTACAGAATCCGAATGACATCACATTGGTGGAAGCACCCAAATCTAATAAGCAGTTATGCAGATTCTTACCAAATATACAGACGAAGATCAGAAATGGTGGGGTCTTTGTTTTCCCTTGAAACAAAGTGGGTTGAGTATCAACTTGGGCCACTTGAATTTTATCCTTTTCCTTTCCTTTGTCTCCAGGAGGTAAGTTAGTCCGATTTTGTGCCTGGTTTTGTGTCCTCACAGGCTGGGAACTAGAAGTTTGGCTGATACTCTCACCAGAAGACTTACCCAAAGACATTAACTGTGCATCATAGGTACCTAAAACAACCTTTCTAATTGCAGGGAACCTTAATAACTCAAAGGCTGAAAGATTTACCTTTAATTTTTTGAATTCTTCAGCAACATAGGAAGCCATCTGCTCCTCATTCATATCACTGGAGACCTCCTTAGAAGGTTCATTGGCCTTGTCCTTGCCAGCTTGGATAGCCTTTTCCTTTTGTGAATCAGTCTAAGCTTGTCTATCCTTCAAAAAATACTGCTTGGAAACATGTGGATAAGATGGATTATTGCTAGCATTAGGATCTGGAGGGGTACTAAAGTTATTAGGAGGGATAGAGGTGGTAAAAGGTCCCCCAGGTTGTGGACGCCTATGAGGCATATCTCTCAAACCCCGCCTTTGAAACGTCTGTACCTCTTCAACATAATTTTCTTCTTGATCCAAGGGGCCGTTGTCATTCATTTCTTCCTCACTGAATAATCAAGCAACCTCATCTCTATTACATATTTGGTCTGTTTCCCCTTCATGGGAATCATATTTCTCCTCTGGAATATTTTCTTCACTTGATGGGAAAGGAGAATGATTTAGCACTAGCACTGGAGAGTCATAAGGTGTAGAAGGAACAATCTCCTGTCCATTTGCATTATTTTCTACCTCATATTAAAAAATAGAGGCAGCAGTCTGGAACTCTAGACACTCTAACTCCGAATGCTGACTTGTCTTATGGAGTCTGCACCATCCTGATAGAGCTGCTTCTGCCAGATATACACCGCTGGGAGGCTTTTCTTAACCGACAGGCTGATTTACAGATTGGTCGACAATGTGATTAGCAGGTTGATCTAATGGGGTAAGAACTCCTCCATTATTAGGCCCTGTATTCCAAGTCCTATTCTGTCCCTGTGATGGCCTCTTATCAAATCCTGATCCACTACCTTGGCCTCTATCAAAATTTTGCCTCCTATCACCATTAAATCCTCTATCATTATTGTAACCCCTATCCTGATTATATCCCCTATCATTGTGAAATCCTCTTTCATTGCACTGTCCTCTATCAAAACTATTCCCTTGTAAAAATTCTCTATTATGATTAGAATGCATACCCTTATGGGCAGCTTGTAACTGATTGTTCTGATTTCTTAGGTAAGTCACTTCCAGATTTAGCTTCTTTATCTACTCAGCCATTTCATCCATCCTCTCCCTATTTGGATCTCGGTAAGGGATCTGGTTTTGGCTATTCTGAGGAGGGATAGGCATTGTAGCAGATCCCATGGACTGGTGTAATACCTCAAAATTCTACAAATAAGCAGGAAAACTATTCAACTGTGACTGATACATGGGCTGATTAACCTGTTGTTGAGGGAAGTTTGTCATTGGGGAAGCCTGGTTCATGGGATGACCAGGGTGTGGTACCAAAGGTAACTGAGGAACTGGATTCATGATTGGAGTGTGATTGGTAAGTGCCTGATTTACTGCCTGAACCTGATTGGGATGTGCAACTAGTCCTGTTAAGTGTTGTCTCAAATTTGTGCTAAGCTTGATAGCTTCTGTGTAAGCATCAGTTAAGGCACCTGGAGGATTGGGTCTCCACTTCAGAAAAGTTGATGTTAAACTATCTAGAGCTTCATAATAGACTCCCAGGGTGGTACCATTATCTAGAACATATGGATCTTGAAGTCTAGTAAATGCACGGTGGAACCTATTATTGAAACTGGATATTGGTTCATTGACCTCCCTCTTGACTTTGATGAATTGCAGGTATAATTCATTGGCACTGATGGGTATTCTGAACTTCTGTAAAAAGGCCTTTTCAAGATCATTCCAATTGAGAATTGAACCAGCGGGGAGATGATTATACCAGTAAAAGGCTTCTTCTCCTAGTGAATAAGGAAACAACTTACAGGCAACATGCTCATGAACTATCCCTCTGTCTTTGAGACAGGTTTGGAAAATCCTTGTGTTCCTCTGCAGTTCTATTTGGGTCATTAACATGGACTTTTGAATAGAAATGCTCATGGTTTTTGGGGATTACATTGTAGGCTTGGAAGAACAAGGGTGATGGATTGTTAGCAAGGAAAGCCATTGGTAAGAGCGGGGGTGGTGGTTGTAGTTGGTTAATCACAGGCTGAGGCTGTTGAATGGGAACCGTTTCAGGGATGGGTATAGCCTCAACCTCAGGGTGTGAAGATGTGGATGATGCTGGTGAAGGGATCAGTGATGATGATTCTCCCCTTTCTCGGGTCCTTCTTGACCTAGTGGGGAACTCTAGCTCCTCTAAATCTTCCTCTCCTGTGGTAGATCTGGTATTTCTCCTATACCTCTCTGGGGAGATGGTGTTCAAAAAGAGATCCAGTCTGCTCATTCAGGCCATCCTTCTAGTGCTAATCTGTTGATGGTGTTTTCTGCACAGCAACAATTCAGACAGAATGCAATATTCTATCTCTCTTGAAAGGTTATTCTCAATAATAAATCACTCAAAATCACCCCAAGGTCTCTCGGGTGTTAGGTCATGACAATGCATAAACAACTCAAATAATTATGTGAAATGCTGGTAATCACAAAGGGACCTTACTACAAGCAAACTGTATCTTTCTAATTTATCAAATCTTGCAATATGATGATCTTGAGTCCTAAATCTAACAGGATAATAAAGAAATAGCAAAAGATAAGGGTGTAAAAATGTGATGAAATCTGAACTATTCCTAAGATAAACAATGCAAATGATAGATATTTGGAATGGACCAACCTCAAACAACCAATCCTTGATCAACCCACAATGCAATGTCACAAGAACGGTGCAATCTTCTAAGGTATACAGATTTTCAAATCATAGACATTCATCTACAATCGAACTTAAGCACATATGAATATATAGTCCAGGTTGACTTCACCAGCCTACTACAATCAGATAGTTACTGGGAGTATAGACTAGAGATTGCTACAAACATTCCAAATATAAAACCATAAACATCATTCATCAAACTAAAACTATTTAATTCTGAACACTAAACCTTAAATCTCCAAGAAATTTGAAAGATAGAACAAGAGAACCATGCGAGACAAGATAACACAAGAGATTCCACCAGAAAACCACAATGTCATCAATTGTATTAAATCATCAACATGCTGCAACAATTCCACTGTTTTGAATATAATGTTTGCTTCAGGAAATAGAATTTTAATCCTACTACAAAGTATTCTAACTCTTGCTCTTACTTGTCTTTATTACTGTCTAGCTAACCCTTATAATGAGGCAAGAATGCCTATTTATAGCAAGTCTCAAGATATGTCGGCCTAGCCAAACATTTTTACAAAATAATAAAACCACCAAAACAAGTTGGCTCAGGAAGGAAATCAAAGAACGACACACATTAAATTCCCTCCACCATCAAGGTCGGCCTTGACACAGTCCCCAATGAAGTCCGGTCCAATGCATGCCCTATGATAATAGGGAAGCACAAATCTTGAAATGAGCATTAACTGCTACTTCCCTTATTCTTTCTTTCCCAACAAACCCTGCACCCTCAAGAACGCTCCATCCAACTCGGTGACAGGTGGCAAAGGCAATATCCTAAGTCAGCATTTAATGGAATCAATCTCCTCCTTGGACCATTCAACAATCTTATCCCAATCTTCCCTGTGGGCCAGATATTTGTCCATCACTGCCAAGTATGTGGCTGCATCATCAAGCTGGTGGGCAGTTGCAACACTTTCAGCATCCGGAGCATAAACCTCATGCCACCATTCCCTGAGTTGCTCCAGGCTCAGATATTTCGGGGCTATCTTCCTCCTATCGGTCATCACCTCAAAGAATGCAATGCATCCATCATACATTGCAGTGAGGTCCCCATCAATCTGCTTCTTTCTTTTCAAGATCTTCATTATGGCCTTCTGCCTAATCTGTAAAGCCTCAAACCATTCCGAGGGCTCATCCAATTTGGAGGAAGGAAGGATGCCATCCTTAGCCAGTTTTTCTTTGCCATGCCCTAAGATAACCTTTGATTTCTGCAACAAGAGATCCATGTCCTCTTTATCTTGGGACAGTACATGCTCTAATAATTCTCTAGCCCTGACTGCATCTTTTCCAACTGAAAGAATGTCCTTGATGGTATCATCTCCCTTTGTTTGCACACTCATCAGCCAATCCATGGCAGCTTGAGCTGAGGCTTTCAATTTCTCAATTCTGGAGATGGTTTCCTTGGGCAGAAATCCAGGAATGGCAGATGAAGAAGGATGGAGGGACTGCAAGGGTTTCATCACCTCCTCCAAGCATTTTCTTAGTCTTTCATTTTCTTTCTTCAATTCATGCCTGGTTTGAGTCTCTTTCCTCAACCTGCCAATGATTACAACACTAGACCCTTCATACTCCTCTATGTCTTGTTCCATGGAGGCCGGCCCGAGGTTGATAGTCTGAACATGGTAGTCCTGACTGGTGACCTCCTCTCTTATTTTTTTTGCAGCAAGGGTGGCGATATGGATAACCCTGTTATTTGTTTCATCTCTTTCCACCCTTGAGATTACCCTAGCTATCTTCTTTTTCTTTCTTTTATCAATCTTCAACATCATTTCATCCTAGTCCAAGGGAGTATCCTCAACAATCACTTGTTTTTTCCTTGCAAGATCTTTTTCTAACCAGTCCGGGGCTGCAATGGCATCAGGGCTAAAATTCGCCAGAACTCTTCCCTTGGTACTAACCACCCTTTGTGTATCAAAATCATACTGCCTGGCACACTCAAGAATCAGCTCATAGCATTGAATTGCTGGAGGGAAGCCTGCAACATGTACTAGTCCGGATTTTATCATTCCTTGCCTCAGAGCTGACAGATCCTTCTCCGTCGCCCTTTGCTTAAATTCTTCATATCTCCAGGCCCCAACATTAGTGTCAGATACTTCGGCCCACACAAAAGATACCTTGCTCTCTGGAAGCTGACTCTTCATATCTAGTTGTAACCGTTTTGCCTCAGAGATGGATGACCCTTCTGCGCCACCCTTTGCTTTTCCGGTAGCAGCCCTGCTTGATTCGGCCTGCACCCACAAAAGACATCATTAGTACTCAATCATGAGGCATAATCTAACCAAAGGTTAGCATAAGATCATATAAAACCATTAAAATTCATCACAACTGCTAATCCTTTGAAAATTTAGAAAAACAAAGCAATCCGGGAAAATATTGCAATCCAGGGAAATCCAGTCGAGGCAGAATTTCAGAGAAATCCAACCCAGACAGATTCCTGTCGCCAAAGCATCATTAGTCAAATGGATCATTAGTACGGATGAAAGATCAAAAGATAATCATGAAATTCACTCATTGGAAACAAGAAATAAGCATTTAACAATCATTCCATTAGTCCTATCATCGAAACATTAAAAAGGACAAAGCCAGGCAGGAAATCCAGAAAAATCCAGATGGGACAGATTTTCGCGGACAGCCCGAAATGTTCCGGAGATTACCCCAGCCCACGGAATAAGCCCAAATCGGGAAAATCCAAAAGCGGAGGAATTCCGCGGGAACCTCGGAAACCCGATAAAGGACAAAACGTGAACCAAAAACCAGATGATCACGGGATATCCTCTACCTAAGTTCTAATGGTCTCAAAACCAACAACAATCAACAAGACTCAGAACGCAAAGGATTTCAACCTCTCAAAAGCTCTCAAAGGATGAATCCCTATGCCAAAACCACGATGCCCTAATTTGAATAACCAGACCTCTACCATTAAAACCAGGGGAAACTTTAAGTTTTAAAATATCAGCTAAGGATTTACCTAAAGCACCCAAATCTTCACAGGACGAGGGTCAGCGCGCTACAAGGACACGATCACTCAATCATAACGAAATCTCAGTTCTGGGCCGAACACCGAGGAAAACCCTAACCCCGTACAATATGGCTGATTTCGCACTAAGAAGGAAAATAATCTAACCCAGAACCCCGTCTAAAGGATGCACCCATTATCTAATGGATAAATGCAAGCTCCTAGGGCACGGAAGTAGAAATTCTGGAAGAAACGAATCTAGCCCCAACTCTATAAATACGGAATCAGAATCAAGCAAGGGCTGACCCAAAATTACCATCACCCAATGCGGAAACACTCGATCACCATGCAAAATAAAAGGGAGGGCCAATGATGACCTACCATGGATCAATGCAGACGAAATTCAAGCTCGAGGAAGAAACCAAATGCGTCCTTAGCAATGAAAACTTTAACTAGCAGTGCTCCAATAGATTCACACACGAGCAATCCAAATCAATCCTCTGAGCACAAGTGAGAATTTCTAATCGCCAGAGCAGAAACGAGTGAGCAACGTAATCAGAATGATGCTTAAAATGCCCTAAATCTGCCCATATACCCGTCATAGAAAAGGTACCTATGCATTAATGAGTGACAAGACATTTCTGACAAATCCAGAAACCCGAGCCCAAAAGAAAATTCCGGAAAATCCCAAGATACGTGGAAATCCAAATTTCACGGAAATGCAGAAACCGGGGAAAGGACGAAGATCAGGATTTTGGCAGAGTCCGGGAAAATCCGCCAGGAACGAAAAATCCCAGATCCAAGCAGAAACCCAGATTCAATGAATCCAACCAAGAATGGACAAAGAGCCAGGGCCCGGGAAAATCCGCCGGAGCTGGAAAATCTCGGATCCAGGTGAAAACCCGGATTTGGCTTAAAACTCAATTTCTCACAATTCAAACCTCAAGGCAAGGTCAAATCCAACAAGACCAACATGTCAAGACCCTAAAATGATGAGTTCAATAAAACCAAAAGGTCAAAAGACATCCGAAAAGAGGGTCCCTACTCCAAGTGGGGCATGTGTGCAAAACTGCACAACACCCAGTGCAATCAAAAAACTTTGCTAAACATTAATGTAACTCAAAAAACCATCTTCCACTTCACCCAGTCTGTGCTCTAGCAGTGTTAAGTAGTTATGAAGGCTTTTTGGAATGCTTTGCGTTCCTCTAGAAGTGAATTTTTATCCATGTGGAACTTTGTGGAAATTTTTAGTGATTTTCAATTCATGTTATATTGAAGTTTCAAGTGGTTTGATGGTATGCAAGTGTAGTTTTCAAGTAAAATAGTATTATAGTTGGTTATAGATGCCTAATTCTTCTACAAACCATATGTTTGAGTATTTCTGCCAGCAAGAGATTGCACAGATTAGGTGTATGAGTTTCTGTGGATATTCTACATGTCATAGAGTATCTCAGGTTTGAAGTGCATGCAAATATTTCTTTTTTCGAGTACTGCACAATTGTTTCAAGTCAATTTGTGATGTTATGATGTTGTTGAGGATGAATAAGGTATATTATTGTTGTACACCACAATTTTATGATTGAATGTTTAAGGAGTGTTTTTATATGTTGTTTGAGTCATGCCAACTCACCTAAAAGAAAAATAAATAATGCTTAATCATTTTTGCAAACTAGCAATGAAGTTGTAGGCCGACACATTACGAGTTTCATATTCCTTGTTTGTGGCCAACTAAATTTGTATTATGCAATAATGTGGATGATATATATTAAAGATCAAAACTATGAAGATGATTATGGAAGTGTGCAAATATTATGAGTGCATGAGTAGAGCCTGATAAGATTCGCTATATACCTATTGAGCAGAATTGATGACTATTAGTGGTTGAAGGAATTAGTAGCTTCCTTAGGTGCAAGTAGCTAAAATAAATTCAAGGTGTAGTTGCTTCCTTGGGTTGTAGCCGTAAACCAAATTTGTAAACTATTTTTACTTGTGAGGTTGGATTAGGATAGTAGCTCCTAACAAAATTTCTCACCGTGATTTTTCCCTACTGGGGTTTTCCATGTAAATATAGTGTTATCTATGTTCTTGTGTGTTTTAATCTTCTTTCTTGGTTTTCTTAAGTTGATAAATTCTTAATTGATATAACTTAACTTCAACAACAATTAACTAGGATAGAATTTTAAAGTATATTGATTCACTCCCTCTTAGTATTTCAGTGTGTTCAACATATATTGGTTTGTTCGGTCTTTATAGATAGATAGATAGATAGATAGATATGTCTTACTTATTTTCATTTGTCCCTATGTTTTATTTTGTTCTTCATTTCAATCATGTAGAATCTATTGTATCTTCATTTTGATAGGAAAATTCTGTCTTGTTTTAATTTTTAAGTCATATATAAATGAGAGAGGTAGTTAACTTTGAATTATTTTTTTTTTTTTTTTTTGTTTTGACTGCAGGAATCGGGTAGCACGACCCCCTATAAACTGCAGCTGTGCCTGGTAAACTTTTTAACGTGACCGGCGGCGCTGGCGCGACACGCCCTCCGGTACCACGGGGACGGGGGAGACTAGAACTCGTGACCAGCAGAGCCGCAACGGAATTACTTAGCCAACCGAGCTAGGGCCCCCGCCCCAACTTTGAATTATTTTATATCATCACTTTGTTTTGATTAAATCTTGATTTTAGTCATATAAAATTTATTGATTTGTTTGGTCTATCATATTCAAATTTAGTCTTGTTTCTCGTATTTATAGATTAGGTATTTTTAATTAAGGTTTCTCATTAAAAATAAATGTAATTTCCACTTATTTTTAAGAAAATGTTTTTATTTTTCCAATTGAAAAAATATAATTTATAATGCCCGACAATGTTCTATGTGACAATGTATTTTCAATGGTATATTGAATTTTTTTATTGGAATATTTGTAAAGTTGGCTATAAGGGAGGACTGAGGTGATATGATTTAGGGTCTTCTTCTAGAATCTCATTAAGATACTTAAAAAATTACTTTTAATATTTCCTTTTCTTATCAAACCGAACTCTTACATGGAAAATGACCTTGCATAAGTGATGTAGAGCATCTACCAAAAACAACAAACCATCAAGGGTACTTCTGACCCTAAACACAACTCATGAGAAGATCCACTACAATTCACCAATATTTCACAAAATCCATCAAATTCTCTAGCCATTCATTAGGCTATCAAACAACAAAATCACCCAATCAGTATTATAGATCTTTATACGACTCAAATATATCTTAACCAACATCTAATTGATTGAACCAAAACAAAACACCATTAGAAACCCTAAACCAACCACATATTTCACTATTCACCAAATTACCCTTCATTGTAACTTGTTTCAATTAAGGAAAAAAAAACCCACTCATCCATTCTTGCTTCAAACTTGTTACCAGACCTTAACACACCTTTGAACACCAGGATTTGATTGAAACAAAATAATAACCACATTAGCAAACTTTGAATCAACTAACTTGATCAACTTGCACACCCAAGACACCTTGATTCCACTATGCTAGAAATCATCAAGTCATCAAAAACTTGATTCTAAACTTCCAGTCACCCCAATACTTCCTTATCACCTTTATTTTGTTAGTTTCAAAGAAAAATCCATCACTCACATCACTGTTTGTACATAATCTTAGTTTCTAGCTTTCAAACACCAATATTTTAGTATGATTGCAACATGGTCAAAATGGGTATATCAAATAAACCTTATTGAAAATCCATAAGCTATTTACTATTCCAGAAACCCATTATTTCCAACATTAACATATCAAAAATTCAAATACTATTGTTTTGGAAAGCATAACTGAAAACCTAACTATACCGCAACCAATGAGCCCTAGTTAGGCCAAAAATACAAAGCAAGTGTTCTTAAATCACCATGAAAATACCAAAAAACCATGGATAGTCTTAGATTAGGTCTCAAAACTTGAGATTAAAAAAATTTTAGGGACTGAAAGGGTCAACAAAACACTGAACAATAAAACCCTTGATTCTAGGCTCCACAATGCTTAAAAGAATGAGGGTTTATTGAAAAAGAATATTGAAAACCTTAAATCCACTTTCTCCACCAACAAAAATAGGTTATATTATTTCTTCTCAAGCTTCACCTATCATCACCAAGCCCTTACACATTCTATTTCATCATGATCTCACTTCTAGGCATCAACTTTCCAGGGAAAACACATAATTTATGATGAATGCAACACCAAAATATTCCACCATAACTTCCCATGCACCTACACACATTCAAAAACTAAAAATAATCCTAAAACATCCCATTCCAATGATCTAACTAACCTCCATCAATGGAATGGTGGTTTAAAACTTTAAGGACTCTCAAAACCCTTGTATAAGGGTTACAAACTATTTCAAGGAAGAAGTCTGCAAACAACCTTAATACTCAAATTGATCTCCTCAAAATAATTTATTTGAAGTGTCCCAACCTTAATCTATTCAAACCAATAGGAAACAAGACTTGAAGATGTTGTACAGACCAAAAAGATGGAAAAATCATAAAAGAAATGTAGTTTACTGAAAATAGGGTACTCTTTATTACCAAAATTGGTTACAAGACTCAATGAATGCCTCTTCCTTTCCTTTTCCATACTTTATAATGATTTTTTCAGTTAGTTAAACTAACTTACTTTACAACTTCTTTGACCAAACCTTCTATTTTCCCACTTGACTCTTCATCTCCATGATTTTGTGCACATTTTGCATTTTTACATAATTGACAACTTTTTTTGGAATATAATTTATTTAATCACCTAATGACCTATTTGAGCTTTTAAATACATTATGATGACCTCACATGACACTTTTACATTTCTTTACATTTGAAAATTCAAATTTTAACAAAATGCTAGATGGAGACTTAGCAATATCTTAAGGTGCTCCTGCACCAATAAGGTAATTGTATTAGGCACTAGTATAATTTTAAATAACCAATGAAAAAAGGTATGAATTAGGTCATGTATTACACTCTCCTATATATATGTTGAATACACCCTGAGACTAAGAGGGGGGTGAATCAATATTTTCAAAACCTAAACCCTTAAACAAACTCAAACTTCTTTATCAAATCAAAAATAATTAAACAAATCAACAAAAAATTATTTCTTCAACAAGGTCAAAAACCCTCAACAATGAAATATACAATAATTGAGCCCTTAACCAGATCAACAACAATGAAAAATGAAACAAGGAAAACAACACTAGATTTACATGAAAACCCAATGAGGGAAAAACCACAGTGAGAGTTAACTCACAATATATAAAGCTCACTACTTACAAAAGTTACAACAAGGCTTAGTACCAAAAGACTTGCAAACTAAGGTTAACAACCTCAAGGAAAGATACAAAGGATTGCAGCCTAAAGTGCTGAACTCTAGGGAAAGATACAAGAACCCGATGAGATTCACTGTCTCAGAGTAGGGTACTTGAAGATTCAAAATTTATAACATATATCAACAATACACTCTACTAACTGAGGTGTTAAAAAACATATGATCTATCTTCCACACAATTTCACACTACTTATGTGAGATATTTAATGCACTTCACACACTTTTTAAAAATTTTCAACTAAAATTATCTTTCATTTATATCCACCGCAAGATCAAAAAATATCAATTAGGTTAGCCAAAAAGAAGATAAATAATAATCTCAACAATCCAACCATAAAATATCAATATGGTGCAAAGGATTCCTATCCAGAAGATAGAGAGGACCAAAAAAAATCTTAATACATCTTCTAATGTGATCCCAAATAATTCACCCATCAACACACATCAACTTAATTATGCAACAAGGAAACACATAGCACATAACTAGTTGGCCGAAAAACATACTTTCAAATGATTTTACTCAATGTATTCCACAATAAGATAGTCCAGGACCCAAATATATCTTAACACAACTTCATATGCTGGTGCAAACCCTTAAGCACATAGTGCAAGAAGGATAATGATATTTTTCGGTCAAGCATCCATAAGTAAACTTAGAAGACCAACTCGAACATAATGTAACACCAAAATAAATCAACCATTGATGTGTGGATCACAAAGAGATGTTCCTTGAACATTCAACAACACTTCTAGACATGTATTTCATACTATCATGCCCACTAAAAACTACCACAAACCAAACAAGAGCATAACATTTCATCCCAGAAACACAGAATGCACAACTATGAGATATAGCATTAACACATCGACTAGAACTTAATTGCATATAATATTGAAATTTAGTTTGAAATAGGGTTAATTTTAGTCATCTTAGGTCTAATTTACATTCCAATTGCATTTACAAATATAAAATAGATCATTTAAATCTAAAAATAAATTTAAAATTGTTGATTGCATTCATTTAGGCATCTTGCATATAGCTCAAATAAGTGAAAAAATTACATTGCTTTGTTTCAATAAGGAATCAACATCATTGTTTTTAGATTTTGACATCTCAGAATCAGTCATTTGTTGCATCATAGATTTGAAAATTGCATTTATAATTGTCTTTTATTGCTTGAACATTTTTCGAATTGTTGCATACTTGCATTTTGAATTACATGATCATAAATTGGGAAAATTCTAGAAAACAATTCATTGTCAAACTTGTACACACACAAACTTGAGATCCTTAAACATTATAACAGACTACCAAAATTTGAAATTTATACCAAGCTGTGCATGACATAGTCCCCCTAGGTGATTTAGTCCAACTATTTTTGGCTTAGATTTATGTCAGACCACTATTTCTATGTTTTCTATCTTCTACTACTTTCTGATTTTTGCTTCTAAGTGTTTTTTTATGACTATTTAACAATTTAGTGTTCATAGTGGGTACATCTAGTGTTTTTAAACTTGTATGAGCTTCATGACCTAGTGTCCTATTGCTAATACTTTGGTGAGATGTAGTTGTAGACTTATGACATTTCACATTGTTGTTACATCTATAGTGGATCTTGAGACTTCCAACTCCTTTCACACAAGGTATTGCTAATATCATGCCCATTTTGGAATCTACCCCTATTTCTACCATACCAATGACAACTTCACAAACACGCACCTTTATGGATGTTGATATTGTTGTTCCCCATGTTGTCGGGGATAAATTGAAGCAATTAGACAAAGAATTAGAGGGATTGAAAGACTACTTAAGCACTGAATCCTTAGCAAGACAAACAATTCCTATAGTGGACAACCTAAGGAAACTAATCAATGATTCCCAAGGATTAGAGGTTTTGTGTACCCTAGCCCATATAGTGGATTCCAACATTCCTATTATGGCTATTTATGCTCAAGCTTTGGGATTCACTCAAAACCAAGGAGGAAGTAAAATCTCTCTCTCCACAACTATACCCTCTATTCCTACATACACATTGCCAACTATAACTTCAATGATACAAAAATGAATGACATAAATCCAAGCTTAGGGATTTCAAGTAGGTTCCCTTATAGTTTCATGACATCACATGTGACACCTCAATATTCATCACCTTGTAAACTTGCAACATAGGAGTCCATCAAGCACTTACACAATTCCACTATACTCACCACATTCTCAAAACATGTAAAGAAATGATTCAATCATTAATCAAAATTTTCAAAACATAATCTCACTTCAATAATAAATATCCACATTGAACCAAAATCAAAATGGAAAACCATTGCAATATGTCAAAAAGAGTCCATTATCACTTGAAAGTTTGAAAACACCCATGCTGCAAAATACATAAATACCACGATTTGAGAAGTATAGTGGTAAGGGAGATCCTAATAGTCATAGATCAGCTTATACAACATTGTGAAGTGATTTCATCTTTGAAGATAAGGTCCTAGCTAAACTCTTTCCTAGGTCATTGAAAGACATGGCCTTGGAATGGTTTTTCTCATGTCGAATAAATCAATTCATTCATTCAATGAACTTGTAGATGCATTCCTACATCATTTCCAAGAATATGTAGGTCCACAAATTAAATTAATTGATTTAGTGAGGTACAAACAAGGAAAGAATGAAAATGTAATAGATTTAATAGGGTGATATGACTTAATATACTCATAAATCAATTAGACTCTACTTTATGTTGATGTTCAAAGAGTGTTCATGGGGAATTTTCAAACTAGCATTAGGGATAAGATCTTGTTTATGAGATATCCATCGCTTACACACTTGTGTAGGGATCTTTATGACTATCAAAATTTGGTTAGTCAATATGAAGAAGCATCTTCATCAACTCTTACTAAGAAATATGGATTTGTACCTCAATACAACTATCAACCATTCAAAAAGAAAAACAAGAACTTTATCAAGATAAACACACCTTAAACAACTAACCAAATTGAGCCACAAGTTGCAGCCAGAAGTTCAACTCCATATCAATTTAGGCCAAGTGATAGACAATTTACCCAATTTCCTAATTTACTTCATTCAATCATTTTACAAATTTTGAGCAAGAAACTAATCCAATTATCTCTTATTAGACCCATAGATACAACAAAACCATTATCTCCAAACTTCAACCCACAAGCCTTTTGTCAATATCATCATACAAATGGACATGGCACAAAATGATGCATGCATCTTAAACATTAGAGAAAATGCACAAAGATGGGGGCCAAAAATTGGCTACTCCACTTTTTGGTCCTAAAATAGCAAAAAAATGATCCTGTTATAACAAAAAGCACTCGTATTATGGGTTGGTAGTGACCAAGCCTAGGCTCGATCATTACCAAGCCAAAATGTGAGCACATTATAACATGCTCATGTTATGGTCTGAATTTCAAAAAATAAGAGCGTGTTATAACATACATTTCTTTTTGCATTCAAAATTTTTCTTTTTCTTTTTAGTTTCCCCTTTCTTCTCCTTATATTTCAATGAAACTATATACAAGAAACAATCTTTAAGTTATATTTCCTGTATGTAATTTCAAGATTCTTGAGAGTGGTTTTAGATCTCTAATAGTTATAATATGAATTCTAGTTTTTGGAAGATCTTATAATTTTTAGATAGTCAAATTTCAATAATCAACATGTCAAATTTTAGTAATTAGCAAGTTTTACCATCTCTCTCTATCTCACTCATTGTTTATCCCTTATGCTATAGAAATCTCTCTCTTTCCTCCCCTCTCTACTTCTCTTTATCTCATTATTCTCTCTATCTCCATTTCTCTCTCCTTCCCCCTATACTTCTCTCTACTCACCTTTCTCTCTCCTTCCCTCCCTCATTTCTTCCTTCCCTCCTTCCCTCTCTAATTTTCTCTCTCCCTTCTATCTCTC
>VDFB02000017.1:488572618-488607015 GCA_007258455.2 Sequoia sempervirens
ATTCTATTTTTGTCTATCTCCCCTCCCTCTCTATCTCCCCCTCTCCCTCTCTCTCTATTCATTCATCCCACACCTTCCCTCTATACTTCTCTCTATCTAACCTATCCCTCTCTACCTCTCTATATCCCTCCCTCCTATCTCAATCTCTCCACCTTCCTCCCCCCTCTTTACTTCTCTCTCTCTCTATCAACTCTCTCTTTCCTTCCCTCTCTACTTCTACCTCTCTCCCTCTCTCTCAATCTCCAAAACCATATAAAAAATATCATAAATCCTAATCCCTATACCCTCAACCCTAAACCCTATACACTCAAACCTCATCCATATAGCCTATACCCTCAACCTTATACATTAAACCCTAAAAATTATCCCTCAACCCTAAAATTAAACCCTAAACCATATACTTTCAACCTTAACCATATACCTTATACACTCAACCCTATATAGGAAACCATATACTTAAACCCTAAACTCTACACTCTCAACCCTTAACCCTAAAATTTATACCCTCAAGCATACACCATAGAACCTATACCCAATATCATAAATCCTAATCTATATACCCTATACACTTAACCTTATACCCTCAACCATATACTTAAACCCTAAACCCTAAACCCAATACCCTATACCTCATAACCAAAATCCAAAACCCTAATCCCTATACCCTCTACACTTAACCCTGTACCCTTGAGAACCTAAATGCTATCTCTCAACCCTCAACTCTATACCTTAAACCCTACATGCTTAACCCTCATTGCTATACCCTATACCCTCAACCTTATACCATAAACCCTAAACATTATCCCTCAACCCAATACTCTCAACCATATACCCAATATCCTATACCTTAATCCTTATAACCTATACACTTAACCCTATACCTCAATCTTGAACACTATCCATCAACCCTCAACCCTCAACACTATATCTTAAACCCTACACCCTCAACCCTCATCCCTATACTCTATACCCTCAACCTTATACCCAATATCCTAAACCATAATCCCTATACCATATACACTTAAACCTATGCCTTCAACCTTGAACACTGTCCCTCAACCCTCTATTGGAAGAATGAAGAACATGACCTCTAGGTTTGTTGTCATTGATGCCAACACCATTTGGTAACTGGCTAAGTAAACTATGTGTCTATAATGATCTGATATTTTGATATGGAAATCCTCTTAGTAAAAGGAAATTCTATATTTTTTGATATGTTGCTTAGGAGTGTCAGTTACAACTATAAATGAGCTTTCAACAATTTTGGTTGATCCAGATATGTCATCTAACTGACATAATTTCGACATTCTTTTGGACGACAGGGTTATGAGCTGCTTATCCTATAAATGTTTAAAGTGTTCCTTATTAGGTGTAGGCTGGCCTTTTTTTTTTTTTGTTATGATTTTTATTTTGCTCCAAAAGGACTTTTGATTTAAGCTGACAAATATTTTTGAATTATGCATTCAATTAGGCTGACCTAATTGATGTATAAAGATGAAGCTATATATATGTGTATGGTGGTGATAAGGAGGATGGAGATGAATATAGATGAAGGAATGGTATGGTATATAGTGATACGACAAGTGTTGTAGTGCAAAGGTTTTGACAATTGTTGTATGCTTGCAACCAAAGAAAAAGTTTTGGTATTCTAGAGCCTAATCGGAACTAAGCTTTACACTTAGAAGGTGTACTTAGTTCATCATTTGGAAATGAGCCATACTCTTTTTATCTTGGAGATAATCCATTTTTTATTTACTTCAGGCTATGAGCCTTTCAAGGATAGTGTGTCCTAGTAGTGAGCCATGTAATATCTTATAACTAGTTATAATATATTATGATCTATTCCTCACTATGGTTTTTCTCATTTTGGTTTTTCCACCTAAAAATCCTTGCGTCAATGTGTTATGATTCCTTTTATGTTTTGGTTTACTTTTGCAGCTAGATGTGGATTGATAATTGGATGGTTAGTAATTAATTATGTTAGAAAAATACTGATTCACCCCCCTCTTAGTATTTGATGTATTCAAGAATTGGTATTAGAGCTTGGTTCCTCTAAAAAAATCTTACAACTTGAGGAAGGTATTAGAATTTAAATACATGGCTAACAAAAGCTATTTCGTTCCTTCAGAAGAGAACAGTAGATTTGAGGAACTTCATGCTCTTCTTGAATAATTGGAAAAAAGTGAAGATAAGAAGGAAACTATGAAAGGAAACTTAAAGGAAGCAAATGAATGCATCAAAAAAATAAGAGATCAAATAAAAATGTTTAAGGAAAGACAAAGAATTCAGTGATCAGTTGAAAAAGGAAAATGAAGATATTACGAGACTGAAGGTGCAAGGAGAAGAAAAGAAACAAATTGAGGAATTTCAAAAGGTTGAGATTCAAAATGAAATTGAGTAATGTACAAAGCTTGAACAAGAAGTAGTAATCCTAAGATTTTATCAGGAAAAAATTGAAATCTCATGAAGAAAAAATAAAAATAAGCTCCACAAGTCTTGATGAGTTGATTGCATTTCATAAACCTTCTAAGGATAAAAGTGGTTTAGGACTTGAAGAAGGACAAATATCAAAGGTAAAACTAATTTCAAACAAAGTGGACAATCAAAGGAAGTCTCAAGGCAATATTCATCAAATCAAGAACTAAAGGAGCAATACTGGAAGGATTCTTATTCAACAACCCAATGCTCAAAGTTACCCATATTTTAATGGTTTTTGTTTCTCATGCAATAAATTTGGTCATAGAGCAACAAAATTTAAAGTAGAATAAAATAAAATAGAATGAGTCATAATGTTGCATTCTTTGCTAGACAATGCTTTAACTACAGTAAGTTTGTTCATAGAGCTATCGAATGTAAAAGCTAGATAATGTTGAACAGATTTAATGCTAGTAGAAGGATTCTATCTTTTCAAGGTTATTGTTACACATGCAATATCTTTAGACATAAGGCTAATTGGTGTAGAATAAGGATAAATCCAAATTAGTTTGATCAAAGATATGTTGCGTGCTACACTTGCAACAAACTAGGACATATCTCAAAATTTCATAGGAGCAAAATTGGGAAGAAACTTAATCTAAAACAAAAGTACAAGTCTAAGAAAAAAGTGGATCCTATCAAAGTAAGAAAATAAATGGAAAAAATTTGGAGGAAAAAGGAATAAATTGAGAAAAAGGATGATTCAAATACATCTGTATCTACATTCAATGCAAATACCTCTTCCAAAAGCTAAACCTAACAATGGTTTTAGGGGGAGCAGTTACAAAGAAATCTAAAAGTCCCTTGATATATGAGGTGTCAAGTAGTGACAAAAGGATATGTGATGTGAGTCATCATTCTAAAGGCATTGGAGAAATCTTTGGTAGAAAATAGGCATATCTAGAGAATTGTGCAATCTTTTTCGATTTACAGTGTGTTTCATAAAGTGTTTATTGACTTTAAAAGTTGAAAAGCAATAAATGAGAATTAGGGAAAAGTTCATAAGTAATAAATCAAGAAAATAAGTTAAGGAAAATAAAATTTTTGTAATTGGGAAGAAGTAGTGTAAGTTGAAGTAAGTTGAAGGCGATTTAGAGCACCGTACATCAAAAACCCAATTCTTTACAAGAAAATGTATTCTTCATTATCTAAATTCTATGGATTCTAAGTTGAAGGAACTTTCTATTAAGAATATTCAAGTTGTTTGAGGAGAATGGCCACACCTACTATTGTGGAAATATTTGAGAGACCCCAACCCTAATTTAGAAGATATTTGTGGAAAGTGTATGAAGTAGATCCCATGGGTGCATTCTCACACATTTTGAACAATGTGTTACCCACTAAAGACACAAGAAAATATATTCATGGGCAGCTAGAATAATTCAATCACTAAGTGCTTAAGAATTTATAGGATAATTAGCTGACAAGAGATGATCTATTGCTTAAGCTAGAATATGAAAACATAGTTTGAATGAAGCCAAATGTTTGGAATTGGTTTCCAAACTTTTCTAGTGAGAGTGAGGTGAAGTTTGTTAGAATGGCCCTTAGTAGGGCTCATAGAAAATTTTTGTTTACAAATGTACCAGGTGTTATCAATAAGGAGGCAATTCAACTAGTAATTGGTCTTTGCAATACCGGATCCATTCTAGTTCTAAAGGTGATGAAAAATGATGGATTCACAAGGTTGAATGGTGCTACATTTGATGGAAGAGATTCAACTACAAACTCTATTGCAAACCTTACCATCAAGTATGCCGCCTACATGATTGGGCATAAAATCTATTTCACCAATTGGGTAAATTCTGTATCTACTATGACAATTCACATTGCATATGAAATCATGGTGAATGGAAAGATTTTGATCTTTGTGAGTTGCTTAGGCCACAACTTATGGAAAACCTGAGTATGACTAAGTCAAAGAAACATCTCTTTAAATTTGACACTTTAATTGTTTGTTTGTTGTTTTATTTCCTAAGGCAGTTATCAAGAAGAAAAGGTATAAAATGGGAAAGCCACAAGCCGGTTGCACATCATATTTTTGATCATTTGCATAGTATAGGAAATTTCAAGGCACAACACAATGCTATAATTGCTTACTTTGTAGTATTTTAGAATGAAATACATGAAAGAGATAGGATTCCAAGGAGTCTAGTGAATAAATATGAGGAGATAAATTTTCTTGTAACTATAGATGAATGCAATATAGAGGTTGTTTAACCCAGAATTCAATGGATTGAACCACTAGGATATGCGATTGATGAACAAATGGTAGAGAGGTACATTGAAATTTTGTTGAGAAATCCTAAGGACGCCTCCCTACCTAGGCATGGAACATTTGAGGAGAAATCCAATGATTTACATTTAGAGGCTACCACATCTAAAATAAGAAAGAAAATTGAAGCTTTATTCCAAGGAAAAAATTTACCTTAGGATGATATAGAACAACTAAAGGAGGCCCTTGATGAAAGAAAAGATAAATTTGTTGAACTGCCATCCAGACCCAGGAAATCAAGAAGACTATCTTACAGTGCTACACCAAAAGCTATCTCTAGTACTGCAATTTCCAGTACTACTAATATTGAGAAGAGAAAGAGGAAAAAACAAAGTCCCCATGCATCAATTAATGTTGTTGCTCCTACCAGTCCTAGTACTTGAGCATCTAAGAGAAATGTCATACCACCTATTGTACCATCTATTGCTTCAGGAAGAAGAGTAAAACAAAAGGCCAATAGGAAAGAAAATTTGAGTGATGTTGTTTAGGAAGAAATAGAACTTAGCATAGAAGAAGAGCATCAACTAAAAGGAAACAAAAGGATTAGTAGCTCCTATGAAGAAGCTGAAACTAGATTTGATATCTCCATTGATGAATAAACAGAGGAAGAGGAGGATAATTACTAAATCCATGTACATAAAAAGAAGAATGAAGAAGGCTCATCTCCTCTGGTAATTGATCAACTATCCCTAGATCTAGGAGCCTTGGTAAATAATATAATTGAGAATTATCTCATGCCAACTATTGAGTTGTATGATAAATTCAATGATGAAGGGAAGGAAGCCATTACAAATGCATTTATTCAGTATATAATTATTTGTAATGTAAGTATGGAGACCATACAATCCAAATTAAATAAAAATGTCTAAGAAGAATTAGTACATAGAAGGAAAGAGGCTATGAGTGCTCAAGATAAGATGAGAAGTGATGCTATAAATTCTTGTGGTTTATCTTTCTTTGAGATAGAAGTTACCAATCTATTAAAAGAATGATCTACTCTATTTGGAGTCAAGCATAGAGTTAATATGTTAATGACTAATGAGCAAGAGAATATGGAAAAGGTGAGATAAGAAACCCAAGATGTAATTAGACATCTAGCAAGAGTTATGGGACAAGAATCAACTCTTCATCCCATACAACTCAAGCACAAATACATATTGATGCTACAAAAGTGATGGATAATCTAGTCTTGGAGACTATTGGTGACATACATGGAGATGCAAAGCTCTTTCCCCTCTGATTGGCATATAAGAGACAACTATTAGAACATTAGGTGATCAACATAAAGATCATATTGTTGATAAGAAACCTGAACATCAAGAATATACTAGAAACAAGGATGAGAAAAAAAAAGATGAAAGTGAAGGGAGTAAGGACAAAAAGAAGGATAATGACAAGGATGATAAAGATAAAAGGGAGAAAGAAAATAGAGACAAATCCTATGGAAATTCATCTAGAGAAAAAGAAGAAAAAGAAAAGGAAAAAGAAGAAAAGAAGAAAGAGGAAGAAAAGAAAGCTATTCTAGTTGAGAAGAGCAAAGGAGAAATTCCCAAAGGTTCTGAGTTGTCAAAGCCATCCTGAGAATCATCAAAAATACCCTTAAAGGTCTTATTTCAGGGAAAACTATATTTCAACCTATGCTTCTACCCTAGATAGTTAAGCTTCCATTGCATCTAGGTTATGTGTACTTGACCAAGATTACACCAAGTGACAAAATAAAACTAAGTGGCAATTTTCTTAGGTCTGTCACATAGGAAGATACCAATTCATATCAAAAAGGAAATGAATTTATAAATAAAACTTTTAAGGCTTTATAGGAGATAGTCCCGGTGTTACAACTGATAACTCTTTAGCTCCAATTGAAAATACAAAGCTTATAGTTGATTTAGTCAAAGAGTACACATCTAACCTCAAGGTATATACTCTAAAAGAAGTGGAGTTGAGTTTTCTATAGAAAATACTATTGTTTCTACAAGACAAGTGTACAATTGCATGTGATAGGGCTTTGAAAACTTTGAAAGAAGTAAGAGAATGTGATGAGGAAGCCCAAATACTATTTTTTTGTTGTATGAAGTGTCTTGAAGCTACTCGAGGTATCAAGGATTTAATAGACTCAATTGAGTCTCAAATTGTAGATGCCTCTAGAGATTATAAGGTTACAAATGATAGAAACTATGTTGGATGGGTTTCTATTGTAGATCTTCAAAGAAAAAAATTGATCTTGCGGAAGTAGAAAGAAGATTCTATGAGACGATATGCCCATCTTGGAGACCTAGTTATGTCCAAACATGTCTCTATATCAAACACATTGATGGAAGCAAAAAAATAGAGAAAATGAACATTGTTTCATCCATTCTGGAAGGAGAAAATTCCTAGTGGAATTAAAATCTCCACACAAAAAAATTTCTAGGGAAAAAGGAGTCTGGGATGATGGAAAGTCAGCTTGGGAAGTGATTCTCAAGGAGTTATAGGGTGCACCCAATTCCTGATTTGAAGTTTTTTATCTTTTCACAATCCTTTGTCCTTGATATCAAAGGGGGAGAAGAGAAGATTCTGTATAAATAATGTTATGTTATGTTTTGGTGTTCCTGTATATATGATAGGGGGAGTTGAGTATGTTAGTCTTGCACAATATTTTGTTTTAAAGAAAGCCTCATTTTTGGCACATGTTGCCATCAATGACAAAGGGGGATATTGTTGGAAGAATGAAGAAGGTGACCTCCAAGTTTGTTGTCATTGATGCCAACACTATTTGGTAATTGGCTAAGTAAACTATGTGTCTATACCAATCCAGTATTTTGATCCAAAAATCCTCTCAATAAAAGGAAATTCTATGATTTTTGGATATGTTTCTTAGGAGTGTAAGTTACAACTATAAACAAGCTTTTCCACAATTTTGGTTGATTCGATTGTGTCATCTAAGTGACAAAAGTTTGGAATTATTTTGGCTGATAGGGCTATAAACTACTTATCTTATAAATGTTTAAAGTGTTCTTTATTAGGCTCAGTTTGACCTAATTTGTGTTTGTTATGATTTGTCTTGTGAGCCAAAAGGACTTTTGATTTAAGCTGATAAATATTTTTAAATTATGCATTCAATTCGGCTGACCTAATTGATGTATAAAGATGAAGCTATATATACATGTGTGTGTGTGTGGTGATTAGAAGGAGGATGAAGATGAATATATATGAAGGAAAGGTAGTGTATATAGTGATGTGACAAGTGTTGTAGTGCAAAGGTTTTTATAGTTGTTGTATGCATGTGATCAGAGCAAAATTTTTGGTATTCCAAAGCCTAACTAAAACTGATATCTACACTTTGAAGGTGTACTTACTCAATCCATCATGTTGTAGTAAGCCATACTATTTTTATCTTGGAAATAATCTATTTTGTATTTACTTTAGGTTGTGAGCCTTTCAAGGATAGTGTGTCCTAGAAGTGAGCCATCTAATATCTTGTAACTAGTTATAATATATTGTGAGCTAATTCTCACTGTGGTTTTTCCCATTTTGGGTTTTCCACTTAAAAATCTTAAAATCAATGTGTTATGATTCCTTTTATGTTTTGGTTTACTTTTGTAGCTAGATGTGGATTGATAATTGGATGGCTAGTAATTAATTGTGTTAGTAGAATATTGATTCACTCCCCCTCTTAGAATTTGGTGTATTCAACACTCTCAATCATATACATTAAACCATAAACCCTACTCCTTCAACCTTCAAAAGGGGAGAGAAAGAGGTGTGAGGGAGGGAGGAAGGGGAAGAGAAGGGGGGGGGAGAGAGAGAGAGAGAGAAAGAGAGAGAGAGAAGGGTGAGATATAGATGAGATAATGAGAGAGAAAGAAGAGAGATAAAATGGTGAGATAGAGATGAGAAAATGAGAGAGAGAGGTGAGATAGAGAAAGAGACACTAAGATACATTGAGAAAAAGGTAAAGGGGAGATAAATTAAAGAGGGAAGGAGAGGTAGAGGTAAAAAGAACATAGGGATGGAGAGAGGGAGGGAGAGAGAGGGATGTTAGAGATGTGAGATAGAGAGAAATAGAGAAAGAAAGTGGGAGGGAGTGATGGAGGGAGAGCTAGGTAGAGAGGGATATGTTAGATAGAGAGAAGTAGAGAGAGAGATAGAGATAGAGGGAAGGAGGTAGGGTGGGAGAGAGAGAGGGGATGAAGGGAGAGGTAAATAGGGATAGGTTATATTAAGAAAAGCAGGGAGAAATAATAGTGATATAAAGAGAAGGAAAGAGTGAGAGGGAGAGAGAGAATGGTGAGAGAGAGAGGTGAGATAAATATGAGTAGAGAGGGAATGAGAGGTAGAGAGAGATAAAGAGAAGTAGTGAGAGAATGAGGAAGGGAGGGAGAGAGGTGAGATATATAGTTTTAGAGGGAGTGGTAGGGAGTGATGGATGGATAGGTAGGTAGATAGATGGACTAGGGAGATAGAGAGTAGAGAGGGAAGGAGAGAGTGGGAGTTGAGAGAGGTGAGATAAAGTGAAATAGAGAGAGTGTGGTAGGGAGTGATGGAGGGATATGTAGGTAGAGAGAGGTAGAGGGGAGATATAGCGAAGTAAAGAGGGAAGGATAGAGGGAGTGAGAGAGATAGGTGAGATAGAGAGAAACAAAGAGAGAGTGATGGAGGGAGAGTTAGGTGAGAGAGGGAGAGGGGAGATAAAGATAAGTAGAAAGGGAAGGATATGTAGAGAGAGAATGAGGAATGGATGGAGAGGTAGGGAGGGAGAGAGAGATGTGTAGAGAGATATTGGTAGGGATTGATGGATGGAGAGGTAGGTAGAGAGGGATATGGAGATAGAGGTTATATAAGGATGAAGAGATTTAGGGAAAGGTATGGAGGGAGAGAGAGAGAGGGGTAGAGATTTATGGAGGGAAAGGTAGGTAGAGAGTGGGAGAGGGGAGATAGAGAGAAGTAGAGAGGGAGGGAGAGGTAATGAGGGAGAGATAGAGGTGTGTGAGAGAGAGAGAGAGAGAGAGAGAGAGAGAGAGAGAGAGAGAGAGAGAGAGAGGTGACATAAAGAGAATTATAGAGGGAGAGAGAGATACAGAGAAGGATGGATAGGTAGAGAGGTGGTTCTTGAGCTCAAGGGAGAGAGATAGATAAAAGGATGGAGATAGTGAGAGAGAGGTCTAGAGTGTAAGGGATAAGTAATGAGTGAGATAGAGAGATAAATAAAAATGATACACCTTGTTGCTTATTGAAATTTAACCTCCTGATTACTAAAATTTGACATGCTGATTATTGAAATTTGATAGTAAAAAGAATTATTTGATCCTCCAAAATATAGAATTTGTATTATAACTCCTAGATATCCAAAACCACTCTCAAACTTCTTGAAATTGTATAATTGAAATATAACTTAGTGTATAAGAATGTAAACGTCCATATGCAAATTTTTTATTTCATGTACATATAGTCTCAACAAAAGACAAGGAAAATAAAGAGAAAAAAGAGAAGGAAAAATTTTCAATATAGAACAAAACACGCTCACATTTTTTTCTGCATTGACAAAATGTAAGCAGGTTATAACACGCTAGCATTTTTTCCTTCTTTAGGAGTTCCCAAGCCTGTGGCTTGAATTTTCTTTAGATTTTGAACCAAAAGGCTTGGATTGCTTCTCTAATGCCAAAAAATGTGTTTTTGCATATTCTAAAAAAAATCATATAATCTCATTTGTGTTCCCCATCGGGTTTGCATATGTTTTAAGGCTAAGTAAACAAGACACCTAGGAAATGTTAAGCTCTCTCTTAGCTATCTAACAATGTAATTTTTTTCACATTTTGAATATGTTGAGGCTTTCATCTTTAATTTATTTTTTTGGTGTGAAGTGGGGTTAGTGGAAAATAAAAATGAAATCAAATAAGTGTTAGAATTCACAAAACCAAAAACAAGAAATGATCAAATCCCACTTACAAATTAAATTGAATGCATATTGGCTAGACATCAACATATATTAATGATAAATCAATTCAAAACATGAAATAAAACCATGTGAAAACCTTGCATTCCATTTTAATGCTTGATGGTATGTTGGATTTCTCAATCAAGAAGCTCCCATTATTGAAAAAGCATGAAACGATGAACTAGATGATGATAATTTCTCAAATTCTCAATGATATGAATGTGATCAAGAATTAAAAGTTTCTAGGTGATGACAATGAAGGAATGAAGAATGTTTTATAGATTTCCAAGATTATGATCAACGTTTTAGATTAAACTTCAAGACCCATGAAAGAAAGTGTATGAAGGAAGATGAAGGATTTTTTGGAATATTGAAGAAAGGAATGAAGGTGTTGTCATTGATTTCAATTGGTCAACTACTTTTCTACTAGTTGTTGTTTGCTATATATCTTGAGGATATTGTATTTAGTTTTTGATTCGGTATTTTTCCTTGTGTTCATGTGGTTTAGATATGTTGGTCATGATTGTTGAAGTTTGTTTTGGCTATTGTTTGTTGTGAAGTTTGAGTTGTGCTCACAAGTTTTGAACTATGGTTTTCTATGTTTTGGTTGAGGTCCAAGAGAAAAGTTACTAGTCTAGATTTATCTTTGATGAAGTTATAGATATTTAGTTTTGAGCTTAATTGTTCTATGTGTTTTACATTGGTTTGGCCAACCTTATGTTAAGCACTATATTTGAAGTTATTGAAGCAGGTTGGATCTATTTTTGGGTCCCAGTGAAGCATGTGTTTGGGTCATCCTCATTCTAATTCCACCCTAGGGTGTTTTGGTGTTAACCTAATTTAAATTTGAAGTTGGATGGCTAACTTCGTATCTTTTTGAAGGTTGAAGATAGTATAAATACTGGATGAGCTAGTAACAAAAAAATGTACAAAGGAAAAGAGGGAAGATAAGTGAAAGATAAAACATGAATTTAATGTTATTAAGAAAGTGTGTGTGAGTTGTGTGTGGTAGATCAGTTGGAAGCTTAATGCCAATTTTCTAGATGCAATGAGCAGAAGGAGAACTCTATCATTCATGCAAGTTGATCAAGTAACTATGGTGGAATCCTTTGTTGCATTGACATTATAATCTCTTTGTAGAAAGTATTATTTTTCTTCTTTGTATCTCTATAGCAGTGAGCCCTTTGATTTGTAGCCATGTGGACAGTGAGTCTAGAAAATGAGTCCTTATTTCAGGCAGTGAGCCTTGTTTTAGGGAGTGAGCATTATTTCTTAGGCAGTGATCCTTTCTATAATTAGTTTTGATATTCTCTATAGTGTGAGTTAATCCTCACCATGGTTTTTCCCTCATTGGGTTTTCCACATAAATTTGGTGTTATTGTGTTGGATTTGAGTTTTTGCATTGGTATTTGATGATTAATCATTTAAGCAGTTTTAAGTATTAGTTCTGGTGATTGAATTAAAGGTTATTATATGTGACAACTAATTCATTCCCCCTCTTAGTTGTCCTATTCAACAATTGGTATCAGATCTTGGTTGTTTGGTGAAGAGAATAACCGCTTGAGGAAATTCCAGGATGGCTACCAAGATGGTCTTTGATTATTCGAGTTTTGATGGAACTAATTATGGTATCTGGAAATTTTTGATGGAAGAATATCTGGAGTATTATGAATATGATGTGGAGAAATATCATAAGAATCCCTACACTCCTCCTGCTAATGGTATGAGTACACACAAAGAAATCAGAGCAAATGAAGTGAATAATAAGGTAAATTTCATCTTGAAGAATAGTCTAGTACATTATGAGTTGATTAAGGTTTAGAATTTGAAGACAACTAAGGAAGTCTAGGATGCTTTAGAAAGGGAGCATGATGGTGATGAAAGGGTTAAAGAGGTGAAATTACAAAATTTGGAAAGACAGTTTGATCTTATACATATGTTTGAAGATGAAAATGTTGAAGCTTATTTATAGAGATTGGATGAGATAGTGGTTGGAATGCAATCTCTTAGCGCTGCTATAAATGAAACTAGGATTGTAAAGAAGATTCTCATAAATCTTCCTAATGCTTACAGTGAGAAGGTGAGTGCTATTAAGCAAACTATAGATTATAATACTTGTACTAAGGATTTTTTTTAGGATTTTTGACATCTTATGAGATGAGGAAGCCAAGTCTAAGAAATGGAGGCAAAACAAAGATTGCTTTTAAACCTACAAAATTTGAAGATCCGAATGAAGAAAAAATTGATGAAATAGAAGCTAACCTTGTAAGAAGAATGAGAAAAGGTTATGATAAGTATGAAGTTCTGTTTTCCTTTAAATTATTTAGTTATGGAGAAATATGTCATTATGCCGCAAAGTTTCTGGAAAGAGCTAAAAGGAATAAACAAAAATATGAGAAGGAAAAGAAAGGAAAGAAGATTGACATAGCTTACTATGTGAATGAGAATGCTAGTATTTTAGATGAAGATTTAGAATATGAAGATCCAGATGACAATGAATGGTAGTATTTTAGATGAAGATTTAGAATATGAAGATCCATATGACAATGAATGCTTGATCTTGGAAATTAAGGATGAGTCTACTTCTACTAATTGAAAAAATAGGTGAAGAAAAGTCCTTTGGAGAAGGAGAAGAAGAAAGATGATGGTGTGGTTATCTTTTCCCTACATGCTAAACAAGAAAATAATTTTTGGGTAGTTGATAGTGCTTGTTCACATCACATGACTGATGATAAGATTAAGTTTTTAAAACTTGAGAAATATGATGGAGGATTGGTTATGTTTGGAGATGATACTGGTGCTAAAATTTGTGGAATAGGTTTAGTAAGTTTTGATGGAAAGCATCATACTAATGATGTTTACTATGTCAAGGGTTTGAGGAATAATTTTTTGAGTGTTGGTTAGATGTACTAAAAAGGATATGATCTTGTGTTTAAGGATGAGAAATGTGAGACTTGGAAAGGATTTGAAACATTGATTGCTACAAGAAAGGAATTTTAAGGGAATATTTATCAACTTAAGGGTGTTGATGGATGATGTTTTATCACTTAGATAAATGATAGTTTGTTATGACATAAGAGAATCTTTCAAATCAATTTTGATAACTTGGAAAGGATTAGTGTTCAAGCCATGAGAGATCTATCAAGAATTAATGCTATTTGTAGGAATTTCTAGTTTGTGAAGCAAGCAATAAATCATTATAGAGAACAATCTACTACTGGACTACTATATTTAGTTCATATAGACCTCTATGTCCTATGAGAGTGTAAAGTCTACTTGGTGAAAGGTACTTTATGCTTTTAATTGATGATTATTCTAGATATACATGGGTTACATTTCTTAGAGAGAAATAAGACACATTAGATAGATTCAATGCATTCAAGGATATGGTTGAAAATGAAGTGAATTTGAAGATAAAATCCTTAAGATTTGACGAAGGTGGAGAATTCACCTCCCATGAGTTCAATATGTTTTGTGAAGTGCATGGAATAGAGAGACAATTATTTGCTCTAAGAACTCCTTAGCAAAATGGTGTTGTTGTGTATTTCCAAAAATTGTATACTCTTGAAGAAAGAGACAATTTTGTTGTAAATCTAGGTCCTAATTTAGGCACCTTCCATCAATCACCCCTTAAAATTGCATTTATAGGCCCCTAATACTCATGATTTTGGACTTTGATGCCTAATTCACCCATGAAACCACTTAAATCTTGATAAATATGATTAAAATCACTCAAATTTTGTGAAACCCACCAAAAATATTCCATGTAGGACTAAGTCTCCTAGAAGGTGGTGACTTAGTCCCTTTTGTGGTATTTTCCACTTTTGAGTGGGAATTTCATTAATTCAATTTAATTTTTCAATGGATGTCGGCCTCTTAGGTCTAAATAATGGGAAAATTAGGTGTTGATGCTTACAAATACACATTTTAAGTCATTTTTCACATCTCCTAGTCATCTTTACAAAGAAAAAATCAAAATTCAAGAGAAAACGTATCTTTCACAAGAAGATTCAATAGCATTTTACAATAAAGTTGAAGCTTAAGGGAAACAAAATAGGGTTTTTCTAGGTCTTCAAGCTCACTTCTTGTTCAAGATCTCACATTGCAAAATATTGACCATGGATTCCTATGGTGAATCATGGAGAAATCTAGGTTGAAGAGGTACAACTAGCCATCAAATCACACCTAATGACATGTTTTCAAAGTGATTCCATCTTCCATGTTTGTCTTATTTTTAGATTTAAGGTTTGCATTACATTTCACATATCATTGAAATTAATTTGAAGTGTTGTATGTTTTCTTGAATTGAAGTCTTGTATCATTCAAATTCCATTTAATCATCTCATTCTAGCACATTAGAATAGGGTTTGATCTCATTTTCAGTTTTTCCTAGTCTTAGACACATTTAGGGCTAGGGTTTATGTAGATTTGATCTTCCACAAAGTTTAAATACCAACTGGGGGTTTGACCAAGGAAAATCCCCCATTAGAAACCAATTTATCTTCTATTTTGCAAGGTTTTTTCCAAGATTCAGATCCGGATTTCTATCAAAAAGTAGAGTGCAGGTTGTGGGATTTTGTTTCCACTTTTGGATTTGCAGAAAATCCAAAGTGGACTAGGTTGCCCATAGTGGAAAATTAGTCCCATTGCATTTATTTTCAATTTTTTTTACAGATTCAAATACCCTTTTTGTTGAAACAACTTCCTAGACAATTTCCTTGTTTAGGGACTAAGTCACCCAGCCTGGTGTATGTGTCCCAATTGCCTCAAAAATTAGAATTTCTAGAATTTCAGTGGCCTCTGCAACTTGCAGTATGTTCCTCATCAATTTCCAAGTTCATAGTTCCCATTATACATCCTTTTTTTATCATTTATTGCATTCATTTTACTTTTTTTTCATATCACACCATGTTTTCAAACAAGTTACTTTTCTTATGTTTTACATCATTAGATCATTTTCAATTTTAGATCAGAGTATTAGGAAATCTTAATTATGAATAATACATCTCATTAACATAGAATTTGAGTGTAAACCCTTGCATTTTTGTCCCCATCCAATCCCCTTTCTCCTTTTAGGTGAAAAACCCTAGGAGGAGCAAAGCATTGTGAGGGAAAAACCAAAATCATCATTTACATGTTGAAAGGAATAATATAATAGTTCAAGAGGTTGCTAGATCAATAATAATTGAAGTTGGATTAATAGAAGTTTACTGGAAAGAAGTTATTCATACTATTGTATATGTGTTCAATCGAGTTCAAGCAAGAGAAAACAATACAAAGACTCCTTATGAGCTATGGCACAAAAGAATTCCTATAGTTAAATATTTCAAGGTATTCAAAAGAAAATGCTATATCAAAAGAGATGAAGAAAATTTGGGCAATTTTGATGAAGGAAGTGATGAAGGAATATTTCTTGGATACTCTACTAAAAGAAAGGCATATAGATTTTTCAATAAAAGAGTAAGAAATATTGTAGAGAGCTCGAATGTGAAGGTTGATGAGATAGTGAAGAATTCTATTGATATTGATGGATATGTGTCTGATGAACATTATTGTGAAAGAATGGAATAAATTGTGGAAGAACAATATAGAGATGAGAAAAAGAAGTTGGATGAACAAAATGAAAGAGAAGAAAATGCTCTAGTAATGTCCCCTAGGACACCAAAATATGTACAGAGGAATCATTCAAAATATTAGATTATTGGCGACAAGAAAAAAGGTGTGTTAACAAGAAGCAAAGCTATTACTGAAGTAAATTTGTGTTTATTCTCTGAGATTGAGCTGAAGACATAAGTGAAGCCTATAAATATGAACATTGGAAGAAACCAATGAAAGAAGAACTTTTGTAGATTGAGAAGAATCAAACTTGGGAATTGGTCCCAAGGCTAGCAGATAAAAATATCATTGGATCAAAATGTGTATTTATAAATAAGTTGAATGAGAATGGAGAAGTTGTCAAAAACAAAGGAAGGCTTGTGTATAAAGGCTACTCACAAGTAGAAGGCATAGATTTTCAGGAGAATTTTTCCCCAGTTGAAAGAATGGAAGTTGTAAGTATGTTCTTGGAATTTGTTGCTTATAAATATTTCAAAGTATATCATATGGATTTCAAGTCAAAATTTTTGAATGGTGAGCTGGAAGAATAAATTTACATCAAACAACCAAAAGGATTTCAGTTAATGGAAAAATCAGATATAGTGTACAGATTGAAGAAAGCTTTATAAGGATTGAAGCAAGCTCCTAGAGCTTGGTATGCAAGGTTAGATAAGTATTTGATTTAGCAAGGATTTAACAAAGGTATTGTATACGGTAATTTGTACTTTAAGATTGAAAATGAAAAAAATATTGATTGTAGTTGTAAATGTTGATAACATTATCTTTGGAGGAAATGAAAATATGTGCAAGATGTTTTTGAAAGAGATGTAGAAAGAATTTGAAATGTCTATGTTTGGGGAGATGAATTTCTTTCTTGGGTTACAAATTAATCAAATAGAGAAAGGAATTTTCATTTCACAGTCTAAGTATGTGAGAGAGATATTGAAGAAGTTCAAGATGGATGTTTCCAAAATAGTAAGTGCTCCTATGGTGACTGGTTACAAATTGGGTAAAGATGTTGATTCACCTAAGGCTGATTAGAGAAAGTATAGATCTATGATTGGTGGATTACTGTATTTGACTGTTACTAGACCAGATATTATGTATGTGGTCTGTATTATGGCTAGATTTCAAGAAGATCCAAAGGAAACACATGTTGTTTCAGTTAAAAAAATATTCACATATTTGAATGGCACTCCAAATTATGGATTGTGGTATCCTAAAGATAGTGAATTTACACTTAGGGCTTGTACAGATGAAAATTGGGCTATATGTGTAGATGATAGAAAGAGTACAAGTGGTAGTGCATTGTTTCTTGGATGAAAATTGGTGGCATGGTTGAGTAAGAAACAAGATTCAATCTCTTTGTCTACTACTAAAGATGATTATATTGCTACTACATGTTGTTGTACACAAGTTCTATGGATGAAATAGACATTGAAAGATATCACAGTTCTATATGATGATCCTATTTCTATCTTTTGTGATAATACAAGTGCAATTAAAATTTCAAATAATCCTATGATGCACTCGAGGATGAAGCATATATCTATCAAATATCATTTCTTGAGAGAGAAGGTCATAGAGAATGAATTCAAACTTGAGTATGTTTTGACAAAGGATCAATTTGCTAATACATTTATGAAGGCTCTTCCTAAAGATACTTTTGAGTATCTCCAAGAGAAGTTAGGGGTTATTTCCCCTCTTTTCACAAAATAAGATGCATTTGGAGATGCATCAATCTAGTGGATTCATGGTTCTATCTTTTTGGACTGATGTTCTAGTGGCTACCTCTCAGGGGGAGAAGGTAGTTTCAAGTGTTGTCATTATGAAGTATTTTGTTTTCATGTCAAAGGAAGATTCAATGAACATATCTTTTTCCTTCGCCATTAATGTCAAAGGGGGAGAGAAAGCGTGTGAAAAGGAGAAAAAAAGATAATGATAGAAAGTAGGTAATGAAGAAGATGATCTTTTGAGGGGGAGAAACAAAATGAAAAATCTTGAGAAGTATATTTAGATTTGGTATGGTGTCTTTGATGGTTTTTCACATGATGTGTTGACATCAATGACAAAGGGGGATACTCTTTCCAGATTGAACAAAGGAATGAAGGTGTTTTCATTGATGTCAACTATTCAACTAGTTGTCTACTAGCTGTTGTTGGCTATATATGTTGAGGATATTGTATTTAGTTGTTGATCCAATATTTTCCCCTATGTTTGTGTGGTTCAAATATATTTGTCATGATTGTTGAAGATTTTTTTGGTTGTTGGTTCATTGTGAAGTTCGAGTTGTGTTCACCAGTTGTGAACTATGTTTTACTATGTTATGGTTGATATTTGAGAGAAAAGTTTTTGGTCTAGATTTATCTTTGATGAAGTTATAGATGTTTAGTTTGCATTGAAGATATTTTTGGTTTTTGGAAGTTTTGAGCTTTATTTTTCTATGTGTTTTACACTGGTGTGGATGACCTTGTGTTAAGCACTATCTTCGAAGTTGATGAAGTGTGTTGGATCTATTTTTGGGTCCTAATGAAGCATGTGTTTGGGTCACCCTCATTCTAATTCCACCCTAGGATGTTTTGGAACCGACCTAATTTGAATTTGAAGTTGGATGGTTGACTTGGTATCTTTTTCAAGGTTGGAGATAGTACTGTATACCTTGGAATCTATCCTATTCTAGTGCATAAAATAACTCAAAATATGAATGATAAAGAAAACCAAGGACACCTCAAGATTAGCCAAAAGAGAGTGACAAAACAATAAGGAAAATAGATAGCACAAGACAAATGGTTTTACCTTCCTTGTTGTTGATACCCCTTTGATTTTCCCTTGCTTAGAATGATATGTGTGCTCCTTGATGGCTCTTGATGTGGCTAAAATGGAGGATTTTACTATGTGCTTGGATGTGAATGCAAGTGGATGTAATTGTAGGCTAGATGAGTGCACAAAATGGCAGCATGTAGTTGCAAAATGACTAAGTGTTGAAAATGCCCTTGAGGAGGGGGTATTTATAGGAGAACTTGAATTCTCTAGAGAATTCAATGGTTGAGATTGATCCAACAAGGTCAATATGAAGGGCTAAGGTGAGTTGAGGACTCACAAGCCCTCACATTTTGACATGTGGATTATGAAGTGGATAAAGGTAGGATGATGTGGAGGTGAGGTGGAAGAGAGGTACATGAGGTGGAGGAAGGACAAGTACCTTGCAAGTACATTGGGAGATGGGAAGAATCTTGGGTGAATAAAAGTGAATTAAAAATTCACAATGATTGGAAGAATCTGGTGGATAAGACAATGTTCCCACAAGGTGGGAGTTTGTCACATGTGACTTGATGTGACAAGTCAAATATTCTAGAAGGTGCATGGGAAAAGGTTATTCTAGAAGGAATAAAATGTGAAGTAAAAATTCACATGGGAAGAGAGGAGCCTAGGGTGAATAAAAGGAATTAAAAATTCCTTGGGAGATGGGGAGAGTTGACCAAGGTACTAATTAGGTTTAACTAATTAGTAATTAGAGGATAATTAGGGGTTAATGTGGATTAGAAGCCAATTTGCAAAAGTTGGAGGATGTGACACATCCTAATCAAGGATTAGTCATGTGCACATCCTTAATGAAGAGATTAAGAGATGGATTAGGATTAGATGAAAATGACATGTGAGGAATTAAATAAATGTAATATTTATTTAATTCATTTGATGAAAAGGGGATTAAGAAGGGTAAGGTATTTAATTATTAATTAAATACCTTAGGGATTTGGCATAATTAAAGATTTTAACTAAATAATAGTAATATTACTTAATTAACTCCGATAAGAGGATGCTTAGATGAAAAGTGATAAATTTGGATAAATTAAGTGTCCAAATTTGGATGTCTACAAGTACAAATACAGGATGAGCTAGCGATGAAAAATGTACCAAAATAAAAAGAAGGAAGATAAGTGAAAGAGTAGACATGATTTTGATGCTATTCAAAAATTGTGTGTGAGTTGTGTGCGGTAGATCATTGTGAAGCTTAATGATGAGTTTTTGGATGTAGTGAATAGAAGTCGAACTCTATCATTTGTGCAAGTTGATCAAGTAATTGTGGTAGAATCCTTTGTTGCATTGAGATTGTAGTCTCTCTTTATCAAGTCTTCTTTTTCTTCTTTGTTTCTTTATGGTAGTGAGCCCTCCGGGTTGTAGCCCTATGGACAATGAGTCCTTATTTCAAGCAAAGAGTCTTGTTTTAGGCAGTGAGAATTTTTGTAATCAATTTTCATATTCTGTATAGTGTGAGTTAATCCTCATTGTGGTTTTCCCTCATTGTGTTTTCCACATAAATCTGGTGTTATTGTGTTGGATTTGAGTTTCTGCATTGGTATTTGATGATTAATCATTTAAGTATTTTTAAGTATTAGTTTTGATGATTGAATTAAAGGTTAAAATATGTGACAAATGATTCAACCCCATCTAAGTTGTCCTATTCAATAGGATTAAGATTAATTTGAACTCAAAATATCTCCAAAATTTAAGGAAATTGGTTTAAGATATTTTGAAATGAAGGGTGAATATTAGATTGAGAAAATGAAGGGGCGAGGATGAATGCAATATTTTATAATATTTGAAAAATAATATTCCATGGAAATATTCCTTTGAGAGGGAAATTAGGGCAATTAAATAATTAAATATTATTTAATTATGGAGGATTAGTATACTCTTTATTAAAAATAAAAATATTCCATGCATGTGGGATGGGAAGTTGGTGCAGAGCACCTTGTTGCTCCAACTAATGAAGTTGGTCTAGATAGGTTTATAGAGTCATAAAAATGTTAAATAATTCCATGTTGGGCCATTTTTTATTATTTTGTAGACATTTGAGTCATGGTTTGGTCATAGGTTAAATATTGCTTAGTTCACAAAAGTTGTCAATTTGAAAATATTGTAAAATTGCAAAATTTGAAAAATGGAGGGAAGCCCAATAGTCATGGGTAGTTGTAAGGTAGTTTAGGAATTTTAGGAATTTTTAATCATTGGGAGGATTTTTAAATAATTGTGATCCTTTTTTATAAGGTTGTTGAAGAAATTGGAGAAGAGAAATCAATAAAAGATCACCATTTTCTATTATTTCTGTGTAATTTCTTCATTAACAACCTGTGTATGGTTCTGTACAGGTTGTTGTTCATCCAAAATGTAATTGAATTGATAGATATAGGTTTTTTCATCACTTTAAAGTTAATTTGAGTGTTTTATATTTAGTTTCAAGCATTTGGAGGACTGATATCTACAAGCAGCTAGAAAAATAGGGGCTTAGTGTTTTGAGGGTTAAAATGGATTGAGAGGCCATTCCACCTTTATGTACTACTATTTCTTGGTGGAATGGGCTTGAATAAACTAGGATTATGTGTAGGAGTTACAATTTAGGAGTAGCAAATATCTTGTGTGAGTTTCTCCATGTTGCCCTATTGAAAACTTATAATTTATGCCTTTAAAACAAGGCTAGAGATGATGACTTGAAGAAAGAGATTGAGAACTAGTTAGAACCTAGTGAAACTAGTGTGGGTAAGGGTATTTTTTATGTTTTGAGATTATTGGTAAAGTATGGAGTGGTCAATTGTATGATAGGGCATGAAACCCTAGTTGATAAAGGGTGAAAACAAGTGAAAAAGAGTGGTTTGTGAAGGAAGCATATAGAAAAAATGGGGGAAGCATAAGAGAAGGATGAAATAAGCTTGTATAGGTAGAAACAAGTCTATTGGAAGTGGTTTCAAGGTTGTGTGAGGTTTAGGCATGTGATTTTTTATAAGCCCTAGCCATTTGGAAGAAAAGAGATGGTTTGGTGAAAATAGGTCTTAGTGAGCGAGTTGGGACATGAAAGTTGGAGATTCTAAAGTTTTGAAGGCTATTTAGTGACTTTCTGGGGGTTCCTAGATTTGGTTGTGAGTTTCAAGGTACGTCTCTTTGTAAAAGAGGCCTAATTTAAGGCTAGTTCAACGTAGAAAGCAAGATTTGAGTTTTTTGTTTGAAAGAAGTCCTAAGTGGGATTGAGATATGTGGAAGAAGGCCTAAATGGATGCCTAGATTGAATATTTTTAGGAGAGGTTGTTTGGAAAAGTTTACAGTTTTGTCAAGAAAAATAGTCTTGTTGACCTACTAGGAAGACTAGGTAGAAAATTTAAAACAAGCAAAGAATTGAGTTTTTGAGTGGAATGTGGATTGGAATCCCTTTAAATGGTGAATGTGAGTTGTTTTCCACCCTAAATTGCATCATTTGGTATCAAATCATAGCTAGTAGATTCCTAAAGGTGATTGGTTGAAGGTTGCACAAGTGGACAGTTGGAAGTTGGAAAGACAAGACAACATGGAAAAGGAGATCAGAGAAGCAACACAAAAAAATGCACTTTTCAAGACCACTTGCAAGTGCCAAGGTAAGGTATGTATTGTGATGGTAGATTCAAGTAGCCTGGATAACTTGGTGTCTCAGGAAATGGTTGATAAGTTGCAATTAGTTAGGATTCCACATGAATCACCTTATTTTGTTTCTTGGTTGAATGGTTAGCATACTTTGTTGGTCAAGGAACAAACTTGGGTTGAGTTTCATATAGGTGCATATAAAGATAAAATTTTGTGTGATGTTGTAGCTATGAGAATATGTCATTTTTTATTTGGAATTCCATGGATATATGAAAGGTTTTGTATATATGATGGAAGATGTAATAGCTATGAGATAATGAAGGATGGAGTTTAATTTAATTTGATTCCATTGGTAGAAAAGAATTAGGGACAAGGTAAGAAAGCAAGAATACTAATGTAGGGAAGAAAAAAGTCTCTAAGGCAGGAGGAAGATAAGAACAATGAAGAAGTAGGCTTTGAGAGAAAGGAAAATGTATGGACAACAAGTGTAGATAAAAGTGCAATGTTAAAGAGCAAAGGAGATGATGAGTTAATGGAGAAGATTGAGTTAGTGAAGGTCAAAGGTGAAATGACCTTAAAGGTTCAAGATAAGAATGGAAAATATGATGAATAAAAGAGAGGATTTTAGATTTTGCAATTGAAAGAAAAGGAGGGTGCAAGATATTCATGTGATGAAAATACAACGATAAGCAGATCAGATGCAAATATTTGTGAGGAGAAGAATCTTGGGACATAGATCCTAGGAAGAGGAAGAGATGTGATGAATGCAAGAGAGTTGCCTAAGGAAAGGAAAGAAGGGTTTGATGAGGTTAAAAAAGGAGAAGAATATTTTCCACTAATTGGACAAGGGCATAAGGTGCAAAAAATGTCTGATAATAGGGAAGATGGAAAGCAACAAGTGTTTGATAGTAAAAGTGTTGGAAGACCCAATGGCAAAGAATTATTAGAAGTAAAGAGAATGAATGTAGAGATGAAAGGTCAAAGAAAAGAGAGTATATGAATTGTGTAAGTCCATGAAGGGCTTGAAAAGAGTGAAGACATTATGGTGGGAATAGTGATGTGTCCCTTGAAAGGGAAAGAGGATGGTGAGCAATCAAGTAATGCCAAAACAAAAGTTTATGTGTCTGAAAACACAAAGGTAAAGGAAGTAGAAAGTTTGATTCAAGGTATGAGAATGGAATATGCAGAGTCCATGTAAAGGGAAAGTGAAAGAGGTTGAAGAGGAAGAAAAGTGTTTGAAAAGGGTCTCAATGATGGAAGAGACTAGTGATAAGATGTTGACAAAGATTGGCCAAGTGAAGGCTGAAAATAAAGTGTTAGCAAAGTCTCCAAATGAGATGGCGAAGAGAGAAAGTGTTATGGTTAGGATAGAGGGTTGTACTTGGTTGAAAAATTTAGTTGTGTGGTAGTTTTATTCTACCAGGACAGTGGTTCTAAGTATGAGGAAACTGAGAATGGTTTTGAAGAGAAGGGGTAAGAGACAAAGAGTGAAGGGAGTCTATTACTACTTGTTTTGATGATTCTGTTGATGGGAGTCAAGCCAAGAGTCAAGATGAAATGTGAAGAGAAAAGTGTAGGATTTTTTGTAGCAAGTAAAGAGGAAGAACATAGTAAGAGCAGATGGAGGAAGCTGGTAAAGAAAAATTAGAGCATGGTGATGTAGATAGGGCATGATACCCTAGTTCGTAAAAGGTGAAAACAAGTGAAAAAGAGTGGTTTGTGAGGGAAGTGTATATAAAACTTGGGGGAAGCATAATATAAGGATGAAATAAGCTTGTGCAAAAAGAATTAAGTCTGTTGGAAATGGTTTCAAGGTTGTATGAGGTCTGGGCATGTGATTTTCAATAAGCCCTAGCCATTTGGAAGAAAAGAGAGGGTTTGGTGAAAATAGGTCTTAGTGAGTGAGTTGGGACCTAAAAGTTGGAGATTATAAAGTTTTGAAGGCTATTTAGTGACTTTTTGGGGGTTCCTATAGTTGGTTGTAAGTTTCAAGGTGTGTCTCTTTGTAAAAGAGGCCTAATTCAAGGCTAGTTCATCGTAGAAAAAAAGATTTGAGTTTGTTGTTCTAAAGGAGTATTAAGTGGGATTGGGATATGTGGAAGGACATAATGGGTGCCCAGATTGATGATTTGTTGCAAAGGTTTTTTGGAAAATTTGAGAGTTGTGTCAAGAAAAGTAGTCATGTTGATCTACTAGGAAGACTAGGTAGAAAATTGAAAACAAGCCAAGAATTGAGTTTTTGAGTAGAAAGTGGATTGGAATCCCTTTGAATGGTGAATGTGAGCTGTTTGCAACCCCAAATTGCATCAGAAGTTAGATAATTAAATAATTCAAGATTATTTAATTATGAGACATTAGAAGAAAATTAGATTTATGGCTAATTAAAATTATTAAAATTATTCAATTAGGGGAGATAAGAGGAAAATTAGTGAAATATGATGAGTTAATTAAATAATTAAAAATTACTTAATTAATAAAGGAAATATGGTGAAATGATAGAAAATGATGTTAAAAGGGGAATTAGTGATGCAAATGAATTGATTAGGGTTGAGTATGAGATGAAAATGCAATATTAATGATGTGTGATATGAATTAGACAATTTTGAATGTCTATAGTTAGTGTATCCATTGTTTTTCAAAAGCCAATGTTTGGTATTTTTTACTTTATTTCTTAACCATTCATTGAAATTTCAAATAATCATAGTTTTAGAAACTAGACTCCATTCTACACATATTAAAAAAAAAGATTTTTGAATAGTTTCCAAAAAAATTAGGGGGGTGCATGCTCAAATTTCTATTTTTCAGGGTGTTTCCACTTTTAAGATTAGTAAAAAATCATATATTCATTAAATAATTATTAGAAAAAGAAAGGATAAACTACATGCTATTAGCTAATTTCTCACTGAAGGAATTTTAAAATACTAAAAAAGTGTTAACATTTTAGGGGGACCACAACAGATGCTATGCTATGGCTTTTTGAAAAAACATGACCAATTTGGGTGGCCCCCCCTTTTGAACCCCTTAATCTCTACATTTTTTTTTTTAAATAGTAGTTTAGAAAGTAGATTTAGAGCATTATGATCATTATTTTTTTTTCATCTTAAATTTTGAGTGTAACTATCCTCAATTTCTCATCCAAGGTCACTATTTCTTGAATTTATAAAATAAGTAGCCACTTAGGACCCCTTTTTGCCCCCCCATCTTTACGTACTTACCTATCAATTTCAAGACCTTATCGATTATAATCACATCACGTTGGATGATGTTAATGATAAATGAAATAAATTCATTTCCCTACTAAATCAGAACTTACAAATTTTAATAGATCCAATGCCAAATCATACATCCAAATTCTCGCAATCTTGTGATGATAATAATGATAATATGAATGATGATGAGGATGGTCTATACAACATGGATTCTTTTATAGATGTTAAACCTCGTAAGGGCCAAGCCACTTTTTACCCAACATAGCTTTCACACATATTGATGCACCTATACATGCACCCTACGCTCCCTTCTATATCATCAGATGTATCAATGATAAACCTACATAAGGAATGATCATTGATCCCATGTGCATAGATAATGAAATCACTGAGGAATTCTTGTATGTGCATGACCTTTATCAAGAATCTTATAAAAAATTAAAAGAATGGTTAAAAACTCATGATGGTTTTTCTCACCCTATGATAGGTTTGATCACTCATTGTATGATTCTCCATCATCTTGACATTAGACCAATTTCATGTGAAGCTAGGCTATCCATGCCTATACTCCATGAATTTAATCCCATTGGTTATCGACAAGTGCATAAAGTTCCCATTTGAAAATAAAATATACACAGTGTATCATAGTGGGTTTAATCCTTTGGCTTCCCATGAATTTTTTCTTAGAATTTTTTTGTTCTCAACCCACAAAACCAATTAAACCTTAAGAAGACTTCTTTTTCATGTCATATTAAAAATTTAAGGCAAAGAGCATAACAAAATGATCTCTTATCAATATTCCTAAGAATGATAAGGCTATGGTTATTCCTCCCACCCTACAAGTTGTGGATGAACCCATGCCCAAAGAAAATGCTCTTCCAAATTAACAATGTATTTATGTTAGAGTTCCTCCACCTATATCATACAAGAGGCCAAGAGATAATCAAAATTTTACCTTTGTTCCATCAAAAGAATTTTTTTTTTATAGAAATAAAGAGAAAGAAGTTTCCCAACCCTCGATAGTCCCTTTAGTTCCTCACCCAAGGGAATACAAGAGACCAATGTTTGAGAAACCCACTCTTACCCCTTCACAACTTGAAAATTGAACAATAAGAAACATAAATACTAAGGAGTGTAGGCATAGATTTCATTCTATTACTCATCAGTTGGGTGAAAAAAATAAAAAATTACATGATGATCAAACACCTATGCAAATAAATCAAGATGAATTACAACTTTCACCAAAGCATGGAATTGACCTTTACATGACTCAATAAAAACAAAGAATAAAAAAAGAACATACAATTGAAATTTTCATTAAACCTCCCATAGTAATAAACTTGGATGATTAAAATGGAGATGTTAAAATTGATGAACAAGTGCATAAAGAACTATCTTTATTTTTTCAAAGTCTATGGATTTAGATGTAGGCAACCATGATGATTTTCTTGATGAGAGTGATTCACCATGTGTTGAACCTGGTGATGCTCCTAGTATGCAACTTTTTGTAGTCCCTTTGGCTAGTTGTCTGCCTTCCATATATAGTGAGCAATATTAGGATGCAAATGATTTTCTTTAGATTGGCTTGCATGTGCAGTACACCTCTATTTTTTTATTTTTTATTTTATTTGTGTTTTTTGGTACATGATGTGACCTCCCATGTTGTAATAGCTAGAATTCCTTTATGTTTGTGATTTTTATTTAGAGGATCCTTGTTGCTTTGTTGGTGCAAGGATACAAAGGAAATGAATTTTTCATGACATTCTTCTATTTCTATTTCCATCATTCTCTATGTTGTGAACTTTTCTTTTTTGTTGTGTTTTTTTTACGGATGATGTAAGTCATTGAGACATTTAAGTCTTTTCCATTTTGAACCAAAATATTCTCTCTCTCTCTCTCTATGTGTCATTCTTCTATTGTGTTTGTTGTTCCACAAGTCTTTCAGGAATGATGTCAGTTCTAAGCTCATTTGCATTATTGAAGAAAAGATGCATAATGACCCTAGATCTTTGGATCCCTTATGTGTTCAAATTTTGTACTGTTTTTTGCATTGCATTCGGGGCAACCCCTTATCATGAGGCATATTTATTTGGAAACATATCATTGGCATAGGTATTTCCAAATAATCTCTGATGACCTTATTTTATTGCATTTATCACTTTAATACCTTAAATTAATTTCTCATAGTATTATGTTTAGCAATTACTTTAAGGTGAAAAGCATACATTGGAATTTGTGCTTCACTTTTTTCACATGCATTGGAATTAGTGATGTGTTGACATTGAAAATTTTTCTTCTCATTGTTCACACATGTTAGAATTAGTGATGTGTTGTCTTAACATTTTGATCATTTGTGTAGTACCTTATCAAAATTATCAGGAAGCATAATTCTTGGTATGGTTGAAATGGGTACACACCAAGTGAAAATTATTCCTTACTAGTCCTTGTGTCTTTCTCATTTTTATACCTTGTTTAAGGGGCTCACCTAGTGAATATTGGACCTCACTATCTTGTGGTGCATTTGGTTTATGATTCACCTAGTAAATATAAAAATGTTTTAGCCCAAGATTCATAAACACCTTTGGGTGTGGCTCCTAGCATAACATAACTTTTGAGTTCATGATATTCATACCCTTTGCATTTTGTGTTGACATTGTGTATGTTTTTTATGAAATAACTTGCACAATAGAAGAATATGATATGAAATATGCTGAAAATACTTGATAATAACTGAGAATACCAAGCCACTTCAAGGGGGAAAACCTCCAAATATCTCTAATGAGAACACACTTCACAACTTGATGATGAAAATAAGACTCACAACCTCCTATATATACCTATTTATGCCTAGGATATCACCTAGGCTGACTTAGACACACCTATATAAGTCTTAGGCTGACCTAAAAAACTAAATAAAAATATACTAATGATAATATGACTTAATAGAGAGTTAAGATAGCCACAAGCTGACTATTCATAACCCGATGTACACTAATATTAAGGGTGTAGCATGGCCCCATTCTTCAAAGAAGCATTGTCCTCAATGCTAATCAAGTTTGGATACTTTTGAATGAACTCCTCGTCCTCCCATGTGGAATTTTCAACTAGTAAATTCTTCCATTGAATGAGATACTCAGTGAGAGTTCTATTCCTCAGCTTCTTTGTGCATGTTTTCCAAATGCACTCTGGTTCCAAAATGATTCTTTCTTCATCGAGATCTGGTAGTTTTGTTTGAGTGGGAATATTATTCCCAATGACCTTCTTCAAATAGGAAACATGAAAAACTAGATGTGTCTTTGTTGTTGGTGGCAACTCAATCTTGTAGGCAACACTACCAATCTTTTGCATGATTTTATATGGACCATAATACCTTGGAGACAACTTATTATTATTATTTTGTTGCTTTAGTGAGATTTTCTTATAAGGCTGCAATCTCAAGAAGACCCAATCCCCAACTTCAAAGTTACTTCTTTCACTACGATGTTGGTTTGCCTGTTGTTTCATTCGATTTTGTGCCATGGCTAAATTCTCCTTGAGTCTTGAAAGTACGTGTTGTTGATGAAGCAAGTGGTCTTCTACTGCTTGAACTCTTGGGGACACCTTTATTAACGATGTGATGGAAGGAGTATGATATCCATAAAGTGCCAAAAATGGAGACATTTTTGATGAGCTATGAAAAGAAGTGTTATACCACCATTCTACAAATGGTAGCCAATCTACCCACTGAGACTGTTTCTCTGAAGTGAAACAACGTAGATATCCTTCCAAAAACTTATTAACAACCTTAGTTTTCCCATCTAATTGAGGGTGGTATGATGAGATATGAGCTAGTTGAGTACCCAAACATGAAAATAAATCTTTCCAAAAGTGACTAGTGAAGATAGGATCACGATCACTAACAATAACCTTAGGTGTACCATGTAGCTTTTGGATATTCTCCAAAAAATATTTTTCCACTGCACTTGCTATAAAAGGATGTGATAAGGCAATGAAATGTGCATATTTAGTGAGGCAATCAACTACCACCATGATGAAATTATGACCTTTAGATTTGGGAAGCCCTGTGATGAAGTCCATGGATACCTCTTCCCAACACTGGCTAGGAATAGATAAGGGTTGCAAGAGACCCGGTGTCTTAATTATCTCCCCATTATGCCTTTGACAAACCAAACATTTAGCCACAAATTTTTGAACATAACCCTTTATCCCTTCCCAAAAAAATTCTTGCTTGCCTCGATGATATGTCTTCAAAAATCCTGAATGACCACCCACTGGAAACCCATGCAAATCTGTGAGAATATTTTGTTTAAGAGTGGAATTCTTGTAGAGATACAAATGCTCTTTATACCAAAGAGTATCTCCCTTTCAACAAAACTTATCTAAACTACTAGGATCATGTTTTAATTGTTCGATGGGATTACTAGTCGCAACATCATTTTTCCACTCTGCTTTGGTGTCCTCCACCCAATTTTCTTGTAATATTGAAAGGGCACACAATAAGGCTTCATCTTTCTCATCCTTCCTTGAAAGTGCATCTGTGACAATATTTTCTTTCCCTTTCTTATAGACAATCTCAAAGTCATATCCTAACATCTTAGTGACCCATTTTTGTTGCTCTTCAGAAGATAGTCTTTGTTCCAAAAAATATTTTAGGCTATCATGATTTGTCTTAACCTTGAAGTGTCTACCCAATAGATAAGGCCTCCATTTTTTCACTACATGGAGGATTGCTAGAATTTCCTTCTCATAAATAGGTTTTAGTTGATTCTTACCTTTTAATTGAAAACTCTCAAAAGCAATTGGTTGACCTTCTTGCATGAGAACTGCTCCTATCCAATTTCCAGAAGCATCACATTCCACAATGAATTCCTTTGTGAAGTTAGGAGTGGCAAGCACTGGAGTTCTACACATAGCCTCCTTCAATCTCTCAAATGTTGTATTGGAAGACTCGTTCCAATGAAAAGAATCCTTCTTCAATAGAGTGGTGAGCGGTGCTGCTATATGACCATAATTATTCACAAATCTTCTATAGTACCTTGCCAATCCCAAGAAACCCCTCAGTTTCTTAATGGTTTTTGGAATAGGCCATTCCATGATAGCCTTAATTTTGTTAGGGTCCACCTTAACTCCTTCATGTGAAACTATGTGTCCCAAATACTCCACCTCTGTAAGACCAAAAGCACATTTGGATGGATTAGCATAGAGTTTATGATCTTTAAGTATTTTTAATGCTTGATCCACATGTTGGAAATTTTCTTCCAAATTTTTGCTATAAATCAATATATCATCAAAGAATACTAACACAAACTTTTTCAAGAACTTCTTAAAAATGGAATTCATCAAACTTTGGAATGTAGATGGTGCATTGGTAAGACCAAATGGAATCACCAAAAATTCATAATGACCCTCATGAGTCCGAAATACTATCTTACAAATATCTTCCTCCTTAATCCGAATTTGGTAATAACCAGATCTAAGATCTAACTTGGTAAAGTACATAGCTCCATTCAATTCATCTAGTAAATCATCAATGAATGGAATAGGAAACTTATCTTTAATGGTGTACATGTTGAGCACTCTATAATCTTGAAACATGCACCAAGTATCATCCTTCTTATGTACCATCACCACAGGTGAGGAGTAAGTACTTTGGCTATGTCTGATAATTCCCACCTCTAGCATCTCTTCAACATTTTTTTTCTATATCACTCTATTGTATGTGTCGATACCTGTAAAGCCTAATGTTCGGTGGTTGGCTCCCTAGGACTAACTATATGGCATGATCATGATCCCTCTTAGGAGGAAGTCCTTTAGGCATATCTCCAAGAAAAACTAAGTGACAATCAATTATAGCTTGCAAATCTGGATGAGTAGGAGCATCAGATTGAGAGACTTCTAATGAACATAGTTGGTCCACAAATCCATCCACTCCTTTCTTAAGCAAATTTTGCATTTGATGAGAGGTTATCATTTTTGGGAATTTTTCCTTCAACCCCATTAGCTCTACTAACCTTCCTTCTGAGTGAAATCTTATGAATAGTTCTTTTAAGTTCATCTCAATCGTTCCCAATGTAGTAAGCCATTGTACTCCCAAAACAATATCTGTTGCACCCATGGATATCACATACATTGGGGTATCAAGTTGATAATATCCCATGGATAATTTAATGCTATGAAACTTCCCTAAACAACTAACTCTACCACCATCTACAATCAAAACCTGAAACTCTGGAGTTGGATATACAAAACAATTTAGAGGAGTAGCTAACTTTTTTTGATGAAATTATGAGTACTACCTGAGTCGATCAACACTATTACCTTCTGGTTCTTTAAGAACCCCACCACTTTGAGAGTTTGTGGAGCACTAAAACCTAAGATTGCATGACAAGAAATGATTGGTTGAGAATCATGTCATTCCTCATTTGACTCCCTTTAATCCTCTAGTATGGGTTCCTCCTCTTCTTCCTCACTTGGGCCTTCAATATAGAACAATTTCTTTTCACTGCATTTATGTCCTCGACTTTATTTTCTATCACAATTGAAACAAAATCCTTTTTCTCTTTTCTCCTCAATTTGTTGTGGAGTCAACTTAGTAGGTTATGTTGAATATCCTTTCCCTCTTGTCACATTAGCCCCTTGCTTCCTAGGAATCAAATACTTCTCTTCTACCCTACGTGCTAAGATAAAAGACTCATTTATGGAGCTAGGGATAAACATGTGTACCTCATGTTGAATGTGATCCTTGAGACCACCCAAGAATAAACCATTCAATTTTTCCTCCATAATTGTATCCACTCTTAAGGATAGATTTTGGAATTGCTGAATATAATCCTTAACTAATCATATTTGTTGAACTTTAGCCAGCTGGCTGAAGAAGTTGTATGTCATGTTATTGCTATATTGTGCTTGGATTTCCTCTATAAAAATTGACCATGAGATAGTGAGCCCCTTTTTGCTTCGATGAGTGAAAATCTAATGATACCAAATGAATTGATCTAGTTCTAGATATAAGGAAGCCATTGTGACCTTTTTCCATTTGGGATTTGGTGTACTTAAAAAAAAATCTCCATTTGGTTTATCCATGTTAGAGGATACTTGCCATCGAACTTGCGCATATCCACCTTTGGAAATAAATTCCTAGATCCCATAGGAGTACTAAAGCTTGTGCCAATGGTAGCTGACCTAGATTTTTCACCTTGGTTGCTTGAGAACTCCTTTCTTGGTTCAATCATGTAGGTACTTAACATGTTTCTTAGGTCACACATATCCATCTTAATTGAGGAAATTTCTTCCTTTACCTTATTGATTTCCTTATTAGGAGTAATATCCTTGATTGTTAACCCATCCTTATCAGGAGTCTTCCCCAGAGTGACAACATTCTTTTTACTCCTTATTGCAGGCCCCGTCATGATAGAATCCACTAATGTTGAAATAAATCACACAAATGAAACTTAAATTCTCTAAATTTTTTACTGTAATCTCCTTTATTATGTCTTCAAAAACCCAATAAAAATTAGACTCCAATTCGACAAGATGTGCTAGATAGGTAGATTCCAAAAAAATAGTGTAGAAACCCTAATTCTGCAATAATTCACTTAATTCTACTCCAATTATTCTGAAATATGGACTGTAGCTTCTTCAATATGTTCTTCAAAAACCCTTTAAAAATATTTTTTTTTTCCAAAATATGAAAGATATGCTCTTCCCAAAATCGCCTCCAAAATTGAGAAAATCCTTGCCTCTACAGTGCCAAGACCATGCTCTGATACCACTTGTTATGAAATAACTTGCACAATAGAAGAATATGATATGAAATATGCTGAAAAATACTTGATAATAACTGAGAATAGAATTCCACTTCGAGGGGGAAAACCTCCAAATATCTCTAATGAGAACACACTTCACAACTTGATGATGAAAATAAGACTCACAACCTCCTATATATACCTATTTATGCCTAGGATATCACCTAGGCCGACTTAGACACACCTATATAAGTATTAGGCCTACCTAAAAAATTAAATAAAAATATAATAATGATAATATGACTTAATAGAGAGTTAAGATAGCCACAAACCGACTATTCATAACCCGATGTACACTAATATTAAGGGTGTAGCAATGTTTGTGTATGGTGTCTTGTTGTATTGCATACATGTATGTTCCTTTGTGCTATGTTGGTTTTCCATGGGATCTTGAATCTTGAGGGCTTGCACACTTCAACCTAGATTCACAATCATATTATCTCTTCAATATTTGGCCAATTAGACCTCTCTTAACATATTTTTTACTTTATTGTGAGTTTGAGTGTAAGTTCATACTCTCACTAAAGTGGGGGCTAAATGTAGAGTCATAAATTATCACCCATGATAATTTTACACTAGATTTTTCTCCCTCCAAAATGCATGGACCTAATTGTACATGTAATTTCCTAAATTATGTATTCTATGGCCTATTTTAATATTTACAAATAAATTACATGTAGAAAACCAAAGCACTCATTTAATATTTTGTCCCTGACACCTTATGTTCCATAAAATAG